>LR990864.1:0-451560 GCA_905163395.2 Endotricha flammealis
AAACAGATTCTAGAAACCTTCGGGACTTGAAGGAAAGGGACGGCAACAACTTATGTTGCCGTGCGGGAGTGTTCAAAATTGGCGCTAAAAGTTTTACGCCAGCGATTGGTCGAGAAGCTGGCGGGGTTGAGGAAATAGCCAATTGACGGGCGGCATAGGCACGCGGTAGAGGACGAAGGGGTGGCGATTGGGTGAGAGACTGGCGCGAAAAGTTTAGGACGCTTTGTGTGAGGGAGTAGGAAGGGGGAAAGGATTTAGGCGTCGCGCGGGCGCAGGACGGGGACTCGGGGTTGTTGTTTCGGAGGGTACGGACGCGAGATCGTGAGAGTGGACGGACGTAGTTAAGCGCGCTAACAAGTTATCATTTGCATATACGAAATAACAAGTTTAGGAAAATACGGGCAAAGTGTTAAATTTATTTTTAGAGCCACAAGCTAATTCTAAGGTAACCTCGTTTGATACCGTCGAAGTAGGCAAAATCGCGCACCGTTAGAAAATTACTTATAAATTACTAATTACTACGACGGGATATCGCGATTTCGTACGCGTCGAATTACCGCGCGCGAGTGGGGAGCAGTTCAGCAGAAAGAGGTAGAAGATGCAGTCAGGTTGTACACTTTTATGTTCATTTTTCTCCTAAATTTTCTGTTATCATTGTGGTGAATAACTTTTATTGGGCCAATTTATATTTCTACTGAGGTCTAAAAACATGTCGAGTATATGTTGGTGTGGCGGAGGTTGGATTTGAAGCTGTTAGGGAGTAACCTGATAGAGTGAGAGAGTTGTATTGCATTGCCTCATTTTAGCACACGCGAAGTCAAATAATAGAACAAACCTTTTACAAAAGGCGTATGGCAAATGCATAGGATGCATGCATGTTAATTTAAGAGTACTGGACACGCATGAACGCAACTAGCGTCACGAAGTATCTCCGCGTGGGGAGTCAGACACAGGATGAGCTCAATAAAACAATTCGTATGGTTTAGTCATGAGTCATGAGTATCTAGTTCAATTACATGTGTATGAGGCATCAGTGAGGCGTAAGCCCGAGGGGGTTGGACTAGTTAGCGCTAGCGTCCTTCCTTCTTCACCGGATGGATTCTGCGGCCTCATTACATGGAACTGGAAAAAATGGCTCTCGCGTATCTATGGCCTGTATGGGTTTTTCACCGACAATGACAATTTTGAGAAAACGGTCTGAAAGGCCGCGCTCTCAGTACGTACGACTAACAAACCTATCATATTTTTTACCGAAAGATCGACATAGCGCATTTTGTTAAGTTGCCTGCGTTTGTAAGTGCTCCACGGGGCGCTACTTCGTAGTCCAAATTTCTCTTATGCATATGCCTGTACAATTAATAACACATACACGTAAAGTTAGAGGCATGGGTATGAAAGAAGAGAGGAATGATGATATAAGAATTGGGCGATCGGCATGCGAGCGAGGAATGAAAGAGTTAGGATTATTTGTCTTTGTGTCTCGTACTCTAAACTTTGGGCCAATCCCCATCCAGAATCAGAGCTCCGATCATGGAAAACAACGCGTTACTGATGGTACTTATACCATGCTCCTTTTCTCGTACGCCTCGGAAGGTCTTTATTCATAACAATTCCTACATACAATAACTTGATAATTGATATCCTACTTTACGTATGATGTGTTTCCATGAGAGGAATTATTGATTTACCCGGCCTCCCGGTAGGGGTCTTCCTAACTTTTACAAACAATTGTATATCGCAGGGCCTCTAGATATTCTAGAAATTAAAACTCCACGATCACGTATAAATACTCGCTGCAAAACTGATTTCATATGATCAACCGGCGAGCGATGGCAACGGCGGAACACGCTGCATATACAAAGCGGACTTGACGACATTGAGACGGCGGTGAATCGAGCGTCTAGTAGGGGGCGACGCCGCGGCACAACATCTACAAAAGATAAGTTGCACGTTCTTTCCTTCTTTTCTCTCTATCCGAAATTTTGCATTGTTTGCCAAATTTGTGATTATGTTGTAGGTAAAAGCGGACAAAATCGTAATATACTTTCACGACACAATGTATGGGTCCTTATTTAGGTAAATTGACGATCACGAACATTGGCCATTATGAATTTAATTATACGTAAGACGTAGCGTGCGTTTGATTAGGGGTGGGGGTGTTCACAGTACTTAACTTAATCTGCTTGTTGCTAGGTGGTAGGAATACGTGCCAACAACGCGACTGACAGCTTATTTGACTATTTTAACTTTTACTTTGTTAAGTACCAGAGAATAAGTGTCAGTTTAGAACTTCGTTAACTTCAGTGCGAGCCAGGCTTATTGGCGAGTCAACTCGTGTCGCCTTCGGGGGTAGAACTGTCTCTAGTCCGCGCATTCTACCGCTTATATCAACTCTTTTCCCACCTCGCAACAGGCGATAAGAATCAGCTACCAATCACAATTGAGCAAACATATAACTTGTTATTATTCAAAATATAGAAACATTACAACAGTTTAAGTATATTTTTTACATAAAATATAATGCAGAGTATCCTAGGAATTACATAAACATTAGAATAATCTAATTAAATCACAGTTTTTGATGAATAACGTCTAGCCAATAGCAATCAAGATTCAGCGACATTAACCAATTACAACAGACTTTGCTTTACAGCACAACTTATAAAGTTAATCTATAAAATTTAAGAAGATACAACTTTCTAATTAACATATTATAGTAAATAATAAAACAACATGATTTATTAATACAATAAATCATGGTAATCATAACATAATATTTGGTGAACCAATTCTATCTAGCTAATCACACGACCTTCGGATTTCCGGTTTTTCAAAAGTCATAATTAGTCATTTGAAATCACTACAGTTTTTAATGCTGTTATTACATGAATTTCTAATAATTCATAAAATTATTTTTAATCAATATATCACTATATATAACACACGCACGATAGAGTAGAGGGCATGAATGTCTGTGATCGGCCATCATCGCGTATGATCGTGTGGAATTGGCGTTGTTTCGGTATTTCAAAGGAATGATGGCCCATGATTGTTTGCACGTGTACACAATCGCCGATTACTGTTGGATTATAATAGACAATAACGTAGTTTCTGATATCCGCACCAGAGGGCGCTGTTTTTTTTCTCTGAATTCACGATTGTGTACAGAGTTGCCCGATCATGGTGGCGATGATGAACGATCATTCGATGAGCCATCATGGACCATTGTGAAGAGGAGCCATAAAAGTAGTTTTGATTTATGTTACTTAGTTTTAAGTGGATAAAAAACGACCTATTTTAATCCTGAGGACCTATTAAGTAAGACCCTATTTTATTGAAAATAATTTGTTTTACTTTACTTTTTTGAGCAAATAATAGAAAAAAGTAATATTGTTTCAAGCTTGTGGTACGAAAACTCGATATAATATTAAAATAATACCGCTATAAGACGTTGTGGTTGGCACCCAAGTCATTTGTCGTGTAAGGGTATTGGGTACCTGCGTTAAAGTGTCCAGAATGTATTGTACTAATCAAGTTTAGTTCGCATCGTGAGAGTGTTCGCGACCCGCGACTTTACAGGGACCACAATCTATAGAAACAGACTGTTAGGTGGCTAGAACCATGACACCCTCAATTTATTTCTACTATTGCGGAAAGCACCGAATAATAAGAGGAATGAATTCACCTTAGCCTTGTCTCTAATTTCCAGGTTCTAAGTTTTCTATGTACCACTCTAGTCACAAGAACCGGCCGAGCGACGAGCTCCGCCCTTGATCTCCATTGCCACAAGATCATCATGGACACGCTCCATTCGCCCAATCAGCGATGAACCCAGAACATAAGAACCAATTAACAAATCGGTTTTGGTGTATAACTAGACTAATATTACAAAGACGAAAGATCTGTATTTTAATTGTATTTTTGTTTGTAACGAATTCACCGTTAGGAAGGTACATTACCCCCGCGTAACAATGTGCTTGATCTGTGCCCTCACCTTGATTACGTCCGTATTCTGGGACCTTATTATTAATCCCGCTTAGCCGATTGTTGCTTCTTAGTAACTTTTCATGAGAGGTAGGTATCTCCCGTTCTTCCAATTCCGCTTCTAGGTCGTTGGCATATATAATTCACGTTAATTTGCTCCTTCCGCCTTAGCCCTTTCTATTCGTCGCCATTTGTAGAATTTTGAATTAAAACACAATAAATAAATTCATGATTAATAATCTTTTGAATTGACAAAAGTGACATTTTTTTTTTTTTTTTTTTGTTTCTTCGCCCAAAGTGACAACTAAAACAAGACATTCCCAAAAAATAAAAATATAAAAAACAGAAAACCGAATAAAACCTCAAACATACTCTGTCCAATTTCACGTTTTGTTCAATTTTGGTGTTTTTTTTGGCAAACTGAAAAAATTACAGCTTTCTGGGGGAGACTAGAGACGACAGACACTCGGTCGAATTGGTGTCTGTATTGAACTGAATCGGATTGATTGATTGATCGATGGATTGATTGACGGGATTCGAGATCGCCGCCTTGTCAACGAAGGTCCTCAAGATGGCGACCTCGGATCCTCACCGTACCACGTTGCCTTTTTAAAGTGTACTTTTTGGCTAAAAAGTGTTCATTTAAAATACTCGACATTGGCGAAATTGTGTATGTATCGTAAGACATGACAGAAACGCCATTAATTAAGGAAGAATTAAGAAGAAGAATTGATTGACTTTTAATATTACATTTTATGAAGGTTTTATGGCGGGCAACTTCACATACAATCTAGACTCAGTAATAAAAGTTTTGAAATTATTTTCATATTTTATATTTTATTCCATAATTTCTTATCCTAATATCACAAATTTGTTCGTTCCCATTATTTATTGTTTTAAATTACAATTTTCAACTGACATTTTTTATTTACAACCAGATAATACTCTATGACATTTATGTATTCACTAAATATTTGTATTTATGTCATTTCTGTTCTGTTAATGTCATTGTCGATAAAATGCTATAATACTGGCCATTTCACTTTACATTTTAAATCAGAATCTATTTGCTACGTTTGTGAACACTGTAACTGCAACATAATGCTCGAACAAGTTGAACACCGCTCGTCCCGTTCACACGAGCACCGGCGCGCGGCGCGGCCGGCCCGCGGCGGCAGCGCGCGCGCGCTATAACGTGAGCTCCGGCGCCAGCACCGCCACGCTGGCCGCCGTCGCCGTCGTCACCGCCGCCGGCGCGAACGCGGGCAACCCCGCGCGCAGCTCCGCCAGCCGACGCGCGTCCAGCTTCACGCCGTTCTCTTCCACGTCACGTCGCACCTCGTTGACGGCCGGCTTCAACCGCGGATACAGTGATGACTCCTCAGTCTGCACCTGTCTATCAGACGAGCTCCTCTCTGCAAAACAGGCGTTCGATGAAAGTTCGAATAGAAAGTGCAAAATAAGAACGGCAATGGAGGCGTCGTACTGACCGGTGTCGTTGAGCGTGGAGAGGTCTGTGGAGGGCGTGAGGTCGGGCGCGCGCGGCACCGGCGCCGCGCCCACGAGCGCCGCGCACACGGCGCCGCCGGCCGCGCCGCGGCGCCCGCCTGCCGCGCCGCCGCCGCCGCCCGCCACGCTCAGCGAGCGCCAGCGCGGCGCCATCAGGGTCGCTCGCACGTTGCGTTCGGGCCTCATCACTATGATGTACAACTGCGAAAAAACCAAACAATATTAAAGAGGATTTCTATCGTTTTTAGTGTTGTGTGATCTACAACATTATATTAAAATTGATCACCTTTGGTGAAAAGAGGCATACGAGCGTGACGCTGGCGCTGAGCGAGATGGTGACGGCCATGCTTGTGACGCGCAACGGCACATGACTTGCGGTGCCGAAGTACAGCGGCACGAACGCCAACCAAATGACGCACGTGGTGTACATTGTAAAACCTGCAGCATAGCAAAATTTTGTAATTGCATAATGTATCAAATATAATATCAAAGCCCTAAAGATTGCGTCATACCAATATGCTTGCTCTCATTGAAAGCTTCAGGTATCTTCCGCGTGAGCACGGCGTACACGGTGCACACGACGATGAGCACGATGGGGTAGAAGAAGGCGATGGTGTAGGAGGCGTCCACGTACGAGTCGCACACGAGCATGTTGTCCTCGCGCGTCGGGTAGTGGTAAATGGCGCGCGCCGGCGCCACCACCTGCCACACGCCCACCACCACCACCTGCACGCACAAGCCGCGCGTTCAGTGATGTACTAATGTAAGCAACAACTCATTCTGTTTGGATTTAGCTACCTGAATTGATACTAAAATCGAGCATATCACCAACTGCGATTTAGGCGATATGAGCGAAGGCCTGCGTGCGGAGTGTTTGCTTGCGTCAAATATACGAGCAATTCTGTTCGTTTTCGTCAGCAGGGCGGCGTACACCACGGTGAAACAGAATCCGGTGCCAAAACTAACAACAAAAAGTCAAATTATCATCGAGCTGAAGAGGGAGTCCTAAGTCGTTGAAGAATGCCACTCACCGCTGTACAGAACATAGGATATCGGTAGGGCGGAGAACGAGAGCGAAGGTCACAAGATAGCACATCATGATGCCAGCAAGCAGCACGAAGGATAATTCGCGGCCGCTGGCACGCACCACGGGCGTGTCGCCGCGTGCCGCCCACACCGCCGCCACGCACCTGCGCAGAGAGCTGGTCAGCGGACAGCGAGAAGACGAGAGCGTGGGCGACCAGGCGGACTCGCTTACGTGGTGAGCACGACGCCGAGCGCAGAGAAGGCCATAGCGCCGATGGCGGCAGGGTGCTCAGGGCGTAGATACAGCTCCGCGACTCGCGCGCAGCGCGTACGCCCCGCGTCGGGTAGGGTGCCCAGCGGACACTCTTCGCAAGCCGTCTCTGATACCGGTGATCTGATCTAAGAAACAAGTGAATACAGATAGCTGTCTCTCAAGAAAATTAGGTTAAGTTGCAAAATCATAAGAATCAGGTGTCGCGGTACCTCGTACTGCGTACAGTTAAAGCAATGCCAGCAACAGCTCTCGCCTTCCACGTACTGCTTGGCCTGGCCGAGCTCGCACTCGGCGCTGCACACGGACTCGGGCGGCCGGCGCTCGCCCCATTTGAATTGGATCTCTGAATGGCAATGCAACATTGAACAGGTTACCGATTGTTTTTATTTTTTTATTATTTAAATGGTTCTTAAAACTGGTCATACACAATGTAACACGTTACAAATTCTTAAACATAGTGAGTGAAAGCTCGTAGTGTACGACCGACGACTTATGGCTTTATCGAATTTGGTCAACTTACAAGAGTTACTTTACGAGTTGATAAATAGACCAGTTGCTACATAGGCGAGCTACAAATGCACCGATATGATACTAACTTAAAATATTTTCACTTCATTGATTTTATAAGGAAAGAAGTATATTTTTTTATAACAATAAAGAAGACGGTAAGAAAAACATTGATTAGCAAATATATGGCATGCAGTTATAAAAATAGGTAGCGTTTGACCCTGATAGCTGGAGCCGATACATTGGAGATGTCCAAATCATGACAAATATAATTATAAGGTTCCACACATTCGATTCATGGGCGAGTGTTGACCGTAGTTCTTACGGCAATGTGGGAGGGTGAATGTTTTTCTGTTTGAAAGTCGACTGCCAGGGCGAGGTACCTCGAGACTAATTTGGCGACCAAGTCCGACTGTCGATCCTTCCGTTCAAGATTCAAAACTTTTATTCAGAGAATAGGTTTTCACAAACACGTTCTCTTGTCAGAGTATACAGTAATAAATGATTGATCAAATCGTTGATCAATTTGTTCAGAGACACAATATGAGCGATTTCCTGTCTATGTTTGAGAGGCGTCATATTAAAATGTGCTAACCGAGATTCGTAGTTCGTGAGTCTCCGGCAAAGATTGTTAGAGTAAGTGAGATGATAGAGAAACCGTTTTTGAAGCCGTTCCAATGACTCGGTACAATTTCAGATCGTCGGCAAACATTCGGTAGTTAGATGACACATTAAAACACAGATCATTCACAAAGATCAAAAGGAACAACAGCCCAAGGTGGGACCCCTGCAGTACTCCTGACGGGACAATTCTGGTCATAGACCAGGGGCCCGATTCTACTAACACAAATGCACCAATGGACTCTCAATGGTGTCTCAATCGTGTCTCAAAAGAATGCCGATAGTGTTTCAGTGAAATAGTTTTTGACATTTGTTATGGACTTAAACAATAAGTTAAACATTATGTTATTGTTTAAGTCCATAATAAATGTCAAAACCTATTCCACTGATACACTATCGGCATTCTATTGAGACACGATTGAGAGACCTTTGAGAGTCCATTGGCGCATTTGTGTTAGTAGAATCGGGCCCCTGTATCCTCGTATTGTGACGAGTTGCGTTCAATTTTATGTATCTATTGATCAATATAATATGACTATAACAACTCTTTCACCGTTCATGTCCAACTCCAGCTCCCCATCGAGGAATCTTCCCACTTTTACCCAGCGATAGAGTCCCTTTGAAACTTGCTTGAAGTGTAAAATGTTGTAGCGTACTGGCCCGTCACCATTGCTGTCGAAATAGAACTCATCTCCGCTAAGACCTGCACGAGAAGGAAGTTTATATGTATTAAAGTATATTTCCTTATGTATTCTAATGTAATATTCGAAGACAAAGCATTCACCGGTAAAGCGCACTTGGCGTAGGTAGCGCAGGAGTATCGCGCCGCTGGCGGGGCGCATGGCCTCGCAGAGCCCCGGGCGCCCGCCGCAGAGGTCGGCGTGCATGTCGCGGATGGCGTGCACGAAGGCCAGCACGGCGTCCGCTACGAACTGCAGCTGCGCCTCGAACTCCGTGTTGTTGGCGGTGAGCGTCTCGCGGCCCGAGCACGCGCGCTCGTACTGCGCGTTGTACGGAGTGCGCGCGCTGCCCGGGTAGCGGCAGCGGAACTGGTCTTCCCAGAACTCTGCGACACGACCGACACACGTCACACTCCCAGAATATTAAACATAAGTGTATAATGGGATTTTGTACTATTTCCTGCGTGACAACATTTAAGTAAATAAGTTAATATTTAGTGACGCTAGACATTCATCGTCTAGGGGATTACCGACAAACCAGGGATTCCTTGGGTTGTTTTCGACGGTGAGGTTGAGAAAGTATTCCTGGAAGCCGCGAACGGGGTTGGCTTGTGGCTGCACGCTGATGGTGCCTTCGACGGCGGCCTCGTTGCCGTCGGCCACGAGCGCGCGCGCGCTCCAGCCGTCGGAGCCCACCCAGCTGAAGGCGTCGGTGGCGCGCAGCCGCCCCACGGCTGCCATCACGCCGGCCACCTCCTGGTCGGAGCCGAACACGATCACGCCTGCAACACGCCCGAGCGTCACGCTGTGTACCGCTCCCCAACTCCCCCCCCCTCCTCCCGGAGCGTGTCCCCTTCATACCTCGGGCGCGCGGCCGTGATAGCAGTCTCGACACGATGCTGTCGTAGGCGCGTTCGTCCGCCTCGCCCGAGTCCTTCACCAGTCGCTCCTTCACTGCGATACAGATGTCGTTCCGCGCCAGCAGGGTTTCCAACTCTTCAAATGCCTAATATTTTTTGAAATTTTTTAGACTCACTCACATTAGGGTAAATATGAAAACAATGTTTGACGACCTCCGTGGCGTAATGGTTACCACGCCAGACCGCTACCCAGGAGGTCCCGGGTTCGATCCCCGGTCAGGTCATGATGAAAAACGAACTTTTTCTGATTAGCCTCGGATCTTGGATGTTTATTTATATATGTTTTTGTTATAAAATATAATATCGTTGAGTTAGTATCCCATAACACAAGTTTCGAACTTACTGTGGTGCTAGCTCAATCTGTATGAATTGTCCCTATATATTTATTTAAAAATGTTAAAGTAGGTATGTTGTAGGTTTTAGTTTAGACTATTAACCCTACAAGTACTCATTGAAGAAATCTCTTATGATTAAAACTATTTAGTTTACCTTTATGCCATAATTAGATTCTTCGTAGACGATTGAAACGTATCGCCAGCCGAGTTTTTTGACGATTTCTACCATCGCTCGGACTTGGTGCTGGTCGGAGG
This sequence comes from Endotricha flammealis, assembly GCA_905163395.2. NCBI lineage: Eukaryota > Metazoa > Arthropoda > Insecta > Lepidoptera > Pyralidae > Endotricha > Endotricha flammealis. Next base: position 10,112 of record LR990864.1, read on the forward strand.
GAATGGTGCGCGTGAAGTACTCGAAGCGAGCCTTGTTAGAGAGCTCCGGGGAGGTGGAGAAGAACGACACCTGTTGAAGGTATTGATGTACCGACACGATACTAAAATACATATCATTCTAATTACACAATTTGTAGGAAAACGACAATACTGACGTGTCTATAGAAATATGTTATTGTTGATTATGACCAATTACGTTATGACATTGGGAAACTACATAATGTCATTGAAATGTATTTTTAAGCTGACGTTAGTACTTATTCGTAAAAAAGAATAGGTGGACAGAGGTGGACCACCCAGGTGTACCACGCAGGTGGACCACGACCAATACGGGGGAAAAAAAAGTAACCTGGGGTATCTTGAACAGGCGCAGCAGGTTGGCGACCTGCACGGAGGTGACGCTGGAGGCGGCGCCCACCACGCCCGAGATCACCTTGCGCACCGCCGACGCGTTGCACGCGAACTCTGCGTCGTCGATGTTGCTGATGGATCCTAGCGACAGATCGTTGTCCATGTTGTAGTAATGAGTGAAATAATTAAAGAACTTCTAATGGTATATGGTATGGTATGGTAGTGGCAAGGCAAGGTTGTGTTACATTCAGAGCGGCGCGGACCTTTGATGAAGTCGAGCGCCATCTCGAGGCCGTAGGTGTCGTTGTCGCAGTCGTCGAGCACGTGCGCGCCGAGTGCCACGCCAGGCGGCGGCAGGCCGGCGCGCGCCGCCGCGTCCAGCGCGAACAGCATCGCCTCCAGCGCCTGCACGCCGCCCTGCGCCATCACCGGCCCGCACGTCGCGCCCTCCGACCGACTGTGCACCTGCACACACACACTCCTTCATAATACATGTCGCCGCCCCCGCTCTCCTGTATCTGGGTGTGAGGTCACAAAGGAAACCTAACGAACCTTCTGTCATACACTCCACCTTTATGTATGTTCTAAGTGATTGATTAGGTGATTTGTTCCCAATTTGGACTGTAGACATTTAATAAAAATAAGTTAAGTAATAGCCCCCAAAATAATAAACTACACAAGCACGATATAATCAAATTAAAACTATCAGTTCTTCATAAAAAGTGGAGTGTAGTGTGGAAGAATGTTAACAGACAAATTAATGTAGATGATTTAATGCCATTCGCAGTGAATTTTTTTTTGTATTTGTTGGTCCAACAGGAAATGGTGAAAATAAATTTAATAAATATACTTAGGCGCTGTATCACCTTTCACACTTTTATGAATAGAATAGAAAACCCGTGACAGGTATTTGATTTAAATATGATCGAATTTATAAAAAAAATGGATATACACAACACAGCTTTCGTTTTTTTTGGTATTTGGAGCAAAATTTTTATGCATTTTAGGGTATACTAACGAGGAACCCTTATAGTTTTGTACGGGGCAATGCACCGCACAGAAACGCAGCGTCGGCAATTTACGCTATGCGCGTCGTTTTAATACTTATTCTAATTAGTTCGTTCGTGTATCGGTCAGCGAGCCGTCGTACGTGCTCCCAATCATATCAATCAGTCAAGTTGTGTTCATCATTATCAAATCATGTCATCCACGTTCACTTAATAATAAGTTGGACAATATAGACGATTTACAGTTATTAAGTTGTTATCATTTACTCTATCAATTATCATAAAATTATCATCAAAGGTGTGTACGAGTAGCAAGAGACCGTACAAGTTTCGTCATGTCCGTCTGTCTGTCTGTCTGCGGTCTAGTGCTTAGACGCTTAATGCAAGAGCTTAGAAAGCTGTAATTTGGTACGTGTACGTATATAATAGAAATGAATTTTTTTCGCATCCACCCCATGTTGTGGGATATCGTAAGTCTTCAAAACATTGAAGGTGTGGGAAGATCATTTTTCGATACAATGATCCGTTTTGGAATTATTTACATTTATCGTGTTCATTTTGGTTTTGCACGGTGGTCCCCCCCCCACTCTATCTCCGAAAGTCTTGGTTTAGAAATTTGAAAAAAAAACATGCCAGTAGTCTAAATGCTGAACCTTCAATAAAAACTTTTACGGTTAAGTAGGCTTTACTAGTTACCGAGTAATAACCGACGAACCTATAAAATATTTTTTTTTTGATGTACAAATGTCATAGAAAATGTCATTGTACTCATCTGTAAGCAAGCAATGCGTAGCCAATACGGAACCCTACATTGTGTGGCCCGACACGTACTTGCCCGGTTTTTTAAAGTTATTACTGTTGGGGTCTGAACTACGATGGAATTCGGAGGTTGATAGAAATGTCCACTTTGATACTCAAATGTTTATTGTCACAAATGTCTATACTAAATCGTTAAAATGTTATATTATATGTTCGATGAGCGCATCCGGTTATTACCACGGCGAATTATGCACTAACCAAAGAGTAGTGACCGCGACTGAACGACACACGGTCAGGCACTTGTCGGGCGCCCGCACAACTCAAGTGTTTGCTTTGGTATCAATTAGTTATAAACAAGCAGCATTATCCTGATGTGTCTGTCTCAGTGTTGCAAAAGTTCTTAGCATTCAGAATTTCTTCTGAAGGCTGAAAGGTGAATAGGCGCAGACTAGTAATTATACTTAAATTGATTTTTAAATATGTTATAGAGTCAAACTACTAGGTTCGCATTCGCACGCACCATCATAAGGCCGCCGAGCACGATGTCCCCCTCGACGACGGCGGCGTGCTTCACAGGCCACAGCGTCGCGTTCTCCGAGGGCTTCTTCTTGTGCACCAGCCGCGCCTCGCGCCGCGGCGGCTGGCCCTTGTGCGGCGCCGTCGTCTGTGCTCCGGGCTCGTCCTCCGCCGCGGCGGCTGTCAGCGACGCGTCGCCATGCAGCGAGGAGGCGCTCGGCGCGGCGGCGGATGCTGGCTCCTGCTTGCTCTTCAGCTTCTTTTTCTTGCCGAATATCTTGGACAGGTCGAAGGGCCCGATGAGCGAGTGAGACTCCCTCTTGTATCGGCTGTACTTCCTGTGATCGTCGAGCAGCACGAAGTAATCGAGCGTGTCGTGCAGCCGGTAGTGGTCGCCGGCGTGGAGCGACACGTTCAGTTCGCGGCGTGCGTCGTACACGAGCGTGCGCCGCAGCACGGCGGTGAGGCGCGCGTCGGGCACCCACCGCACGTCGTCGTGGGCGCGCGGCGCGAGAGTGCGGTTGCCGGCGGCCGCCAGCGGCAGCAGCAGCGCCGCGACCAGCGCCGCGGGCACCATGCTACTCCTGTCGCGCTTCGCTTACATTTTTGCACTTCACGCACAGTTCATCACATGCTACATTTAATTCAACACTTGCACTTTATTGTCGAAAGTTTTTGCATTTATAATTGCATTTTAATGTTTCCAAAAATATTTTCAGATTTGTTTACCAATGTCAGTATACAAGTATCTAGTCATTTAAAATTATTATTTACTTTATTGTTATTGTTTTTACCGTTTTCGTAACTTTCGAAGTTCTTTTGATTTTTTGATTGAATTAATGTGACGTGTCAGTGTTCTCACAGGAGTGCGCGCGAAGTTTTGACACATTATTCGCAACCGTACATTTCGGGCTAATTTTAGAGTAGTAGTATTATTAAATAATAATGTTTATATATATTTCGGTTTGACGTAACATTAGAGCTACAATCACTTACGAACACAAGCACTCGACACAAGGGGAACTTTGTTAAAATATTCTCGGTTTGAATTTGAGTTAATGTCTATTAAAATAAATAAATTTATTGTTATACATTCAGAAGAAACTACTTTAATACTTGTTTTACTTAGATTGTATTTAAATCAGCACACTTTGGGTGCTAGCGGTCGCTGCGGGGGCAGAGCAACAACTGTCGAGTCGACGAAGTGGGCAAAGTTGCGGCGCGGCGCGGCGCGTGGCGGGGACGGGCGGACGGCGCGCTCGCTCGCCGCGCTCTGCCGGACGCCGAGGCCCGTCGCTCAACACACCAACCACACCATCAAACAAATACTGAGTGGTGACAGATTTCATAAAAGTAAATGATACTTTTTTGCAGATTGTTTTGTTTTTGATAGAGTACTACAGATGTTGCCGACGCGTTTGAATGCGCATCGCGTGAAGCTCGGCCGCGTGCTAGTTGATTGGTTTGACTCCGGAGTTGCATGGTATCACGTGTCGCGGGCGACAGTTCACGAGGGAGCACTGTCTGGTATACGGATTCGGACTGTGTCACAAACCATTTGTTGTCCTTTAATATTTTATTTTAAAAGAGAAACTAGGAAGATAATTTTGAAGCAGGTAAAAAACAATCACTAAAGTAAAACAAATCACTTTTAAATAATGTAATGTGTAATTTGAAAATTCTTAAGGCAACCAAAATCATGTAGATGCAGATATCAGGAATTTGTAGCACAAGCTACAAAGTCGTAGCACAGCAACGCAGTAAAGCAGTAACTGCAGTTACGCAGGCGTAGTACAGCTACGAAGGCGTAGCGCATCTACGAAGGCGTAGCGCATCTACGAAGGCGTAGCGCAGCTCGTTAGTAAATTCAGTGCAGTCGTAGCGCATTTAGATTCCAAGTAAAGCTGCGAAGATGTAAAAGACCAGCATACGACATCATTTAATATGGAAACAATGAAATATTTGAACTTAGCTTTGAAGTAATGCATACAACATACTTTAGCCTAAAGTATGGAAAAACTAAGAATTAAATTGGTGCAAAACGTTACAGCCTCCGTTTTAACATTGAAAATGTTTTTGGGATAGATTTCACGAAATACACAAAATCTGCGATAACTTCTGCGACTACGGGGCTCAAAAGGCACAGAATTTATCGAGACACATTATAGTGTTAAAAGTTTGAAAACCGGATGGCAATTTTTTTTTAAAAACGAAAAAGTTTGGAAAAATAAACCATTTTTCTTTCTTTCTGTAATTTAAATGTCATTTAAATTACAGAAAGAAAGAAAAATGGTTTATTTGACGTAATACACAAATTTTAACAGGATTCACATTAATACGTTACAATTGGCGAGTTGATAAATAGGCGATTTACAACTTACAAGAGTTACCAGTTGATAAATAGACCAGTTGATACATAGGCGAGTTACAAATGCACCGATATGATACTAACTCTTTAATACATTGACCCGAGTTCACCAACTACAACATAATCAATGATTACGTAATCGCTCGATTACATTTGATCAATTTTATCGGGCGGTTAACTAACCTAACGTTTTTGAATGAATGAGCCGAAAAAGAATGAATAGTTTAATACTACTTTCTAAAGATGGCAGTGTACCTCCATACTTTTGTCTTTACCCGAACGACATCTATAAATGGTATGGTGTTGTTATTATACTACAAAATTCAAAATCTGTTAAGGTAATGCCATGTCCGTTTTCAACATTTCATCCGTATCCTTTTTCAACATCTCGAAGTTATTTTTGTGATATTGTTATACATAATTTAATAACATATTACATATTTAATTATGTAATATAAAAGTATCACTTATGGAAGAAAAATTTTAACAATGCATACGTAACGAATCAGTACGTCAACAAATACTTTGCCAGCCTTCACAAAACGTTGGTAGTAACCAACTGCTCAAAATATTAAATATTACCTACATGTTACTTTATATCCCTGTTTGTTGATCGTTTTTATGTTTGAAATACTTTGAATATGCCTATCCTACTGTTGTGACTTTGTTAATAGTGATTCGATGGTGTTATCTAGGCTGTGCACTCAATAAATTCAGTGATATAGTGAGATACAACTCACGTCTGGACCCTAACCGATGCTTAAACTACGTACATTCCGTCAATTAAGTTAAACAGACGATTACGACACTTAATCAATGTTTAGTGCACGGTGAACAGCTTTTTGAAAGAATTTGATTAAACAGCCGATTAGGGTCTAAGCATCTGTTTACAATTAAAAAATGAGTTGGTCTAATTAAAACATTTACGATTTCGATAAAGAGTCACTCACATACCTAACTGGATGTTTAAAACGTACAGTCGCTCATAACCGTGTAGCTACTATGGTACATCTTCAATGTACTAAGATTCTTGCGTACTGTGTAAAGTCTGTGGATTTTTTTCGTGGTTCCACTATAATAAAATATATATAAATAAATATAAATATAGGACAATTCATACAGATTGAGCTAGCCCCAAAGTAAGTTCGAAACTTGTGTTATGGGATACTAACTCAACGATATTATATTTTATAACAAATAATGTAAATACTTAATTCGCTATAAACATAACAGCTATTTAATATACATAATGTCAAGTTGCGCAGTCAATGTGATGAATTAATTACTTCATCTAGATATTAGTACTATTCATAATACATAGTCGACTTCGGTCAAAGTAATTAAATTTACAGTCTGACATGTCAGAGCAATATGGTTAACTACCCACATATGTAGCGGTGTCTTCGTCTTTTGAAGGAGTACAGCCACTTTCGGACCAATCTCTTGTACATATTATTTTTTTCATAAAATAATCATGTCATGATTGTTCCGTACAGTATAACTGTGGATTTGGAATAACTTAGGAATGGTCAAGGAGTTTAACCGGGTAGGACTACTATCGTACATTTGAAGACGCGAGCCGGCCTCCGTCCGCCCCGTACTCGGCATTCCGCTCGGGCGCGCGACTCGTCGCCGTGATCAATTATTCGTTTTGCTGTCAATATGAAATCTTGTTAATTTTCTATTTTGCAGCCTCGTCATTTTATTTATTTAGCGAGTTCTCGCTACACTGAGTTGCACAGAAAAGGATACAGGTATGCAATGTGATGAGAATTAAGGACAAACATTTTGAAGTTAATCATGTCATTGTAAGCATCTTTAAGTTTTACAGAGAATGTGATATGAGTTAGGCTTTTATTTTATTGGCGCATTGGTTGGTCGGTAGCGTGGGTGCGGCGCTTTTGTGCATTCTGTATGTGCGAGTGATAAGACCTTTCTAGTTTTTCTTAAACCAGCTTGTGACCCAGTTGTGTCTGGTCGTCGGTACATACATGCGTAACAGGGGGCGGGTTGCTCGCCCGAGCGACATGAGCGGCCTCTAAGTGCATCATTGAATTACAGTCCGGCACCCGGATCTGCCCACTGCAGGAGGACTTAATCTAATTATAGCAATACCTAAATAACATTTGCGCAAATAATGCATTGTTATTTATAAGATCCCAAACATGCGCCACGCGCCTCCGCTCGCCAAATCGCACATCGACAAAATGCAAATGGCGCTGATCGCCAATTCCCGCACTAACCGGAAAAGGTACAACAGTAAATAGTTTCCTTTGTGCCGGAGCGGGGCTGAATAGTAATGGCTCATTGCGGGACGCTACATGTGCGGAAACGCGATGAGGATGCGAGTTTGTTAAAACATGATCCAAATGTGTCGTACACGCTTCAGTGCGCGGAGCCCTGCGGAGTAGTGCGGAGTGAGCCGCGCCTAGCACGAGTTTCATTGCTTTAACTAAACGTTAAATGATGACAAGAAAATAGCTAACGCACTATAGTCTAGTAGTGAATAGAGTATATATTTATTTTCACTTCTTATGCTCTGAAATTGCTTATTTGTGCAGGATATAGGCTGCACAAAATAGATTTTTGTGCACAAGTGCATTAACGGATCTACTCATAAATGTATCTGGGGCACGGCAGTGCCCCCGTCAAGTCGAGCGCGAAGCAAACACTGCCGTACCATCCTTTCCTGGAACCATTTCGCCGCATTTTCAGGCCCCTATTTGAGAACCTCTGGATAAGACCAGAACGCAGAAATTTTCGTCATCCAGTAAGCTATAATCACATACTTAAAATCCAAAATCTGTAGGTCATTTAGTTCTGAAGTTAAGCGAAAGCAAAGTTTCGCATTTGTGACACTCACTCACTCACTCATGATCATCAGAATAGAACTAGAACCATTTTGTAAGAACTATTGTAATCACCATGTTTTATGTAAATAACTAATCTAATCTAATCTAATCTAGTACTTCCCACAAACTCAGAGAGCTGAAATTCGGTACATAGTTAGGGTATAATGGCCATATAAAGGGAAAACTATAAAAATTAAGATAATTGAAGATCTGGAGTATAAGGGTCACTTATTTGAAAACGCAAAAGCCCAACCAAACTATGTATTAGAGATCGACATACCGTCTTTACAAAAAATATTCAACTTGGTGGGCCACTTCATTTGATGTCAAAAATCGAAGACCTGAAGTATCTGATGAAGAACCCTCAGGTGGTCTCAGCTGTATTAGAGATATTTTGATGCCCCCTTCTACTATTGATACATAAAAAATCGACTGTCATTGCAAAAATCCAGCGTAGTGGGACACATCTTCTAATTTAATCTAGCCTATAGCTTCCCACTGCTGGGCGAATGCCTCCCCTTCTGCTTTTAATACGCATATAAATAAAATTAAAGGAAAACTCTGATAAGACTAGACTGGCTTTTATACTTATACTAGCTGTTACCCGCAGCTCCGCCCGCGTGGTCAAGCTAAAATGCCAATTATTTCCTTCCCGTGGGAATTAAAAATAAACCCGACTTTATCTTTGTCAACATTATAAAGGGAATCTCTATAAACAATTTCAGCTTTTCAGGTTAAGCGCTTCCGATAATACACGCGTAGTCTAACTATTCCGAATCCTGTGGGAATTTTAAAAAATCCCATCTTTATCCTTGTCTACTTTATAAAGGGAAGCTTAATACAAAAACCTACAAGTTCTAGGTTGAGCGCCCACGATAATACACGTGCAGTCCTACTTTTCTCGTTCCCGTGGGAATTAAAAAAAAAACAACTTTATCCTTGTCAACATCATGAAGGGAATTTCTATAAAAAAATTCAGCTTTCTAAGTTGAGCGCTCCCGATAATACACGTGTAGTCTTATTATTCCGAATCCTGTGGAAATTTAAAAAAATCCCGTCTTTATCCTTGTCTAGGTACTTTATAAAGGGAAGCTTAATACAAAATCTAGGCGTTCTAGGTTGAGCGCCCGCAAAAACACACGTGCAGTCATTTTTATCCCGTTTCAGTGGGAATAAAAAAAATCCATCTTTATCCTTGTCTACATCATAAAAGAATCTCGTCAACAAAATCTCAACTTTCTAAGTTGAGCGCCCCCGATAATACACGTGTAGTCTTATTATTCCTGTTCCCGTAGGATTTAAAAAAAAACCCTGTCTTTGTTATTGTCCACTTCTTAAACAATACAAAATCTCAGCTTTCTTGGTTGAGCGCCCCCGATAATTGAATCTGTAGGAATTTAAAAAAAATCCGTCTTAGTCCTTGTCTACTTTACAAAGGGAACCTCAATAAAAAATTCCAGTGTTTTAGGTTGAGCGCCCACAATAACACACGTGAAGTCCTTTTTGTCCCGTTCCTTTGAGAATTAAAAAAATCCCGTTTTCATTCTTGTCAACATCTTATAAGGAACCTCTCTACAAACAGCTTTCTAGGTTGAGCGCATGCGATAAAACACTTACAGTCCTATTACTCCCTTTCCCGTGTGTAACGCATAAAATCCCTTCTTAGTGAGCATCTACGCCCCAAAAGGAACCCCCATGCAAAATTTTAGACTCCAGTCTTCAGGCACTTGTGTTTCGGATATTTCGTGATGAATCAGTCAGTGATTTCCTCTTTTATATATTAAGACTTACAAGTTTACAAGAAGAAATAGTCGAACGATTAACTTTATACTACTCCAACATTACACAAATTAAATAAACAAATTACACTAAAATATTAATTTCGCGAAAATTTTAGTATACAAATTTAGAACTCCTCCTCCTAAAAAGAAAAAAACTGTGTCAAATAAGAAATTCTAATAAAATAAATCAATATGCCCACGTGTCTACAAAAAGAAGTGAAATCCCACGGAAAACATTCTGTAAAAAACTAGCCAAGTCTCAATGGAGCTGCTTGTTCATCTCTTAGATGTAATGAAATCTAGACAAAGTCGTGCCAAGTCTAAGGTTCCTTACTGCGATTTCTTTATTATTATAGTTAATCATCAAGGTAGATTTAATATATACTGGCAACTTATTATAAATTTTTATACACATGTTATAACTGTTTTGCATATACATTTCTGTTCTGGTGCTTTTTATTACGACAGCACAGAGATTTTATATTCCTAACGCGGACAAAGTTATAAGCTAACACTAAATTATTCACACTTGTCAAAATACTCGTAGAGTTCGAGTAGACTCGAGATGTTTAAGTCGCAAGAGGAGTTAGCCCCCCGATTACCCGCCAGTGCGTGGCGTGTGTTCGCTCTGCTTCCTCGACAAAAGTTGAACTCGTCGCACCAAACTGTTATAATATTCAGTTCCGTTGACGAGGAGTCGCAAACAAGGTATATGAACAATGTTAGGAAACTTAGTTGTCTCAGCAAAATACGAGCGAGCTCGTGAGTTTCAAACTGTGCTCGACTTGTTGAGGTGTTCATACAGAAGTGATAGTGAGGATGCAAAATAAAAGGCTACTCGAGATTCGACTCGAGATCTTAGCAGATTTTACAGCACGACAATTGGGCTCGAATCTACTAAAATGTTGAAGTACATTTCCGTTCAAAGACAACCTTGTTTACGCGCCGCACATTAGCGTGTTTGCTTCATCAACGCCTCCTCGGCTCCTCTGCCTCGCCGTCGCCCTCCGCCCCGACAATTATACAGCGATAGGCCCAGCACATCTGTGTTCATATGACTTCAATAAATTACAGAGTTCAAACATAAAGCGTTTTCTCAATTCTAATTATTTACTCTACTTTTGGAACGTAGTGTTTGATAAATTGTTTATTTTGTTGTTTACATAATATAAAAAATTATTTAAATGTAAGTATAAAGTAAAATTGATTTGCTTGACGGAATATAATTTATGTAACCATGTCAGATGATCTAATCCCAGCATATTTCGTAGTTAGGCGCGCGGCGGGATGAAGCCGCGGCAAAGCCGGGATTAAGCGCCGGCGCGGCGCGCTTCTGCCCCTCAGCGGAGCACGTTGTTGACACGCGCGCTCATAATATGCACACGGTAAGGCGCGTATTCAGGTCTATATCTGCCGTACACGCGAAAATTCCTTTCGTGCATGTGTTCAGACGGTGATGTAAGCAGGCGTTTTCTACAAGTGGAAGGATCTAACACTAGACGAACGTCACAAAAGCTGCTTCAAATATTGTTTCCCTGCTACGCTCTGCTCTAATATACAAAACGAAATTAAGCAAATCCAGCACTCATTAGACGAGGGTGAATGGTGATTGATGCTCTGTGGAATATATTTCGCTAACTGAATTATTCCCCAATTCTGAGGAGACGCGGAAGCCAATAATACCTCGTGATCCGTGTACGAATTAGCTTGCTGATGATCAGTAAGTACTGTATCCCATAGACGATCTAAGGAGGGAAGAAGGGAATGTTTCGGGTTCACCCTCCAAAATGATGAATATGTCTGTACTGTATTCCGATATTCGCATACAAAAGAACACGCGCCGCAGTGAGCTTAAAGCCAGAGATGTGCCGGAGATTTTAGAATAGAATAGAACAGAATGTATTTATTTGCATAAAATATGGTTGATACCATTTCCTGTTGGACCAACTATACAGCGATGTGTTTGGCATGAAAAATTAACAATGTCATTCAGAATTATTACATAAATTACATATTTTAAGTACATTTTGCAATTTAAATATTTTAATAATGAAACAAAATAAAATGTCGTTTCAATTCCATATTATTAAAAAAATCACTGACCGAGTAGGAAGTAGGTTTTTTGTAATAATATATTAGTTAGTTATACATGATTTGAATTTCTTAAAAGGTAATATTTTAATGTGTTCTGGCAATTTATTATAAATGTTTATACGCTTGTTATAGCATTTGTAATACTAACACATTATAAGGAATTTTATTCTGAAAAAAATGATTAATAATAATAAAATAATATCTGTTCTGGGTATGTGATCATGTAACAATCTGTTGCCATTTATTGTATTTCTTGACTGGGGGACTTGATTGGGGGTGGACACAATTTCCCGTTTGTCTGTATTTGATGGTATGACATGGAAACTAGGTCATCGAATATTAGGACTATCGTGTCACTAGTTCATTCCAGCCCGGAGCCATTTAGCGGCGACGGCGCGCATCTGCGGCCCCTCAACTTAACATTATTAAAATTAATATAAGTTCCAGATAAGAGATGATCTATTGGAAGGGACTTCGGCGAGTCCACATATGACCTTTACTGTGTGCCAGAAATATACTGCTCTACAACAGGGCATCGTTTTTGAAGCTCGTGTGTGATGTGTGACGAGCATTGTTCGAGCGCGCCTTGTCCATTCATTTATAGTAGGATGTCTCGTGGAGCGCGCCATCCCGGCCGGCGCCGGAGCGGCCATTGTTACAGAGATCTGCACCACTGTACGATACTAAGCATGTATGTGTGACTGATATTTATTACAAATTGTGTGGTGATTTCTGACGGAAGGCTACGAGCAACTCCATGCCTAGCATTACCTTACCTTCTTTTTGGCTTTCTTCGTCTTGTTTGGCAGACGACGTTGCCACGTGCCTTGTTACAACTAATATTTTTTTCTTGTTTGAGTCTCAAAATGCGGCTTCCCGTTGAACGGAGGCGCGCGGCGCAGCTCAGCCCGGCTTACAGTCACTCCGCCGACGGCTTCGGCAATATTTGTCCCTCATTCCACTTCCACGTGAACAAGTTGGATGAAATAACAAATAACTCTATTATTGTGCGAAACTTTTAGTTTTTAGTAGCATTCAAACAGTGATTATCTTTCCCCACACGAAGAATCGTAAAATATTTATTTTCAATTGTCATCCTCCATTATGGGTCAGCAGCAAACTGTTTAGGATGGCATGCATTAGTTGTAAACTGCATTACGATTTCCAAAATGGAACCTTCGAAATTATGGGGATGTTGACGTTCTCTAGTTGCAGTGAGTGTAAGGCGTGCTGGCCGCGGTGCGGACGGCTTGTGCGTGCTGATGTGCGTCTCAACCTAACCTCCTTTTTAGGGTTCCGTAGTACCTAAACTACAAGGAACCCTTATAGTTTCGCCATGTCCGTCTGTCTGTCTGTCTGTCCGTCCGCGGTCTAGCGCCTAGATGCTTAATGCTAGAAGGCTGCAATTTGGTATGTATACATATATTAACAATGCTGACAAAGTGCTGGAACAAAATTTTGAAAAATATTTTTTTGGGGTGCCTCCCCTACATGTACAGTGGAAATATTTTTTTTCGCGCCCACCCCTTGTTGTGGTATGTCGTTAGATCTTTTCTAGGCACTTGCTTACAAAGCGCAGCCTCCGTGAGCTCGCAGCGCATCACGCGCCGCCTACAGGTAGTCGCCTCGTCCCCGCGAGACGCCGACTCTGACTCTGGCAGTCTTCTTCAAACATCATTTTACGTAATTTGATTTCGCTCGTTAGCTAATTGCTGTATCTCATCTACGACGTTAAAAAAGTTCACTTGAAAGAAAATTACTTAATAATACGTGCTGGAGTCGAGGCTACGGAGAACTTTTCTTTAAAACTTTCAAAATTTTAACCATGATTTACATGCTGGGAGAAGTGCCAAGTTCAACATTAAATAAGGGAACCAATTTTTATATAAGTACGTTTTCGCTATTAACTCACACCTCTATTATATATCGCTCATTTACTGGAACAACGTGTTATCGCAAAAACAGCTACTTTACAGGATAGCGTTTTTTGTGTTTTAAAAATTCATATAGTGTACAATAATTAGTTAATTTCTAAAAAAGTGCTGCTAACATACAGTCAATCTATTAAACTTTAATTTATATTAAAAATCTAACAATATTTCATCATTATTTTGATAAAAAAGGACCATTTAAAAAAAAAAGGGAAAATATGTCACATTTTACCTGATAATTTAAAAACAAAGTACTGGTATAAATTTATTTGTAACGTTGTAGATGATATATTTTTTTACTTTGTGTTCAATTATGTTAAATAAAACACATTGTATTTTCAAATTCTTTATTTTAAAAGTCGTTATATTTTTAGAAATATAGGGATAACAATTAGCAAAATAATGAAGTACTGTCCATAGTTCAATACTATCCATAGTTTTTGAATCATTGTGTAACAATCACATTCACATAGTGAATATCACCATCAAAAAAGTCAAAAAAGTATCACTAAGTACAACAACATTTCTAAAACAAAAAATATTATTCGGTCTCTGACTAAATAGGTAGTAAGTTGTTTTATTAAAAATTATTATCAAAAAAATCTTAAACTATGAATCACATAAGTCGTTTATAGCCTTTTAGTAAGTCCTATAACAATAATAGTAATCATTCTTCGAATTAGAACTAGGTACCTCTATAATTAACAATCAGTCTCGTATTATTGTGAGATCTTCAGAAATAAAAATTATTATCAAAAAAATCTTAAACTATGAATCACATAAGTCGCTTATAGCCTTTTTCTAAGTTCTATAACATTCTTTGAATTAGAACTACCTCTATAATTAACAATCAGTCTCGTATTATTGTGAGATCTTCAGCCAATAAATAGTTTGCCATTACCGCTTAAATAAAAAATAATAACAAAAACATTATTTCTTATAAACTTAAAATAAAAAATAACAAATGAAATGTCTTTAAACATTACACACCTTCAAAAAATGCTCTGTGATATCTTGGAATGAGATTCTTATTTACCAAATCAATGAGATCTGATTTCTTCTTTTCAGCTAAACCAGGTTTTCGATCGTATGATAATTTAAATTCTATGTTGTCTTTTTTCTTTCTTATCACAACACCTTTTTTGAATACATCTTCAGAATATGAATTTAAAAAAAATATCACACAAGGATCGTTTTTTTCAACTTTAATCACTTTGATTCCGGGCAGCCTTATAGGATTATTTTCTGTATCCTTTGTCAACGTAAAGTTCATTTGTGTAGATATATTTTTCCAATTAATAAAATCTTCATAGCACATTTCGTTGACATGTATAGGTTCCTTTTTTTTCTGGCAGACCTTATGGCACCTATAAATGCGTCAAGTCTTGACCAGATGCATTTATAGGTATTTTATTTTATTAATTGGAAAAATATATCTACACAAATGAACTTTACGTTGACAAAGGATACATATAATAATCCTATATGGCTGTCCGGAATCAAAGTGATTAAAGTTGAAAGAAACGATCCTTGTGTAATATTTCTTTTAAATTCATATTCTGAAGATGTATTCAAAAAAGGTGTTGTGATAAGAAAGAAAAAAGACAACATAGAATTTAAATTAGCATACGATCGAAAACCTGGTTTAGCTGAAAAGAAGAAATCAGATCTCATTGATTTGGTAAATAAGAATCACATTCCAAGATATCACAGAGCATTTTTTGAAGGTTTGTAATGTTTAAAGACATTTCATTTGTTATTTTTTATTTTAAGTTTATAAGAAATAATGTTTTTGTTATTAGCGGTAATGGCAAACTATTTATTTGCTGAAGATCTCACAATAATACGAGACTGATTGTTAATTATAGAGGTAGTTCTAATTCAAAGAATGTTATAGGACTTAGAAAAAGGCTATAAGCAACTTATGTGATTCTTAGTTTAAGATTTTTTTGATAATAATTTTTATTTCTGTAGATCTCACAATAATACGAGACTGATTGTTAATTATAGAGGCAGTTCTAATTCGAAGAATGATTAGAAGAAGGAAGCTCTGCATTATTATCTTCATCTTCGTTACTAGCATTTCTTTGAACATTATTATTATTGTTATTATTTAATATTAAGTTCATAATCTTGTTAGTGCGTGACCCCATCTGAAAGAATAAATCTAATTAAGAAATAATAATAGTGTGTAAAACGTGATATGTTCGTATGTTGTGCTTAAAGTAATTTTATTTTTATGAAACAACAGTACATTATCAAATAATTCAAAAACAAAATTTAAATTACAAAAATTTTCATAATCACTAACGTGTCATATTAAAATAATCACTTTGAAAATCATTATTATTAAAATAACAACGTGACATTAGGAATTAAACCACTTCACACTATAATAATTGTTTTCCAGAACAAGTGGTCAAACGTAGATATCTCAATATATATCTAGAATAAGTAATTTGATTGAAACATACCTTTACTGCCAAAACGCAATATAATCGTTATACCACGTTTCTGGAGCCAACAAGGAGCACTACACCGTCAGATTGCCGCACGACAACTAACATAACACTGTGTTAGAACCAACAAGGTGACTGAAACAGACAACGCTATAACGTAACACCTCTCTCAAAATTTGTCTCTTTCGCTCATTACTCCGTCAATTTGCGAGTAAAAAATACCCCGTTTTTGCAGTCGATAGAGAAAATTTTTGCGGTTCCGATTTTACAATAAAAAAAATATCTGATTTTTCAATATAACGCGTTGTTCCAGTAAATGGGCGATATGGAGTTAGTAAGTGAGTGAGTGGAAAATGTTTTTATATCGGTCCGCGCCGCTCGTCGCCGGCCACTCATTAGCCCTCTCCCGACACAAAAGGGCGCCTCTTTTGTCTCGGGAGTTGGGATGCATGTTGTGTGTGGATTTTAAATAATGGCGTTGGTATAAAAAATCGTCGTTGGACTCGGCGCGGTACAAGCGGACTCTTCCTCTCGATTCTCGAGAAGCAACAAAACACTATTATTTATTACGTATGAAATAAAATGAGCTATCCATACTACGTGCCGCATATTTAGTTCCCGACGAGCGACGGCGACGCGAGTCATAATAAAAGAATAAATAATAAACACAATACGGCCATTAGCGCGATCCGTCGGCCTTTGATTTACGGCTACTACACAAGTTAAGCAGAGCTCGTGTCCTGCCCCCCTCACCCCCTCTCCCACCTCTAAAAAGGCTTCTTTACCGGCCTTAATGGAGGAATACATTCGATTACTCGTAGTACGAGTAAACCAACTACATATTGCACTTTAACTTTCACAAACAATAGTATTCAGCGCCGCCCGCGCTGGCGCGACGCGACGCGTGCTCTTGGCGGACGGACAGGAGCTCGCGTATCAGCTTCCATAATCGTAATCGAAGTCATCACAATGTGTTATGAATTTGATTTCCATAATTTTATAAGTGGGTCGTTAATGAGATTAGGAAGACTGGGCGATAATGATAATTCCTCTATTGTAATGAAAAATGAGCGAGTTCCTTTTTGGCGGCTGGCGGCACACTTTGGACACCCTGCAGAGACGCGGACGGCTATGGACGCCAAAAAATATTCAATTGTACGATTCGGCACGATTGATTTATTTTGCTCTGCCGAACGAATCCTAAATGAAACGTGGAGTGACGGAGATGACGAGATCTACTCTCGAGAGCAATGAATGCGGGTCACCTAAAGAAACGTATAAATATCGGAAACTAAGAATGCTAGCTTAATAAAACAAACAGCGTTTAATAGACAATATAATATCCCTTAAATAAAAGTAATAAAATTTATAAGTTTCTACATTTTTTTAATTAAAAATTACACAGGAAAAAAACTGCTGATCTCGCCTTAAAACAAAATTAGGAAACATGACATTTTTGTAGAACAATATGTTTGTCTTGAAAATCATATTGTTGTACAAACTGATCGGACCGGATGGAACCGTACCGTACCGGGCCGTGCCGGACCGGAACGGACCGAACCGGACCGGACCGGACCGGACCAGAATTTGTTTCTAAAGAAAAATATGCTAATTGTTGGTAGGACACGCGGGCGAAGCATATTGTCAGTCAGGGGTACAGAGCCCACATAGGCAAATTTTTACGCGGGTGAAGCTGCGGGAAACAGCTAGTAATGGATATAGTTCTTAATAGTGGATGTTTTAGAAACGATTATGTTGAAAGCCAATTTACGGGTGATAATATTATTCACAAGCTTCCACAGCAGATCCATGGCCGCAGTAACCAATAATGCCACACTATCTATCTCAGTCTTCAAACGGAGCCAACTATAAATTGGTATTAAGCCGATATTGTGCGGCACCACGGCGAAGCACAGAGTGCGCAATTACCTTTATCCTTTACAGTATATGTATTGTGTAGTAAACGCATTCACATTGTTGTGTGAACATTTAACCGTCCGTGTTATTTGACGAGCGTCTGTTATCCGCCGTTTCGTGCGCAGCGGCGTGTTTTCATGAGTTCGCGGGATGAACACGAGGCGAGACGCACCCCGAGTGTGGCGCCACTGTGCGCGTGAACACACGATGGCCATTTTCTTGTGAACATTGCAGTAAATTAGAATCTCTGGGCCATCGCCCAGATTGTATGTTCTTGGGGGCCCTTCAGCGGTGGATACTTATTCAACTGTTTTAGATACAATATTCGAGCTCTATTTGGATCGAACGGCATAAATGTAGGAACTCCTTCTGCGCTGGGTTTTATGTTGCTTCATGTTGTACGTTACATGAAAATATTCATTTGCAGCGTTGGAAGAGTATGTTACGAAAGTAATTACAAACATGAACCTTAATTAATAGCGCCGCCGATTAATGGATTTGAACACCGACGCTAATCCCGATCTGCTCTCCAGAGCCAACATTCGCCGCTCGCCGCTCGCCGCGCGCAGCGCACAGCCGCCATTTATCTATGTTGCAAAAGTAAGTTTCTCTCACAGCACACTTTTGTTCATCGCTTTTGAAATGAAACTATTTTAAAAATATGTAATTATGCAAAAAAAAAGAATAGGGGATAGTGGGACATAAGTGCCAAGCGGAAGGACCTATAATTTTATCATCGATTACTTCAAGCTGACCCTAACTGTCTTGTCTAGCGATTGTATCACTTACATAAAAACCATTTCATCGCACGACGGCTCTATTTCTATGCCGGCTCTACACTCTCGTGAAGTTGACCGCAGTAAAATGAAGTTAACACGAAAGTTAGAAGACAAAGGAGAAGTGTGCGAAGATCCCGTCTACACTCTCGTTTCGCTCAACTTCGCTCGGTGTAGAGCCGGCGTGAGAAAATGAAAGCTCCTTGCCCGAGTTCGCGCGCCCGCCCGTCATGTGTGCAGTGCATTGCTTTTATTTATTCAGGACACGCGAGCAGTCTTGTATTTGTAAAAGTGCTAATTACAGTTTGCGCTTCCCTATTCTGTGTGCTATCTTGCTTCTATCTTGTAGACACAATATTTTGTTTCCCAACAAGGGCAGCCCAAGTCAGCGTAATTTTCTGATCAGTCAGCTCTTTAGGGGCTATAAATTCCTCCATATCTGGTGGTCCATCAGTGATTCGTGCGAACAAATTTCAATATCGCAATGTCGGCGATAGGGCCGCCGTTCTTCTTATCGAACTCGATTTTTTCCTCAATCATAACTTTTTGAACTTCGCGCAACTTCTTTTGATACATTTTGTTTACGAGTCGCCGCGCCTCCATTGGATGTGCAGCTTGCTACCAATCTGGGAAAATGTGATCCGACTTACCAAACTATTGCAATTCCTTTCTTGTCCAGAATGACACCATGGGATATTATGGGAATATTATTCCTCCCGGCGCCGCACTCGTCATCCGCCCGCCACAGATTAATAACGACCTATAGTTTAAGTTTAATGCTGTTGGCTTAGAAAACGGGGAATGACCAGCTATCGGACACAACACGGATCGGATAACAACCGAACACGTTCTTGATTGCTCGTTATTCCAGCATGTCACGCTAGCTGAAACACTTTAGTATTTTATTGCCTTTATGTGAAAAATACCACTTGGATAGTTGGTCTGTGCTCCGCAGTGGCACACTCTCGTCTCGATGTTTCCCGTAATTTCCATATTATCGGCGCCTCGATGACCGCCCGCAGCTCGAAGGGGGGCGCGACTCGAGCGCATTAATGAATTCTTTACATTATTAACTTGCTACTACTTACAATATGAATTATTATGTTGGAAGTAACACTTATGAAACTTTCTAGTATTAAGGAAAGCTGGTGTACGAGACGGATATTCTGATACTAAAACTGGAAACTAACTTCGGAGTGAACAGCAAATGACAGAATAGATTTGCAGGGTGGTCGCGGCTGCCAGAGTGAGCGGGATTAAGTACATTTACCGTGGGCTATTTTGTGAATACAAAATAACATAGATTGCGAAACATCGACGATGGATGTACTCGAGGGGTAATGGGTTTTTAATGAGAGCGGCGCTCGCGGCGCCATCGCCTGCCGATACTCCGCCGCGTCCGGCTCACGAGCCAACAAACTTCGAAACTCTTTTTGCATGGACTAGCATCGTGAAACGGGACTTGAGAACACGAGTCCATAGTGTATTAGAAACTTCCAAACACATTTATTTTTTTGATAGAGTGGTATTGCGGTTTAAATCCGAATATCTCTCGACCTGAGGATGATTACAAAGAGAAAATATCTTTGAAAAAAATCTATTTTATTGAAACAAAAATAATGTAAAATCTGTTGCTGTGGCCGTCATAGTGTGTAAGTTCGTGGCGCGTGCGTGAGACACTAAAGTAGCTAAGTAAGAGTACTTAAAATAACTATCTCTTAATTCATTTAGGCACAAAAGAGTGCTAATCAACCCCTTATGGCACGTGTGCGCCACGACAACTATTTAATTAGTTGAGGAACTGTCGGAGATGCCGCAGCCGGCGCCGGGACGCGCCGCTCGGCCGCGCCGGATCCATTACCAATGAGTTTGTTTCTAATTCGTATTTTGAAATTGTAAGTTGTTTGTAAATAGTAGGTCAAAACAAATTAAATAGTAATTTAAAGACTAAACGCTAATACAATACTCTCATTATATGAAATTGAAAAGATTTTTGCAATTGTAGAGATTCTCGGTTGCATCAGAAATAAGTGGCAATGAAACTGAGTTAAATTAGGTATATCAACAGGAAATCTGAGGCGGATTTATACGAGCACATTCACAGCCGCCACAGCGGGAAAAAGGCCTCCGCCGAGACGAATAAAACAAATGGCTCGATAACATCAACATCATATTACGGCGCAAATAAACCCGACGAGCGAACAACAGCCGCCGCGGCCCACGCCCCCCGCCCCGCTAACCAACTATCAATGACATGAATGTGTGCACCTGTAAACTTTTTAATTAAATTGTAATAACACAAAGTTTATAAAATAGATTGAACCAAATCATTATATTCTCTCATTTTGAAATGAAAATGTACTTGTAAAGAAACTCGGTGGTATTACGTTGGCGATTTGGCGTGCAGCACAAGCATGAATAGAGCAGACGCGGGAAAAGTGTTTGAGTCGGGATTGGTGCGAGGGAAGTTTGCCCACACTCGGCGTAGTCGAGCTGCAGGCTGCAGGTTGTCTGAATGGCCCGCTCAATGTGCAGTCACACGTTTACTGAATATTCAGTGATATCTGATTCAAATGATAACTGAAAGTATAAGTACATGTTTCATTTTAATTCATCTATATAAATAAAATTCAAAGTCCTGACTGACCCAAACCGGTGGGTCTAGATATTCCAAATTTGGCATGTAGGTTCCTTATGACGTCTAGAGATGTACTAAGAAGGGATTTTCAAAATTCCCACGGGAAAGTGAGATATACGCAAACGAAGTTGCGAGGGGACGCACAGTCCAAACCGCTGGGTCTAGAGATTCCAAATTTGGCATGTAGGTTCCTTATAAGGACCGGACCGACCGGACCGAACCGACCGGACCGGACCGGACTGACCGGACTGGAAGGAACCGCTGGCATGTAGGTTTCTTAGAAGGACCGGACCGGTCTGGACCGGAACGGACCTGATCGGACCGTAAGGAACCGCACAGTACCATGGCGTGCCGGACCGGACTGTAATTTGTTTCTGAAGAAAAATATCCTAAATTAGTAGGCCACGCGGGCGAAGCCGCGGGCAGACGCTAGTACATACATACATATAAACATTGGATTATAGTAATCGAGCACGGAAATAACTCCGCGGGAGTTTGTGCAACGTGTTCACGCATTTTAGACCGAAGGAGCCGGAATTGACGGGGCCTTTGGGGGAGGGGGGGGGGGGGGGGGGGGGCTGAAAACTTCTCAACAGGAAACGGTGAAATACGAGTACATAAATAATGCGTAATGTTTATTGTTTGTTGCCACTCCGCGGAGAGCACATCACACGCCACGCAGCAAATTGTTGAAACCGAAAGCCAAGAAAAGGCTTTTTGCTAAATAACGATTATCGAAATCCTCAGCAACGTGTATACATATAAAGAAATATCTGCATGGCTCGTTGATTGCGGAGGTCAGCTTTTCTATAAGATGTTAAAACACTTCTATTAGACAAATAAAACTCTATTTTATCCAAAGCTTTTTATTAGTTTGAAAAGTGTAAAGCGACTCTTAATACTCCGAGGACGAACTAGGCATTTTTAGAAATGTGGGAAAACCCGAGGACGAACGAGGCTTAAGTGCTATAAAATAATAAAATGTACACAATGGCATGTATTTAATAATAAACAAAAAATCTCGCTGCATCCCGCACTCCCGACGTGGCTTTATTGAATTGTCGCCGGAAGCGGCGGCGGCGTCGTGTAACCGAAAGATGGTTTTAACTCAATAACGCTGAGCGCTGCTTTCTCCGGAACTCAGTGAAATGAGTCTCTTGTTGTGATAGAAACCACTCTGTCTTATTACCCGACTGCCCAAGGCAAAGGGTTATGTGTTTATCAGCCTATATATGACTCTAGAGACCAAACGCGTGGGCCGATTTCGATGATTCTTACGTCACGTTTATTTTAGAATTTCATTTAACTTTAACTGCATTCGTCAAGAAATTAAATATTGTTTGCTTGTGTCTTCGTTGAATAAAGAGCGCCATATTAAAAAGTGGCTGTTTGTACGACGATACATTAATTTTACAATCTTATTAAAAGGCCATATTGACACGCTTCATAAACAAGATTTTAATGTAATCTAAACATTTATTGGTCGAGACACGAGGCGCGAAATTGCGCGCACGAAGACTGACAATAGTTATTTGTTATGCAAGGCTGCAAAGTTGTTTTTTGGCGCGAGTACTTATATTGAAACCTGATTCGCTCGTGGTTCAAAATAGAATCCTGAGCGTAGCGAGGGTTTCAAAGGTACGAGACGCAAAATAACTTTGCTGCCGAGCGAAACACACAACTTTTCACCTCACTACAGCGAGGAAAATGCTAGGTGCAAGAAAAACGCAAATAATATAATAAAATAAATAAATAGGGACAATTCATACAGATTGAGCTAGCCCCAAAAGTAAGTTCGAAACTTGTGTTATGGGATACTAACTCAACGATATTATATTTTTATAACAAATACAATATATATATAGATAAACATCCAAGACCCGAGGCCAATCAGAAAAAGTTCGTTTTTCATCATGACCCGACCGGGGATCGAACCCGGTACCACCTGGGTGGCGGTCTAGCGTGGTAACCATTACGCCACGGAGGTCGTCATCACAATAAATAAGTGTTTTTTTTTTCATGCGGTGTCGTGCTGGCCAGTTCGATTATTCTAAAAATAAGGCTGGCGCACTGGCATGAAATACGTAAGTATGAATGCATTTTCAGAGGACTGGCGGTATAAAAAATTATTGAAAAGAAAGGTTCGAATTTTAAAAATCCACGCTAGAGCACAAAATGCAATTTTGCGCTCAGATTTCGAATGACAAACAGATTCTTTCCGAGCTTGTGAGGTGAAAAAATATTTTGCTTGTGTCCGCCGCGCGTATTCTTGCGTACTGCGTAAAGTCTGTGGATGTAAAAAAATTACCGCTTAATCTGGCATACCTACGAAGAAATACCAACGTGCAAGAGCAGTCTCCACGGCGCCCTGTTGCAAAAATGAAAGCTAATCGTGTGGGAAGAGTGTCTGTCTGCATTATTAGTATTGCAACGTAGAGACGTCGAGTTTGCTGACTGAAGTCATCAATGTCTGAATTTAAAATGCATTTCTTGTTTATCCAATATAAACAAACATTAGAGACAGAGGGGCTTTATTGCTGAGTTTGTGATATTAATTATTACGTTGTACCCTCCACGTTATCTGCCGTCATTTGTGTGCAAGCGGCGGCCATACTTGTAGCTCTAATCGGTGGCCGGCGGCCAGGAATCCGTTAGCGGCGACCCTAATACCCAATGGCCGGCCGCCTGCTCGCCCTCTAATCAGAGCCCGATGCGACCACCACGAGGCGCCAAATTGCACCATATACTGTTACAATTAAGGTTTATTTGTAGTTTATTGATAGATCGACTAACGATTGCTAAGCCCTGTATGAAAAACATATACAGACAGACATCTCGATTGTTTTGTACACATTAATTTTGTTAGGAAGCATTTTTCACAGCTGATTTAAAACCGCATAAAGTTTTTATCGGTTTTCAAATGAAAGAGTTTTCATTCGAGCGAGTAGTTCAGACAGGCGCGTTCTCGCGGCACATCTTCGCGGTCACAAATCCGTGGCCCAATAAAGAGATCCGCTCGGCTGAGGCGCCGGCCTTTTAGAGGCACTCTTGACTCAATGCTATTTGCATGGAGTAAAAAACCCGTTAGTGAATAGAGGTCGAGCCTTAAAGTGTACTAAAAGCGAGTCCGGTATAAAATCACAGTTTTAGAGCGCCACAAAAACTTTACGCTCGGTGGAATAGAACTCTTTGCGGATTTTTTTTCTACTTAGTGACAGCGTCGTAATATTTTAAGACGCGCTGCAGAGGACGACGACGGCAGATTTTATACGTGGATTTGAGGCAATTTCAAACTTGTAAATCATTCACTCACCTATACGAAATTGGTCATGGGTGTTATGCCCGAGTCCGCGCTCAACTCTGCCATAGCTCAGGATGAGCTACGCGCCTAGTCCCTCTTTCGCCGCCGCCTCCGTGGCTTATAGCCTCCTGAGTGGGTCAGGGGTGGCGCGTTTGCGGCCCGAGCAAAATTGTAAGCATAAAACCGCGGGGCAACCATGAAATGAAATTCCCAAAATACGGACTGACGTTTCGTTGAATTCTAACCAGCAATGTCTTTTTGACAGGACTACGTGTTTCGTTGTTTCGGATGGACACTTTCGTGGTGGCCCCGCAGATCAAAGAATGTATTCCGCACTTGAATTACAAATTATACAATCTGATTATTCCGTTGTGGCGCCGCAAGAGTTTTGTTCGCTCAAAGCAAAGTTCTGAATTGTGTTACGCAATATCTTGGCTCGCAGTTTTAGAAACCAGATCGCGTCAGAGATTAATATTTTTTTTTAATCTTAAAATTTCTTGCATTTTCACCAGTCTCCTATATCGACAAATACCGATTGCAGATTTCATTTTTTATGTCATACAGTAGATAAACAAGCAAACAGGTTACCTGATAGAAACAGGTTACTGCCGCCTATGGACACGAGCAACAGGCGGCTATCAAATCAAAGAAAGTGCGAGTAAAGGAATATAAAATAAGTTGGTCTTTCGGATTTCTCACTCACCAAACGAAGAAGTTCTCCTCAGTCCTCAGTGCTGAAAACGAAAAACCTTTGAGCAATGTGTTACCAGTGATGACATATGGATCCGAGACGTGGTCGATCACTATGGGCCTCATAAGAAAGCTCGAGGTCACTCAGCGAGCCATGGAGAGGGCTATGCTCAGGACTTCTCTACGAGATCGAATCAGAAATGAGGAGATCCGTAGTAGAGCGTTTTTTTTTAATTTTTTTTTCGTCAGTGGACTTCTTCGCAGCAGACAGTAATTTTTATCACTAACTTTCAAATTAGTCTCTGAAGATAAATAACTTTCTGTGAGAGTTTATTTTAGAGTTTTTCTTTTTATTTTAGTTCCTCAAGATGAGAGCCAAGTGGCGCAAGAAGCGTATGCGAAGGCTAAAGCGTAAAAGGAGGAAGATGCGTGCGAGGTCCAAATAAATTGGTACGCTAGTAGAAGTCCATGGATTATGTGATGTTGCTTGTGTATCAAATAAAAAAAAACCTAAAAACTAAAAATCTAGAACCAAAATAACCGACATTGCCAAACGGATCAGCAAGCTGAAGTGGCATTGAGCAGGGCACATAGCACGTAGAACCAACGGCCGGTGGGGCAAGAGGGTTCTGGAATGGCGACCACGTACCAGAAAGCGCAGCGTAGGACGCCCACCTACAAGGTGGTCAGAAGACCTAAAGGAAGTCGCAGGAGGCCGCTGGATGCAGGCCGCTGCCTGCAGGTCGCATTGGAGGCGTTTGGGCGAGGCCTTTGTCCAGCAGTGGACTTCTTGTGGCTGAGATGATGATGATGGAACGAAGAAGAGGGTAAGTAGGTACTTTTGCTTGAGATGGTATATTTTATAAATGCTATACCATTCCCAAAAAAAAAACGGACGCTAGCAATATCAACTATTAATGACGTGGATGGCAACAGATTAATGCCCGCCGCGGCCGCTTGGTCGGCGATTGATTTCATTTAAACTGCCTCTCGTACGATACTACTTCATTTCGGAACGAAAAAACAAAAATCACATATTGACATATTATGACAATCTATTGTCACCGTAACAAGATCGTAATTTGTTGATTTATTTATTATTTGTATTAATCTATTGTTTTAGAGGATTTTGATTAAGGAATTTAATAATTTATTAACGATGTCGGATAACTTACCCTTGATCCCGGCGAAGAGGTAACTCCCTTCTGTACCTACTTGAAACTCCAACTCACTCGCTTAAATATACAACAGCCGCGCCAAAGTTGTCCTCCGTACAAATAAAGAGTGTGAATGGAATGATGTTTTTTCAAATTCGTTTCGTGTAATATTATTGTTAAGTAAGCGGCTATGTAAGTTCAGGAGCGGACCATCCATCATATTAGGGGCATTCTTTAGTTAGTCTTACTTAGTCCCCTGGGAAATAACAAGGAACATCCAAACTATTATACGCGTGGCATAGATTTCCGGGTAATATTTGTCGTAGGTATATTTGTGGTGGATGCCATTGGCGAGTGTGCAAAAGAACGAGGGTGTATAGGCATGCAATAAACTTGTTTAAAAATTCACACGCTTGTGCAGATCTACCATTACATTGTAGGAGTTAACTATTGAGTAAGCCTCTATTGTATATGTGTCTGTGGAATCTGCTGAGAATAATTTGTGGCCGCCAGTTGCATCTGCTTTGTTAAAAGTATTCCGTTGGCAATATTCCACTTAATTTTATTTGTGCTATTACATTCAAATTTGACCGTGTCTTTTTTATGAATGGCTCATCTCATACTTTACTAGTAATTGTTTTTTATGTTCATTTTATTGTAACTTGTTTATATAGCGGCGCCTGCTCGGACGTGCGCGGCGTGCTGCGCGCGGTGTTCGGCGCGCGCGAGTGCCTGCCGCCGCTGGCCGTGCAGAGGGTCGGGTGCGCGCGCGGCGCGGCCGGCGACGCAGCGTCGCTTCCCAAATCGATTTTTCCCGTGGCAGAGCCATGGGCGAGTTAATTATCTTATATTGAAAATAATTTTATTTATTTCTTATGATATTATAATGTAGAGATCTTTTCCTCTTATTAGAGGAGATCATTGTGTTTTTCTGTACTGGTTGTCAGTATTTAAGTATTTTTGGTTGAGGCAAAATGTAATTAGCTAAGCTACGAACAAATTATGAATATTTTCCACCAGGTGGATAAGCTGAACGCCGAGTGTAAAGAATTGCAAAGCCAAGAGGCAGAGCTGCAGCGGAGACGCGCAAAACGAGTGTCGCGGGCCGCGCTGCCCAACATCTACAGGCTGAGCGAGCAGCACGAGGACCCCCCGGCGTGCACCTGGAGCTTGCGGCTCCTGCGGCGCGCCGACCTGATGCCCACCATCGCGCAGGACCCGACCCGTGGGTGGCCCGTCCAGCGGCTGATTCGTATACCATAGCTGAGTTCCTTCACCTATTTGCGAGTGTTCTTCCTTCCTATGCTTTCGTTGATATGTTCACAATATGTTGAAACATATTTTGTTGAAACGTTATGAGTTTTAGGTTCTGCGCGCCTGTGGGTGAAGAACGTCCTGAATGGCAGCTCCGCGAACGTGAGCGCGATGTCGGTGGTGAGCCGCGGCGCGCGCCCCGCCTCGCCGCCGCTCGCGTGTGCCGCCGCTGGGGCCTTCTCGCACCAGTCTCTTAGGTACAGAAAGCTTCACAATTATTAATTATTCAAGTTTTATAGGTACTATTAAAAAATGTGACTAAAAAAACTTCTAAAAATATTGCTCATATAAAATTGAACACCCTCTTCAGAAACTTGCAAGCAGTTAGATACAAACGTTTACAGTACCATTGAGATACATTCGCTCATTATAATTCATGTCATCCCAAATAAACATTAAATTGAAAATGTTATAATGATGTTATTAGTAATTAAGTTCGTTTACGCAGCATCGGCGCGGCGGAGGCGGGCTGGAGGGCGCCGCCGCCGCCGCCCGCGCCGCCCGCCGCGCCTGCCGCCGAGTACATCGTGTGCGTGCCGCCTAATCTGGATTTCGTCAACTTTACGATCGGGCAGCAGCATACGGTGAGCGTTTAATTAAAATAATACTACCGAAACAATAATTGAGTTGATAATTCGGCACATAATAGGCGACATGTGTAGCAGATAGTTTGATGTGAAAGGAATATTAATTAAAATTCTTTTTGAGCGAATGTTTTTTATTTTCATAAACTGCTCCTCTGTAGAAGAGATACATTAAACCCAGATTCCGTCCTAAAATAATTGATTGATTGATATAGCAATAATTTCATTGGATATAAATCTCTTTCAGACTATTAAGCGCTTTCAGTCTCGAAGTTACTAGATAGATACAAAAATTTGATGAATCTAGTAATTTCTTCTTTCTTTATTACAAGACGGTAATAAACGAGGTAGCAGTCATGCGATGATGGTACCTACTGCAGGCAGGAACGCGATATGACCGAAGTGGTGTAGCGGCTGCAGCAGGTTGACAATATAAGTATAGTGAGTACTGTTTGTGTTGTGTAGCAATCCATTCGGCTGGTGAACGTGTCCAGCTTCGAGATCCGGCTGTCGCTGCGGCCGTTTGCGCGGCGCGAGCTGGACGTGCAGCTGGCGCCGCGCGGGCTGGCCGTGACGTCGGGCGCGGCCGTCGATCTGCGCGTGGTGTTCACGCCGCGGGACGTGCGCGCGCTGCGAGACGCGCTGCTCATTCGTACCTCCGCTGGCCAGCAGATCGTTGTACCCGTCGCCTGCTACATGGAGGCGCCTATACTCGACGGTACTGCCACATTATTCCATACAACACATTACACCGGTAGTGTCCATCAATGTTGTGTCACGCTCATTACCAAAAGTCGTTGTCCAGTGCTAGTGCCGGTGACGACGTCGTGTCTGGCGTGTGTGCCGGGCGAGCTGACGACGTGCGCCGCGCACCGCGACGGCGACGTGCTGGAGCTGGGCGCGCGGCTGCTGGGCGACACGCACCACGTGGCGCTGCTGTGGCGCTGTCAGGCGGTGCACGCTGCCTTCTTCCTGCTCACTGAAGACTCCTGGCTGTCCTGTTGTCTTGACGTTACTATTATTGTCATACTTGTAATATGATATGTACCTACATAAATATCTAAATAAATGTTGTAGTGCAGATTATGCCAGTGATATAATAATATGAGGCACCTGTGATCTTATTATTCTTAAATAAAGCGTCTGTTAAGATTTTAACTATAATCTGTAACTAGATGGCGTGGTTCACTTTGTGAATCACGCTATGGTTGCGTGTTCGGTTTTATATAAGGTGTATCAAGTATGCAATAAATTTATCCTCGAGCCTAGCGTTGGATTTTTATTTGGTGACCACAACCCGAGCTGGACCTGCACCAAGAAGACCTGCTGGGAAATTTTCCATGGTCCTTCGAGCCGGATAACCCCTGGAGTGGTTGACTGGAACGGCGCAGCAGACACCCCCCGGAAGGAGCCTGACGTCATCGGGTGAGCAGCGGAGCAGCAGTTGTGACGTCACGGAGCGAGCACCGGGACCGGACCGGAACCGGATACGACGGCGATTGGGCCAAGAAAGGTGATATAGTGAAGTGAACTGTGAGTACTGATTTCATTAACTTTGTTAAAATTCAAGAAGATCAGAACTTAGAATATTTCGAAGAAATAGTGCATGAACTTAGAAAAATTTGGATCGGATTGCATAGGACTTAGAATAATTACGCAAAAAGTGACCCTACGGGGAATCCACGCCCGTTTGACTAGCGATTGTCAAACACTTAGAAAAAATCACGAACTTAGAAAATTTTCGAGATAAAATTCTTGGACTTAGAAAATTTTGAAAGCTAGTTTATTTTTTAAAATGGAAGCATATACTAAACTGCAAGAAGATATCCTACTACAAATTCACAAAGGAAAACGTAACTTCAAAAAGTCTCCGAAAGAGAGAATTACTGAGTCGTACGCGACAACGCGTTTAGAAACTTTAGAGGAACATTGGACATCCTTTCGCGAGACTCACAAGCTAATCATTTCAAAGTTTGACGTCGAGGAATTATCAAATTCAAATTATTGGAATAACGAAATTTATGACAAAACAGAAGAAGTTTACATTGATTACAAAAGCGAATTAAAAGAAATTTTGTTAAATTTTAAACCTAAAGTTAATACTAGTCAAAATGTTGAAACTCCTAATGTATCAAGGTGCGGCCAAGCCTACACTGTTAAATTTCCAAAAATATCCATACCAATGTTCAGTGGTAACTATACAGAATGGACAAATTTTCGAGCTTTGTTTTTATCTATTGTCGATAACAGTGTAGAACTGGACGACCTGCAAAAACTTCATTATTTGAGAAGTCGTTTATCTGGAGAAGCTGAACGGCTCCTCAGACATGAAGAGATTACGGCATTTAATTATAAAAATTGTTGGCAAAAATTAGACGAAGCATTTAGCGATAAGCGATATTTGGCGAACGAAATTTTGAAACGTTTTATTAATCAAAAAAGTATAATCAGGGAATCTTCTAGCGCAATCAAAGAATTGCTTAACAACACAATTGATTGTATAAACGGCCTTACAGGGTTAGGGTTTGATGTTAGCACTTGGGACATCATTATCATTTTTATAGTTTTTGCAAAATTAGATAATGAAACAAAAAGGTTATGGGAAGTAGAAGTTAGCAAACTTTCATACGATATTCCAACTTTGGCAGATTTTAAGACCTTTTTAAAATCACGGGCTAAGTCAATAGAATTTTTAGATGTCACTAAGCAATCTAAGTTACAGAAGTCTCCTACGTCACAATCAATGCATGTTACCACAAATCTCTCTTGTATTTTCTGTTCCGAAGCTCACAAGTTATACCAGTGTAAAAAATTCTCAGGCGAAGATATCGATGCTCGCCGTAATTTTGTCCAATCCAAAAGATTATGTTTTAATTGTCTTGGTTCAAATCACTCGGTATCCTCATGTCGTCTGTCAACTCATTGTCGTATTTGTAGAAGAAAACATCATTCATTGATTCATCCCGGCATGGTTTCCAATTTTGATTCCGTGAATAGCGGTTCATTAGCAGTTAATGTGTCACAAGCTTCAGTTTCGGCTGAACCACCAACGCCACAGGACGAGGCATCAAACATTGTCACCTGTTTCTCCAATCTGAACAGCCAAATTCTTTTGGCCACTGCTTTGGTTAAAGTAGAGTCGAGAACAGGAACATTTATTTTGAGATCCCTTCTTGATCAAGGCTCGCAGGCCTCTTTTATAACAGAGTCTGCAGTCCAACTATTAGGTTTGAAGAAGGTACCGGACGCGAGTTATATTTCAGGATTAGGCAGTAATCAGAGTGCCACTGTGCAGTCTAAGTGGATCGTCAAGATCAATATTCAATCACGCCATGATCCCAGCTTTTCGCTGTTGGTTAAAGCTCACGTTCTTAGCAAGTTAACTTCACTTCTTCCGGAGAAGAAGATTGCAGTCAAGGTGTTGTCAAATCAATTTCCAGTGATGGAATTAGCGGATCCTTCATTTGACACGCCTAGTAAAATAGATTTACTACTCGGAGCTGAAGTGTATGGCCATATTTTATTGGATGGTATTATCAAGGGTTCACCAGGTTCTCCTCTTGCTCAAAAAACCACACTTGGTTGGATCCTCTCAGGCCAGGTACACTTGCAGCAACAGTCTAGCAAAATTCAACACAACAGAATCTGTAGTATGCACGCTCAAGTAACCGACAACGATCTGTTGAAGAAGTTTTGGGAGTTAGAAGAGCTCTCTTCTGTCACAGGCAAACAATTCACAGAAGAAGAGCAGAAATGTGAAGAGTTTTACTCCAAAACTACCAAACGAGATGAAGAAGGTCGCTATATTGTCAAGTTGCCTTTCAAGTCAGACGTACCAGAGTGTCAATTTGGCAATTCTTATGAAATCGCTCTCAAACGATTTCATTTGCTTGAAAAAAGATTTTCAAACAACCCAGACTTTCGGGTCCAATATTCCGAAGTCATTCAGGAGTATAAAAGACTTGGACATATGGAAGTAGTCACTGATTCAGAACAAACCAAGCCAAATTCGGTTTATTTGCCACACCACGCGGTCATACGCAAGGACAAGAAGACAACGCAGGTACGTGTGGTTTTTGATGGCTCGTGCGTTCTTAACAACGAATCATCTTTAAACAAAGACCTTATGGTGGGTCCAACTATTCAACCAGAGTTACGGCACATAATCATAAATTGGCGTTGCTACCCCATAGGTCTCATCGCGGACATAGTTAAGATGTACCGGCAAGTGAAGGTTGCAGAGGACGATGTGGATTTCCAACGTCTGTTATGGCGTGACAATCCTGGTTCAGAAATCCAACATCTTCGGCTTTCCAGAGTTACCTTTGGCACATCCTCAGCACCGTACTTGGCCGTACGTTCATTACAACAACTCTCCCATGATGAAGGGAAAGACTTTCCGTTAGCTGCTGGTAGAGTCCTTAAGGAATTTTATATCGACGACCTTATGTCTGGTTGTCAGGATGTTGAAGAAGGCGTCCAGTTATATAGAGAGATGAATGAAATGCTTGCTCGTGGTGGTTTCCAGCTTCAGAAGTGGGCTAGCAGTGATGAGACACTACTGCAAGTAATACAAGAAGACAAAAGAGAATCAAAAGATGTAAATTTCGATTTAAATTCTGATGCAATTATGAAAATTTTAGGATTGACTTGGAATCGACAAAATGATGAATTTCAATATACAATACAACTTCCTCCACTGGAAACTCCAGTGACCAAACGTAAAGTCATCTTTGACATAGCGAGGCTTTACGATCCCCTTGGCTGGATTGCTCCTGTCATAACAATAGCAAAAGCCTTCATTCAGAAAATATGGTTGTCGGGAATCGAGTGGGACGATCAGTTGCCTACTCAACTTCTGAATGAATGGTTAGTCTACCGCAAAAATCTTACTCATCTCACTCATTTTCGAATTCCTAGGTGGGTTGGAACATCGAATGGTGACACTGACGTGGAACTCCAAGGTTTCTGCGATGCCTCAAATGTAGCATTCGCAGCCGTGATCTACATTAGAGTGATAGATAAAGATGAAAACATCCACGTCAACCTGGTTGCATCCAAAACTCGAGTCGCACCAGTGAAGCAGGTTTCTATCCCCAGGTTAGAGTTGTGTGGCGCTGTCCTCTTGGCGAAACTTCTTTTGGAGGTTTCTGAGACTCTTGGAATACCCAAAGATAAAATCCACGCGTGGACCGACTCTAGCGTTGTACTTGCCTGGCTAAGCAGTCATCCAACCAGATGGAAAACCTTCGTTGCAAACCGGGTTTCCGAAATTCTGATGTCGATGGATCGTGGTCAGTGGTCACATGTTCGGTCAGAAGACAACCCTGCAGATTGTGCATCAAGAGGTGTCAATCCATGTGCTTTCGCTGATCAGGAACTGTGGAAGGAAGGCCCCAATTGGTTAAAAGAAAAAGAAATTTATTATAATCAAGGAGAAATCAATCAAACAAAGCTAGAAGAAAGAAAAGAAAAGGTTTTATGTCATACAGTCACAGAATCGGAAGATATCATAGAAAGGTTTTCAAATTTAAGAAGATTGATTAGAGTCATTTCATATTGTCGAAGATTTTTGAATTTGAAAGGCAAAGATAAAACTAAAACTACGTCATGGCTAACTACAAAAGAAATAAATAACTCGTTACTTACCTGCATTCAGTTGTGTCAGTCGGCGAACTTTCTGGAAGAAAAAGAAAATATTAGAAAACACGGAATCGTAAAGAAAAACAGCAAACTTACCTCTCTGAATCCGTTCCTTGGCAGCGACGATATCCTCAGGGTGGGTGGACGGTTGCAGAGAGCTAATGTAGATGAAGACATGAAACATCCAGTCCTGCTCCCGAATCAATCGCATTTAACCAACCTCATAATAGCCGACGCTCACGAGCGAACTTTACATGGTGGGCCTCAGTTAATGCTCAATTATTTGAGGACGAGGTATTGGATCATTGGTGTTAAAGCACTTGTGCGGCAACATTTTCGAAAGTGTGTAGTTTGTATTCGGTATTCGGGTCAGGCTAGTCAGCAGATGATGGGTCAGTTACCTCCAGCACGAGTTACAGCTTGTCGACCGTTCCATCAATCTGGAGTCGACTACGCGGGTCCTATCAGTGTTCGACCAACAAAGGGTCGCGGTTACCACTCCACCAAGGGCTATGTATGTTTATTTGTCTGTATGGCAACGCGTGCCATACACCTGGAAATCGTCAGTGATCTTACCTCGGAAGGATTTCTGGCGGCTTTCAGACGTTTTGTTGCTCGACGTGGTCACTGTGCGGATTTGTGGAGTGATAACGGCACTACCTTCGTGGGCGCTAACAAAGAGTTAAAGATCTTGCTCGATCGCGAAAAATCAACAGTTGCTAGGGATATTGGTGATTGGTTGGTGACAAATGGGACGAATTGGCATTTCATTCCACCCCACTCTCCAAACTTTGGAGGGCTTTGGGAGGCTGGAGTGAAATCCACCAAACATCACCTGAAACGAGTGATGGGTACCAGCACTCTCACGTTTGAAGAGATGACCACGCTTCTGTCTCAAATCGAAGCGTGCCTCAACTCACGTCCGATATCTCAGATTAGCAGCAATCCTGAAGATCCGTACCCTTTAACTCCAGGGCATTTCTTAGTGGGCGAACCTTTGGTTCTTGTTCCCGCCACCAATTTCGAGAAGTCAACTTTAAGCACTCTTAAAAGATGGCATTTTACTCAACGGCTTGTTCAAGACTTTTGGCGTAGGTGGTCCCAAGAGTACCTTACCCAATTGCATCACAGATACAAATGGGCACATCAAACTGCGGAACCCAAAATTGGAGACATAGTTCTAGTTAAGGAAGATGATCTTCCGCCAGCGAGATGGCTGTACGGAATAATCACAGACAAACACATTGGTTTGGACAATCTTACACGAGTTGTTTCATTACGTTGTAAAGGATCCATTATTAAGAGACCAGTGTCCAAACTAATTGTACTACCAGTAATAAACTGATATTTTGTTAATTTTAGTTATTGCCAAACATATTTTTTTTGCCATTTTTTGTAATTGCTCCGTGGAATTGCAACATGTACCTAGTGATGTAAGTGTAGTTTTAAGTCACTCATAACTTGTATCTCAATAGTTAAAGTCAAGTTATTTTATTTTACAACATTTTGTTGTTGTCAATCACATCTCATCATGGTGGGTGGCACTTTGTTTCAAAGTATTGTTAATACTAACGTTTAACCTGTAATCACATCAATCACCACAATCTCTATTTGTGTAAGTGTTTTTAGTTATGATGAACCTTCTGTTCATGGTGGGTGGTTATGTTAAGATTTTAACTATAATCTGTAACTAGATGGCGTGGTTCACTTTGTGAATCACGCTATGGTTGCGTGTTCGGTTTTATATAAGGTGTATCAAGTATGCAATAAATTTATCCTCGAGCCTAGCGTTGGATTTTTATTTGGTGACCACAACCCGAGCTGGACCTGCACCAAGAAGACCTGCTGGGAAATTTTCCAGCGTCATAAATTACAATTATAACAGATGACGGATAGCGGTTGCGTGGTGTCGGGCGCGTTCACGGTGCAGCCGGCGTGGTGGGCGGGCGGCGGCTTCGTGCGCGGCGCGGCGTGGTGCCGGGCGCCCGCCGCCGGCCTGCACGCCGCCGCGCTGCGCCTAGTCTGCTGCACGGCCACCGTGCGCCCGCTCTGCCTGCTCGCCGACTCGCTGCACTACAGCCCCGATCACGTCACCATACAAGTACTAACTCGTTCTAATATAATATCTTGCCAGTCTAAATAACACGCTACGTTATAATGATTGAATGTGGTAAATTTTGTCCATTAGTAATCTCAGGAGCCTCATGATGTTGGGTGTTGAATCTGCACAAATAAGTAATGGTCTATACCCGTGCACAGGCCCACGATAAGAACTACGACATCTGTAGCGAAGATGACCCCGCGTGCGAGTACTACGTGCACCTCGGCACGGCGTTCCCGAACCGCGGGCTCTCCGCCACTGTTTTGCTAGTCAATCACAGGTACCTTCGTAGTTTATTAAAAAATATATTATGTAATGATATATTCTCTCATCATCGTCTTTTCATCATTTCTTATGCAGTCCAATAGTGTACTCGTACTATTGGAGTATACGACCGTGGGGCGTGTGCTCGTGCTGGCTGGAGGAGTCGCAGGGTTCGCTCGCCAAGGACGATGCGCTGTGTGTGGGCGCAGTGGAGGCGCGGGACAAGGAGCTCGCAGTAAGTTCGGTGTCTGTCGTTATCATTCTGTCCAAATGATGTAGTTTAGTGATTGCTATTCCAGTACAAAAACTAAATGTAGGGTCTAATAGAATGTCTGATTGCGTTTTCATTTGTCCAGGGCGAGAAGACCTCGGAGTACGCTCTGGAGGCACTGCGCGTGGAGCCGGGCGGCGGGCGCGTGGCGCCGCGCTCCACGTGCGCCGTGCGCGTCTTCGTGCCTGACGCGGGCGCGCGCCTCGGCGTGCAGCGCGCCGTGCTCATGTATCCGAAAAACATTTACATAATAAAACTTCTTCACGCCAAAGAAAATTATAACACTTAATGGAATGTTCCAGAAAGAGTTTCTCGTACTTCATTGACGTAAATCGAAGTCACAATAGCACAGGCCTGCGCTTTCTTAATCAGTTGATAAACGGACTTATTTCAAACAGGTTGATATTGAGGGACGTACCGAGAGAGAGCTTCCTCCCAAATTTCGACCCTATGATCGTGTCCAGCAAGTTTGTCGAGTCGCCACCCTTTCCGGGAGTAAAGGTACCTCTACCTCTTTCACAGTTGAAGTCTCAGAGGGTGGCAAACTATTAAAAGAATGACACGTTGCAGCCAGCGAACCACGAGGTATGCGAAGTAGTCTCCGGCCAGTTGGAGGTGTGGTGGGAGGTGGTTCCCGTGCGGTTCGTGTTGGACCCGCCTATTTTGATGCTCACACACTCCAGGAGGTGATCCAGTTACAGTTTTATAATGGATTTATTGACCCAGTGGGAGCTTTTTCATTAAATATGCAGTCTGTATTCTGTGTACATGTACCTTATTCCCGTTCCCCAGAATTAACTCGATAGATGTGACAGTCCGAGCAACGCAGCTCTACGGGTGCGATATGATCCAGACCTCGTGGGAGCTCCCTGTGCGCGTGCCAACACTTCCCGATGCGCTTCTCACCCCCGCAAACTCCTGCGCTACCGCAGTAATGCTGACGCTGCCCAGTCTCCCTAACGAATACCCTGAAACTGATGTTATTCGGTAAAATCTTGAGTATTTTAAAGTTTTCTTATTGCGCTACTTAGATATGGAAAGCATAAATGATTCACGTTATAGAATGGTGGCAGAGAACAAGGAGTGGAGCTCTCTGAGCATGGTGACGCGGCAGACGGCGACGCGACACCCGCGCCTGTCGCCCGCGCGCTTCTGGCTCGGCGTGGTGCCGCCCACCACCACCTTGCGCGCGCACATCACCGTGCACAACGACACGCATCAGCACGTTAGTCCGCGAGATCACTACGACTCAAAATATCTTTTGTTCTGGATAATATGTTTGAAAAGCGTTTTGATGCGAAAAAAACATTATAATGTGAACCAGTTTTTAATAATAATAAAAGTACATAAATTTTAATTTAAGTTTTTGACGTTCTTTTGTTAACTTTATTATTTATAAAACCGGGCAAGTACGTGTCGGGCCACGCACAATGCAGGGTTCCGTTTTGGCTACGCATTTCTTGCTTGCAAATAAGTACAGTCAGGTGCACGTCGAGCTTTACACTTGCAATACAATTCTGGCTCTTATGACATAGAACTTAAGGACGGTACAAAGTCCAATATGTAAAGGTTGACCTGCTCTTGAGTGTACAATGCCATGTTCTATGACATTTTGTACGTTTTTGTCAAAGAAATTTTACTTCATAAGTTCGTCGGCTATTACTCGGTAATTAGTGGAGCCTACATAACCGTCATAGTTTTCCTTGTAGGTTCACTATATGGACTACTACCATGATTTTTTTCAAATTTCTAAACACAGGACTTTCGGAGATAGTTGGGGGGACCCCGATCACGGTACAAAACGAAACATGGCACGTTAAATGTAAATAATTCTCAAACGGATCAATGTATCGGAAATGTTTGTAAGAGACCTATCTAACAATATACCACAACATGGGGTCGGCGCGAAAAAAAAATTTCATTTCCAGTTTACATGTAGGGGAGGCATCCCAAAGAGAAATATATTTCAAAATATTATTCTACCACTTTGTTAGCATTGTTAATAAGCGTATACATACCAAATTACAGCTTTCTAGCATCAAGCGTCGTAGGTGCTAGACCGGAAACGGACAGACGGACAGACGAACATGGCGAAACTTTCATGGGTTCCTTGTAGTATACTACGGAACCCTAAAAAATGTGAATCAAGTCAAGAGAGCAGCACCTCCATGATTTATAAGACAAACTAAGTTTTACCTAACTCAAAACTTTCTTTTTAGCAAGTCATTCTCTCTCATAATGTAGCGACCTCGAAATAGCAGCAACTTGTTACGAAACAAAAATAGAATGTGAGATAGGAAAAATCTGTATTATTTTTACTGTCTCCGATTTTTGAATCGAAGCGTGAAAAAGTTTCTGTGCATACAGATTCGACCCATGGAGACTTGATTTTCAATTCGGGCTATGCAATTTGCACACGCTACACACTACAGTTTCGTTGTCCAGATCTGCTGGTGGGCGGAAGGGTGGCGCTGGTTGGGCGAGAGCCCCATGAGCGCGGAGTGCCAGCGGCCGGGACGCGTGCCCTGCACCCTCTGCCAGGAGCGGCCCTGCACGTGCTCGATGCTGCGGCCGGCGCGCGGCGCGCTGTACCACGACCAGCGCGCCCTCGTGCACTACAACGTTAACGCGCCAGAGGTTTGTCGATAATATTATTATTTAATTATAGACGAGCAGCATTATGCTGATATGTCTATGTCACAGTGTTGAAAAAGTTCAACTAGATTGGTCACTTCACCAAGTTCCATGTAAATTGATTTAATTTATAACTGTGCTATATATTATATTTATTTAGTTTATGGTGTTGCTCTTAAGCCAATTATCCAACCGGTTTTTAAACACGTTCACTGAAACAGCCGATACCACGTCATCAGGTAGCTTATTCCATGCCTGAACGATTTATTTGCTGAGTTTGTTTGTAACAGTGCGACGTAATTGTGTATCGTGTCTTCGTGATGAATGCGTGTCTACGTCTTTCATGGCAAAAATCTTATGAAGGTCTGGGAGGTTGTAATGAAATGAAATGAAATGAAATGAAATCGTTTATTTCAGAAATTAGACCTTCACAGGCACTTTTACTTGTCATTTACAATTTGTATATATGTATAAAGAGAATATACTACGTTATATACTACCACCATTTCGGACACAAGCAAAATGGCCACCGGTAAAAGAAATGGCGAAAGAAACCCGGTTACGGCCTTTTTTGTCATTTAGCAATTTTTTTTTTCCTTTCACTCTTTTGTTACAATGTATAAGTACATTTATAAGAATAAATAAAATACAGATCCAGGTACATACAGAAATCAAGCTAAAAACGCGGGATGTCGATCCAAATAGCGCTATGGTCAAATCCTAAATATGTCGAATATGTAGATGTTAATAAAGCGAGCAGACCAGTCCCCCAAGATGACAACCACAACTGAGAGTCGGCCCGCCAGCCTCCATCACTGAGCTCACCATCAACAATATTATGAACAATATTGGAGGGAACACAGCGACCCGACTCCCGATGCGACCGTAATCCCGGAAGAGCCCATTCACAAAAACAACCCCGTCAAAAAGAATTAAAAGTACTATAATGAAAATGCAGCACTATTTAGATGACACCACGACGTGTGTCCATTGATATTATGAGAAAAAATATGATAACGAACATTTATTATTTATGGAGTTTATCGAACATTGACTGGCTTTTAATGACAAGTTTGAGCATTTCATTTTCGCATAGGGGCCATGGAGACTTTTCATTTAAATACTCATTAATAGTGTAATAGGCTTTACTGATTAAGAATTTTTTAACATTTAATTTGAAGCTATTATTGGAGAGGTTTTTAATGTAATCGGGAATTTATTATACATACGCAAGCCTTGAATAATAAAAGACTTTCCCGCTTTTCTCAGCCTAAATTTAGGAACAGCTAATTTGTTCTTATTACGCGTATTAAAACTATGAACATCGCACACCTGGTTATAATCATGAATGTTTTTACGAACAAACATGATGCTGTCAAAAATGCACTGTGATGCCACCGTGAGGATATTGGTGGCTTTAAAAAACTCGCGTAGAGACACCCGGTAACCAAGTTTATAAATAGAACGCACTGCACGTTTCTGCAGCACGAAAATCGAATCGATTTCCGCTGCTTTACCCCAGAGTAGAATGCCGTACGACAGCAAACTATGAAAATAACTAAAATAAACTAGTCGTGCCGTGTCGACATTGGTGAACAGTCGAATTTTCCTAACAGCGAAAGCAGCCGCACTAAGTTTACCTGCTAGGGTTTTTATATGATGATGCCATTGTAGTTTACTGTCAAGTACAATGCCCAGAAAAGTAGTCGTTTCAACCATTTCTAACTTTTCATCGTTAATAACGACTGATGACTGACTAATAGCTTGGGTTGCATTCGGGAGTGTAAAGGCTATGCATTTGGTTTTATTGGCGTTCAGTACCAGATTATTTACAGTGAACCATTGTAGTAGAAGAGACAGCGTCTTGTTAATGTTATCGACATTAGAATTTTTTCTGTCTACTTTAAAAATCAAAGAAGTGTCGTCTGCAAATAAAATAGTGTCGCATAAATTATGAGTTACATAAGGCAAGTCATTAATATAGACTAAAAAGAGAAAAGGGCCCAGAATTGAGCCCTGGGGAACGCCTATACTAGTAGGACAGCCTGCAGAGGTCGCTTCATTTACTCTCACTTTCTGAATTCTGGCGTTAAGGTAGGAGGACATGACACTGATTGAATAACTGTCCAAGCCATAGAATTTTAACTTCTTAACTAAGGTCTTGTGATCAACGCAGTCAAAAGCCTTGGAAAGATCGCAGAAAACACCAACAGCGTTCATGCTTTCCTCCCAAGCTTCCACGATAACTTTAAATAACATGGCAGCTGCATCCGTTGTGGATTTACCTTTAGTGAAACCATACTGACGCGGGTGAAGCAACCGATTATTTTGAAAATAGGGTAGTAGTTGGTCAAGTATTATTTTTTCAAAAATTTTACTGAGGGCTGGCAAAATAGATATTGGCCTAAAATTATTAGGATCCTTACTACACCCTTTCTTGAAAAGTGGTATGATTTTACTAACTTTCATTAAATCAGGAAAAATGCCAGCTGAAATACATTCATTGAAAATTAAAGCCAAATGTGGTGCTATGATATCTATAATATTACTTAAGATAGCTACAGATATTCCCCATATATCCTCTGACTTTTTGATGTTCAGAGATTTAAAAGTTTTGAGGATTGTATCAGCATTTATAAAATTAAACGAAAAACTTGTTGTAGGCTCGGGAACGTTCGACCTAAGAATTTCATCCGCAAGTGTGTGGGAAGAGTTCAAGAATTTAGTCGTTTGTATAGGAATATCTGCAAAAAAGTCCTGAAAAGCATCAGCTACCTCATCATCAGCGGAAACAATATGGTTATTTATAAGGAGCGAGTACTTATTAGTGCTCCGCTTTGACTTGCCGGTTTCGTTGTTAATAATATTCCACGTAGTTTTTGTTTTGTTAGTGGAGTTTTTGATCTTTTTACTTAAATGAAGCGCCTTAGCGGCCGTGCACACGAGTTTAAATGTTTTAGAATAATCCTTCACATATTTATCAAATTGTGGACTAGGATTATATTGACGCTGATCGTATAAATCATAAAGATTTCTTCTACTAATATATATACCCGTCGTTGCCCAGTCACAAAATTTCATTTTATCGCGAATTATAACTTTTTTAATTGGGAATGTATCATTAAATTCCCTACTGATAAGATCGAATAAATTTTTAAATAAATGGTTAGGATCATTTGAAGTTACCGAAGGAATATCAGTTTTTTCTTTAACGTTACTTCTGAACTTATCTTTGCGTGATTGAGAAATTATTCTAAAAGATCCAATCTTACTTTCAGTAATACATTTGTCAAATAAAGAGATTTGTTGACCACAATGGTCCGATCCCAAACAGTTTATTATTTTCTCACCAGTGACTGTACTTATATGTAAGGATCTTATAGGTTTCTATCAGGTCTCCGCGAAGTCGTCTCTCCTTGAGGGTAGTTAGACTTAAAACTCTTAGTCTTTCCGCGTAGGGTTTCCGACGTAAGCTGTACGGGATCTTGGTAGCCCTTCTCTGCACATTCTCAAGTAGGTCAATATCTTTGACAAAGTATGGGCTCCAAATTTGGAATCCATAGTCGAGCAACGGTCTTACATATGTAAAAATAATAACTTATTAGGTATAGGTGTTAATAAATATAATATACTTATTTTCAAGTCACAGCAATTAATGTATTTAAAACGTCTTTACTATTGATCTTCAAGTTATGACTTAAGACTATTAATCTGTAAATACAGCGGGACACCTGCGTGACGACGCTGGTGCAGGTGCGGCGCACAAGCGGCGACGTGTGCCGCGTGGCGGGCGGCGCCGGCACGGAGGGGCGCGCCGTGCTCGTCGCGTACCGCGTGCTGGCGCCGAGGCTCGCGCTGCGCGTGCTGCCCTGCTTGGGAGACAAGAAGAGCACATGTGCATAACCATTATCACAAATAATGATCTCGCGTAATACAACACTTATGCTCGAAGGCTTCGTGTCGAGTAGTAATGAAACTCCAGTACCTAATAATAATCAATGTGTAACATTATTTAAGTTGATTGTTAGAGGTAGAACTTATAACAACAAGGAACGACGACACATGCCACTTGCTTATAATGATTATAAGTGGTAATCCGAACTAATATTATAAATGAGAACGTGAGTTTGTTTGTTTATAAACAAACAATACTCCATCACGGCTTGAATAAGCAGCCGAACATTATGAAAATTTGTATACATATTGTCAGTGGTACGGAGCCCAACATAGATAAATTTTTATGCGGGCGATGCCGCGGGAAACAGCTAGTCAATTATTCTGATCTTTCTGATTAAATTCGTTGTGAGTTCCAAGACAGTTGTAGTTTTTCCCCCGGGACGTCAATAAGCTTCATCGCCCGCCGCCGTTGTTTATCCTGGCTACACAGGAGACACATCGGTGGGAATGTGTGGTGGACTGGTCCCGAAGCTAGTCAATCATAAAATCACAGAAATTCTCAATCATTACGGAACAGGAGTTTGAAATAACATAAATTTCATTTTTTCTGCAACAAATGCCTCAATAGAAGCAAATTATCTCAAAAAAATCACTTGTGTTTAATTGTGCAGATTATTAGAAAAAATACGCGTGGCACTCGGGGACTGCCGCGGTAAAGCTATTGCATAGCATTTTTTATCAACTTATGCAATTATAATCATTAAAATTAAAACTATTAAATATAACACTGGTTAACAGAGTCCTCTATGAGAGAAGAGCGGTAACAATTGATTTAATTCCTTACATATTTTAAAACAAAGTCCTCCCACGCGTCTGTCTGTCTGTTCGCGATAAATTCAAATACTACCCAACGATTTTCTTGCGGTTTTCACCAACAGATAGCCTGGTTTATAAAGATTATTGTTGGGAGTGTCGGAAAAAATCAACCCGCTTGGGAGCTGTAGATTTTGTTGGTTAAACCATTTGATATATAAAAAAACAATAATTATAGGATATTCCTCTTATTTAGGTCTCCAAAAAAGTCCGCGATAGCATATATTTATCGCTTACGGTAACTTTTGATTGCGTTGGCTTAGAAGTTTGATTTTTGCACAGCTCCTGGGGACAGTAGACCTGAGTATTTTATATGAATTTCAGCTTGATACCTCCATGCGTTCCAGAGAAAAAGGATCTTGACAGACAGACAGACGGACGACAAAGTGATCTTATAAGGGTTCCGTTTTTTCCTTTTGAGGTACGGAACCCTAAAAAAAGATATTTATGTTATGTTTCAAACTCCTGTCCTGTAATGGTTGAGAATTTCTGTGATTTTATGATTGGTTAATAAACGCTACATTATCACCCTTCAGAAACAGTAAAAATAAAATTATTCGGACGCAGACTTTTTTTTTAGAACTCGAAAAAATAGGGAATTAAAAAAAACATTAAAATATTAAATATTTTGAA
Organism: Endotricha flammealis; assembly: GCA_905163395.2. Classification (NCBI taxonomy): domain Eukaryota; kingdom Metazoa; phylum Arthropoda; class Insecta; order Lepidoptera; family Pyralidae; genus Endotricha; species Endotricha flammealis. The sequence continues at coordinate 54,923 of LR990864.1, forward strand.
AATGGTTCACAAGACGAAGTGCTTAGGATAAATTTTTGTAATGTTTAGATATTTATACTTTGAACTATCGTGGTATGTCGTAATTATGGTTTAGGCAAAGGCTGTCAGCTTGACGCGGGCGCGGGGCGGCGCGGCGTGGCCACGGCGGTGCTGCGGCCGAGCGCGGCGCTGCCCATCGGGAACCTGTCCTGCTACCGTCTGCAGATCACCAACATCACGCCCATCGCCACCAGCGTCCAGTGGGAGCCCCCTCTGGGTGAGGCTGATGATGTTTACCATAACGTAGGGTCGCACTGTCCTTTACCACTACGGATCTCTACCGATTTCGCGCTCTGGCTCATCATTGAATCAACTTCCCAACATTTTTTTCTCTCATAAATGCCCCCTCGAGTACTTTTCAATTACCGGATTAATTCAGTGCTAAAGAAATTCTATAAATCTCTCGCGTCGTCCGAGACTCCGCGGAGTTTATCGGCCGAAATTCGCGAAGTTTTAAGTAGGCGTCCTCGAGGGCCCGAGTGCGCGAACTCCGCTCGAGTCGGCGAGGAGGACCCTCCGAGATAAATGTCGTGTATTGTTCTCTTCGTAATGCAGCAGTAAATAAAGACTAATGTGATGAGATGCAAATGGAGTCCAATGGTCGCGGTGCTGTGTCCGCAGAGGGCGACGACGTGCTCAGCGTGTCGTTCTTCCCGAACGAGTTCCCCGTGGAGCCTTATGGGCAGGTCACCATTCAGGTGATTCAAAATTTTGTTGAGTTATTAACTTGTTTAAACAAGTGCTTTAGAATTATTCATAGAACATAGTTAAGCACGGGCGGCCCGACGATGGAGTGGTAATGAATTCATATAATATCAAGTGTTCAAAAACAATATTTCTATGAATTAAGAGTTTCTCTTCTTATGTAAGCTAAAACATTTCCAAAGTCAGAAACGTTGATAGTAATGTACCTAAAAAATTGTCTCGCGAGACTGTAATTGGCTAATTTGATACGGCATTTCACCGCGCCTCATTATAAGGCTTCAGCACTTTACAGTTTTAACGGCGAACTCATAACTAGTTTTTGGCCGCACAATGCAGCGGCACCTGTAGTGCCGTGTAGTGCCTGGCACTAATTACTTTCGCCCTCCCCCGACCCCCTGCTACCACAACTTCTTCCGAAACGTGACACAAATGAGATAACCCGCCCGCGATGGAGCTCCCGCACTCAAAGGCAAACTGGTTTCGCGAGTAAACTAATTAACTGTACAAAGTGAAACATCCATGGGTTTATTCGCAATTAATTTTAAGCGAACTGACGTTAGTTGTGATTTTATGTTTACGCCCAAATCTGTGCCAAATTAGGATTCGTGTTTTCGGCTTTGCTGCGAGTTCTTTTCATTATATTTTTTTAATGTGAACTGGAGTTATATTACGTAGATGTATAATTACTGTCTCCGCTTTAGTACTAGTCGAAGTAGTGATCATCATGTTGTGTGTGCGCAGGTAGTGCTGGAGGCGCGGCGCGTGTGCGGGCGGCGGCTGTACGTGTGCCGCGCGCTGTTCAAGCATGCGCGCGCGCCGCTCTACCTCGTCATTGACGTCGCCATCTCGGTCATTGTTATTTGATTTTTTTGTTTCAAACACGTGGTCAGCATAGTTGGATTTTACACATATGACGTATAATGAAAACATTGTCAAATAACAGATTTAAATTACATTTACTTATAACAGTTGTGTACTCAAAAACACTCCGTCATACACCAATCAAACAAACGGCTTGCTTAATGGTCAGTGGCCGGTCGCCGGGCACTGCTGCCCATAAAGCTTAAGTTATGGTGTCATTTCCCTTTGTGACGACGAAGCGAATTGTATCAATTCTTTTTGATACTATTGATTCCGTATTGTCTGAGTGTATCATTCATCAAAGACGGTCAATTTCATTCTTTCGCAAGCTGCTCCCGTGAAGTATGGCAGTGAGTAAGGCACAACGAGGACTCGTTGGTGCCGCGTGGTCGGGTCGCGATGGGCGCGCGGCCGGAGCTGGCCTACGCCTCATGTGGCTCGGCCTACAACAGCGAGTAAACAGCTCCGCAAAAATATTCTCAAACAAAATTTTAATTGTTTAACTTACCGTTCAACTTCAGAAAATTTGAAAGTTGTTTTAATGAAAAAAATTCTTTGTGAAAATTATGCGAATCATTTAATAAAAAAATTTGATGTAAGGTTTGTTATCTTGTTAACATAAGGAACTGAAAAGCTAAATTTTAATTTTGAGTTTCAAAGTGCGTATACAAGATACTAAAAGTATAGCCGTCAGAGGAAACGTTGAATTTTGATAGGAAAGTCGTAATGTATTATATCTGGTTTGAGAATTTTCTCTTCTGAGATGAGCGGCAGATGCGGATGATGTCTTAAAAACATGATTAACCTTGGCAAGAGCCAGAGCACACAACTCGTGGTTATTGTTGTGTGAAATGGGACAATGTGGCGACCTTTTGTTATAATTTGTTTGTGAGCGGATCGCGGCCGTCGCGTTCGCAATCCGTCATCGTTTGTCAGGCTCGGGGCTGTCCGGGGCGGCGCGGGGCGGGCCGGGGCCGTCCGGGGCTGTCCGGGGCGGGCCGGGGCGGCGCGGGGTCGCGCGCTTCCTATCAGTCACTGTGACATCCGTGTGATGCGATGTCGACGTACGTAACGAGCGGAGGCGGCGGGGGGAGTTCCACTCGCCGTGAAAACAAATATTTCTATCAATATTTTAATACACTGGGCGTCAAAAATAAGTAGTACAGTTTTAAAATTGCAATATCTCCTAAACTACAGAAGCTAGACCTTTGAAATAAAAAAAAGTTAAAAGACAATTTAATTTCATTTAATAAAAACTTCATGCATAATATCATTTTTAAAGATTGACTGAAAAAAACGTTAATAAACAAAAACACTATTTTTTTAAACTGTTGGCTTGTACTTTTGTTTTTTATTGTTTTCTTTATTGCTGATAAATCAATTGCAATTCAAAAGCAAATGTGTCTTCAGCTAGTAAACTTTACTAATAATGCCTCTTTCACCAGAAGAATGTGCAAGAATCATAACTTTACTCGAAGTAGGCATCAGTATGCGTCGTACTGCAAGAACGGTGGGTGTAACTCTAAGAACGATCCAGCAAGTAAAGCGAAGGTACGAAGAGACTGGAAACCATCTAAGGAGACCAATTAATGGCAGAGTAATGGCACCCAGGTGCATTAGTACCCGAGAAGACCGCTTAATTGTCTCTACTGTGTTAAGAAATCGTCACCTTAATGCAGTTCAAGTCCAGCAACAGCTTCTTCAGACCCGAAGAGACTACGTTAGTGAGAGTACAGTGAGGAGAAGACTTGCTGAAGCCAACCTGAAGTCGTACAGGCCAGCAAATGGCCCCAAGCTTGAGACAGGGCAGTAGCAAGACTACGCTACGCCCGTCAACACGTACAATGGGGCGAAGAAGAATGGACAAGAGTTTTGTTCACAGATGAGTCTCGGTTTTCTTTATTCACTTCCAATGGAAGGCGGAGAGTATACAGGCGACCTGGTGAGCGATACATTCAAGGTTGCATCTCGGAAAGAGTTCAATACGGCGGGGGCTCTGTACACGTATGGGCTGGCATCTCTTCAGAGGGTCGCACAGAGCTAGTGGTCATAGAAAATGGCACTCTGACTGGTGAAAGATATGCATTAGAGATCCTTAACGAGTATGCAGGGCCATATTTAGTAAATATGAGTGATAGAGCGATACTAATGCATGATAACGCCCGGCCATACACCGCTCACCTCGTACAAGAGTACATTCAGGAGGTTGGCATCAGCTTCATGACTTGGTCATTAAGAAGCCCAGATCTTAACCCGATTGAACACGCCTGGGACGAGCTTGGGGGCTAGTCAGAAGACGCAGACCACCCCCCGCCAACCTCAGAGCCCTTAAACAGGCCTTAATAGAAGAATGAGTGAATATTCCCCAACACCGCCTCCAAAACTTAGTGTTCAGCATGCCAAATCGGCTCCAAGCTGTCATCAGAGCCCGAGGCGGCAACACCAAGTTACTAAAGTGGGAACAAGGCCCAAAACGTAAAAATTAAGTTCTTGATAGTTCCTTTAAAATGGTTAGCTTTTTAGTTTTTTCTTGATTTTTAGTGTAAAACTTTACTAATGCTAAATAAAATATTATTTTTAGAAAACTTTATTAAATTTGCTATAAAATGTCTTTTATTTCAAAACTCTAACTTCTATAATTTAAGAGTAATTGCAATTTTAAAACTGTACTACTTATTTTTGACGCCCAGTGTATATTCTTCTTCGGAATGCAATTATTATGATAATAATTCGTATATCTAATAAAATAACCATTTTGATTTTAAATTAAGATTCTTGTGATATGCACTGTGGACAGTCATACTATCCGTTACAGCTCTGTAAGGGAATGTCAGTGAAACAGCACACTGATATTCTCCCGAGTTGAAACCGATAGTACTGTCCAGTCTAGTCAATTATATATATATATATATATATATATGTCGGATAGCCTAGCGGTAATTCGATGTGAAATTTAACATCACAAGGGCGCATCGAGGGTAGTCGTGATATTAGAGAAACAACAGTTTTAGTTTTACTTAAAGAATGTTTATTGAATTTACTAGCACTTCGGAATGACCACTGATGGAAAAGAAATGCCGCAAGAAAAACCTCAGTCTAGGTCTCTTTTTCAAATCGCTGTTACAACACAAGTTTTATTAAGTACAGTTTCTTAATATGACTCAATACAAAATAGACACTAGGTAAAACGCGACAGTTCCGTGACTACGAGTACTACTCTCTATGGCGCTCGACAAACAACTGTGTCCAGTCTAGCCCGCCAACCGCCACGGCTCCGCCCGAGCGCGCCAAAGCAACGTTTCCTCAACACGCCGCTAGATGGCGCACCCTCGTTTTGCTTAGCGTCCATGTCCATACTCATGACCGTATGCGACACTGCGACATATACAGGGTGATCGGTAATACGTTGCATTCCTTGCAAGCGGTTAAAGTAGAGCTCATTTGCAACTTATTTAGTCATATGACACTATGTCCGAAACTTGGTAATTTCTGAGTAATTCGAGTTTTAGGGATTTTAATCAAAATATCCCGATTTCGAGTTACAAAGTACCATTGTAGTGACTTATTACCAATTTTTTTTTATTCTTTTGTTGTTTTCTGGTAGGTAAAGAACAACAGCATCACTTTATATCAAAATAAGCTTGAAAAGAATATTATTTTTTCATTTAAGACTAAAAATCTAAGCTACATTTTACAAAAAAAATATGTTCAAGCTCAAAGAATAATTATTTTAAAGAAAAAAATGTATGGGATGTCGCGTACAAATTTCGTAATTAAATTCCTCAATTCATTAGCTATTCAAAAAGGTACAGGTGTCTACAAAAAACTTTGAGGGTTATTCACTACCCTGACAAGAAAGATCAAATCCGATTTTCTCAGTTTTCAAGTCACAATCCCAATATACCGTTGTAGTGACTTATAAGGAATTTTGTTTATTCTGTTGTTGTTTTCTGATAGGTAAATAAGAACAGCATCACTTAAAACCAAAATAAGCTAGAATAGAATGTAATTTTTCATTTAAGACTTAAAAACTCTTAGTTAAAACTTAAATAATTAGATTTTCTTAAAGATACAGTTTCAACAAAAAAAAATCGAAGCTTATTTACTACCCAGTCCAGATATTTTTTTTTATAAATCTTGTTCAAATTGTAAGCCCCGTTTCCTAATACAAGCTCGAAGTCTTTTTCTGATTTCTGTTTTCGTCACCCTTGTTGTAAGACTTCGTCGAATGTCTTGTGCTGCTCTCTCAATCCGCTCACGGAGCTCTTCTTCGGTGTTGACAAGGGTGACGTAGACGAGATCTTTCATGTAACCCCAAAGAAAAAAATCACACGGCGTTAAATCGGGGCTTCTCGCAGGCCAAGGAATTGGTCCGCCGCGCCCAATCCAACGAAGTGGAAATTCTTTATTTTGGTTTTAAGTGATGCTGTTCTTATTTACCTATCAGAAAACAACAACAGAATAAACAAAATTCCTTATAAGTCACTACAACGGTACATTGGGATTGTGACTTGAAAACTGAGAAAATCGGATTTGATCTTTCTTGTCAGGGTAGTGAATAACCCTCAAAGTTTTTTGTTGACACCTGTACCTTTTTGAATGGCTAATGAATTGAGGAATTTAATTACGTAATTTGTACGCGACATCCCGTACATTTTTTTCTTTAAAATAATTATTCTTTGAGCTTGAACATATTTTTTTTGTAAAATGTTGCTTAGGTTTTTAGTCTTAAATGAAAAAATAACATTCTTTTCTAGCTTATTTTGATTCTAAGTGATGTTGCTGTTCTTTACCTACCAGAAAACATTAAAAGAATTAAAAAAAATTGGTAATAAGTCACTACAATGGTACTTTGTAACTCGAAATCGGGATATTTTGATTAAAATCCCTAAAACTCGAATTACTCCGAAATGACCAAGTTTCGGACATAGTGTTATATGACTAAATAAGTTGCAAATATACTACTTTAATCCCTTGCAAGGAATGCAACGTATTACCGGTCACCCTGTATATATATAAAAAGAACTTTTAAAAAACAGACACAAACAGACAGATAGAATTTATTTATAATAATTTGCAATCATTTGTATTTTACGGTTCAAAAAATTTAACCCTTTCCATAAAACTCAACCTTAAGTCGCTTCCCTGAAAATAAAATGTAACTTTACGAGCGTGAGGAATTGAGACAATTTTTATTATGTCGTCGCATTAACCATTCATTGCGGGGCACTCGTGATGAACGCCTCGCGTCCATGAAGGGTATGAGCTGGCGCGCACGAGCCGCCGCGCCCCGGGCTCGCACGAGATAAAAATTCAATTGTATATTTTTCTTGTGGGATGCTGGTATATTTTGAAAGAAGAATATTGGGGAAAGAACAAAGGAAAATTTTAAAATCTACACGAGAAAAAGCTCGGGCACAGCCAGTTTAACTTATACAGAATCTCTTGAGTGATTTTAAACAATCATTCTCCGCCGACCAATCAAACGTTTTTAATCAAAATCTTTAAAATTTACTACCATCTATCTATAGATGCTAAAATAATATTATAACATATTTCAATAAATGTCATGCTGCGGTGACGGCAGCAAGAAGGATATGTGCAACGTCCTTTAAATATTTCAACTTGTCTCATACGGAACATACATTTTTGAAAGGCACCTCTACGATCACGTCATTTCTTGAATTCCATTTCTAGTTGCCCGCGCAGGGGCGACCAGCGGCCGCTCGGGGCCACCGGGGGGCGACTGCTCCAGCTCCGAGAGATATGTTTGATGTATCGGCCCTCGCTCGGCTCGGAGTTGCACAAATTACATTTGTGGATGGATTATTACACTGTTCTATTTTTCAACAAGTTGCCGACGATGAGCGGTTGTTGTCTCCTTTATGATTATGACAATCATCCAAATGTGTTCCGTCCCTAGGGTCTGAATATAATCTGCGAGCTTCCTCTGGGCAGCAGTCAGAGCCCGAGCACCACACTCATCATCAAACGAACGCAGGTAAATGATCTTAATTTTGAGTAAAACTTTTTTCTCACTTTCTCAAGAATGATAGCGAGAAAACCAGTTTTACTTAATCCTAGGTTGTTCTTTTTTGTTTGTCAAGGAGAATCAGGTTTCTGCCTACTCTATCGAGACACAGTCGTGGCGATACGTGCGTTCCTTACAATATTCAAATAACTTTAGATTCTGTTCGATGTAGAGCTCAGAAAATTTAAATAATATTTTATTATTTCAACCCCGTCCAAACATCAGAGGCCGAAGTTAGCGCCATTTGCATAGGACCTACGGCTTGCGAAAGACGCGACGACTCATTATTCTAGTTGTATCTAGACCGCGGCCAGACACGACAGCTCATAATTCAGTTTAAAAAAACCATTTACAAGTTAAGCAAGATGAAGATCAAAGAGCATCATCAGACCACGTACACTTCAAACATTTTTATTTGAAAGAAAATCTAAAAGAATCGTTGACCTGCTCCTGCTCGCTGCAAACTTCGACGCCGACTCCAATCCTTTGTATGGACAAAGGATTGGAGTCGGCGTCGAAGTTTGCAGCGAACAATTTCCAAAACGTTAAATAGTACCTCCAATAACTGTTTGTATCGTCTGATCTAAAAGGTTCAGGAATTTGAAATACGCGTCAAATATCAGATTTTCGGTTTGGGCCGCGCTTCCTGCCGCCGGAAGCTGAAAGTGATTTTTTTGTGACGTCTGATATCAGATTGGCCCTCGGCTCGGCCGCGGCGCGGCCCGCTGCCACGATTTTAATTAAACGGGGAAATCTATTCAAAATGGAGATAAAAGTATTTCAGCTTGTAAACTGCATTATGTGGACACATCGTGTGTCACGTGCACGCGTGTATACAAGACGCGTGTAATTTCACATCCATCCCAGAGGTTCAGCACGCGCTTACGCGGTTCGTACGCGTGCTCAGGTCTGGACGTGCCTTTACCCCGCCACGATGGAATAAGGCAATAATTGTAAATCATGTTTATCGATTGGTCCATACATCATAACGCATATATGGCGATTGTACTTACAAAATATGTCACCGTTGCGATATTCTTGCCAAGTCTCATTACATCGGTGAGCGAGTGGATCTTCGTTAATAGGATCATCTCATGAATCATGCAATGGTATCGATATTGTATCTGAAGTCCGTAGTGTCGCAAGTGATGACAGACGACGACAGATGCACGGGATGATGGTGCAAGAAAAGGATTACTAGAATTATAGCTGAACTTGTAACGAAGTAAAGGAACGAATAATAAATATTGCAGACGAATTAAGCAAAGTGTGTATTATGAGTGAGTGAGCCAGCTGATGAAGTACAGTCAACAAAGGAGTTGACTGACCCCCCTCTGTTTATATGATTAAAGATTTCTAAATATTGCGTGAAGGGATTTACTTGAAATTTTATTTATCAATAGTATTCATATTGTACTATGTAATTACAAATTTTCAAGTAAATCCCTTCACGCAATATTTAGAAATCTTTAATCATATATACAGGGGGGGGGGGGTCAGTCAACTCCTTTGTTGACTGTCCAAAAGCACATTCACACTTCACGTCCACCCGACACGCATCGGTGTCGGATGGGCGTCGGCGTGGCCGTCACGTGCTATCATGTACTTCGGACTATGTTTTGTAGCTTCTAATATTTTCATTGGAAACGGCGAATAAATAAAGCAAATAAATAAATATTAGCGAATGCAAATGAATTTCAGCCACATATTTGTGTAAACTCGCGGTCGGCTGGTCGCGAAGGCCCTCGGTTGAACACGAAATCCTGAAAAGCAAATACTACCGAATGTAGCGAACTTTAATCAATCGGAATGGATTCGGGACTTTTCCTTGTGGAACCCATCTAACTTACAACTAAGAGCTTTATGAAGCTCTCAGCGCTAAGTGGCTGACTTAATTACCGAAGTTGCAGACTCAGAATTACCTCGTTATCTACTTTTTTGTAACTCCAGTCAAACTAGAAATTATTTTTACTTTTAAATTCAAACCAATTTGCAGCGCAGACATGATAAATATCTCTCCTATATAGACAGGAATTTGAGATGTCCGCGGCCCCTTTGGCTTGAGATTCCGCCTACTCCGTCGGGGAGAATTGATTGCGCTGTAATGTATTGTCGATTGATAGATAAAAACAAACTTACTGCTTCGAATTCCGGATCTTATTTTGTTTTATCTTGAAAAGCTTGGCCTTAAGGATGTATAAGTTAGTGTCTCGGTCTTAAAACCCGAGTCGGGTCAAGGGATGGACAAATTACAGCAATTATAATTGGCGAAGCTATTTATTTTGTCCCCGATACCCGACCGAGGTCATCGGGACCCCTGTGGTCGTGTGCAGAATGCGGTGGACACCTATTTATTTGTTTGTTCGTTTGATGTCGGCAATGAATGGGTCTATTAAAGGAAGATGATATTCGTGCGCTAGCTAAAAGGCCTCCTTCCGCCGCCGCGACCGGACTGCGGACGACTCGGATCATTGTCTTAGCTCGAGTAGAATTAACAGCTGCTGATATAGTACGTGTAACACGTGCAGTATAAGTATTCTATAGGCATAGTTTCGTCTTTTTATTGTAAGAAATTGCTTGTAATCCTGGAAGGGTGCGAGACAAAAAATGCTTTGTATAAAGTAGTATTTATGATGAATAATTTGTCAGCATAAGAGGCCGCGCCCATATTGCACCGAGAGGATGAGTGCGCATACATATGTATGGCTTGTAAATAATTCATGGCCGATGCCACGTAATGAAGAAATATTGTACGATACACGAGTATTGTTTTTCTCGCGGTTTGAGTTCTTTAGCAGACATCCCCGACGGGAGCTCACGCGGAAAGTGTTCTGGCAGTTGATTATATTAAGGTTCCGTAGTACAAATCACACCGCGCCGTCAGACTATGAAATTCGTAGCCAGCCGTAATTATCAGTAGGCTACGCAAGTTTCCTGGATTTAAAAAATATTGCTGACTAGGTTTTCCTGCGGCTTCGCTCGCGGTTAATTTTATGACATAGACCACTTTTGACAACAAAACAACCCATAGCACGACTTGTGGCGCCATCTGTTGGTTGATAGCCCATCGCATACAGCGCCCTCTATAGTAGAAAAAATATATTCCCATTGGAATGACATACTTTCACGGGATAAAAAGTAGCCTATGTTGGGCTATGTACCACTAACAATAAATATACAAATTTTCATAATGATTGGCTGATTAGTCAAGCCGTGAAGGAATAACAAAAAACAAACAAATAAACAAACAAACTCACTTTCTCATTTATAATTATTATACCTAATAGCTGATTGTAGATGCGCTACGCAAGTGTCGCCGTAACTCGTAGTCGGTGGTAGGTGCGCTACGCAAATATCGTCGTAACTCGTAGCCGGATATAGGCGGACTACGCGAATATCGTCGTAACTCGTAGCCGGGTGTAGGCGCACTACGCAAATATCGTCGTAACTCGTAGCTGGGTGTAGGCGCACTACGCAAATATCGTCGTAACTCGTAGCCGGGTATAGGCGCACTACGCAAATATCGTCGTAACTCGTAGCCGGGTGTAGGCGCGCTACGCAAAATGTCGTTGTAACTCGTAGCTGCTTGTAGGTGCGCTACGCAAGTATCATCGTAACTCGTAGCTAGTTGTAGGCGCGCTACGTAAGTCATCGTTAGGGCGTTTTTCCACTACTCCGGCATCCGATTTCTATCGGTCCGGTAATTGCCAATGTAGAAATTCATACTTTAGACATAAAACCGGATGCCAGAGTAGTGGAAAAACGCCCTTACTCGTAGCCGGTTGCAAGCGTGCTTTGCTACGTAAGTATATTGCTGCAACTCGTAGCCAGTCGTAGGCGTGCTACGAGGCCAAGACGTGCCTCAGCGGCAGTGCTGCGGAAATTTATTTCGAATTGGTAGTTACGCTACGAAACAACACTACTTCGGAAGGAATAAACAATAAAATTGTGTTTCTGCTTCGAAAAGACACGCAAAATCGACGTTTCGTAAAATAGCGAGGGTAGGGGCGGCGCACAGCAGCGCTGTTTTATTTAAATGAATATTGATTTAAATATTTGCTAAAGATTTTCAAAGCTAGAGTTTTAAAATATTTCAAAACACGGCCGCGGGCGACGTAGCGTGTGAATAAAAAAAAAGTCAACCAGCTTGTTTATTTTTTATCACCATACTCGTGTATTAGTAACGTTATTGTTAGCAGCAAACTAGTCAAAAACAAGGAGTCGTCCTTGGATTACTGATCAGTTACTCCTTTTTAAAATCTTGAGAGGTTTCATATACTGTCCTCAGCTTTTGGGTCAGATTAATTTCAGGGTGCCTCGTCTGGGTTATAGGGTCAGCAATTTCAAACCTTTTTTTCCAAAACTAAAAAGAACAAATTTAGGCACGCAAAGCATTGCTTATAGACTGTGCGATGAATATAATAAATTGTTCGAAGTAAACAGCGGTATTGATCCCTTGACCGGTACTTTGAATTTACACTCGTTCGTAACACATTTATCTCACACATATTAATCTCTTTTTTTTCCATAAATAATATTAGTGACTTAAATCTCAGATCAGGTTCAAGTTTCTACTAGCATATTGTTTAATTTTTTTCTCGTTTGTATTCCACGCTGTGTTTGCCTGTAATTATTTTTGCACTATACCTTTAACTATGTTACATAATATAAATTGTGGTGTAAAAATGTTGGCAGACATAATAAATAAATAAAATAGACTGTTTTTTTTTTGACGAATCACACAACGCAACCAAACTAAGCAACTAAGCTTGGGTACTAAATTGCTGATAAATACACTTAAATACTTTTTTTTGGAAATAAATACTTATTAAACATAGAAAACATCCAGACCAAGGCACACAGTCATGCACACAAACGTTTGCCTTGCGCAGGATTCGAACCGACTGCCTTTGGGATAAAGTGACCATTGCTAGCCACTCGACCACCGGACCTGTCCTTTGGTTCTGAAAAGGTGGTAGCCTAAAGAGTAGCTTAATTTTTTAGTACTAGCTTCTGCCCGCAGCTTCGCCCGCGTGGCCTACTAACAATTAGCATATTTTTCTTCAGCAACAAATTCCGGTCCGGTCTGGTTCCGGCCGGTCCGGCATGGCCCGGTACGGTACGATTCCGTCCGATCCGATCAGGTCCGATCTGTTCCGGTCGAATTTAGAATCTCTAGACTAGTCTAGACCCAGTGGTTTCGGCTGTGCGTTGATATACCTACCCTCGCAACTTCGTTTACGTATATCTCTCTTTCCCGTGGGAATTTTGAAGTATCCCATAACACAAGTTTCGAACTTACTTTGGGGCTAGCTCAATCTGTATGAATTGTCCCTATATATTTATTTATTTATATTAATGATTATGTACAACACGATTAGAGAACGTGCCTGTGAAGGCGGTCTCTGAATAATATATTTCATTTTTTTTACTTTATTACTACTGTTCTTAAATTATTATGTTGCTGAAAACGACAGATGTAAGCAACAGCTTAACCCGACGATGTGCATATGCCTATTATAGTTTATTAAATAATAATTATTTTTACAGTTACTTTAATACTGCTTAACTATTGTTTTTGAAGAAATGACGACCTAGTGGAAGGTTTCAGTCCCTTTTTCCTTTAAAGGCCACGCGTTTTGGAGTTATTATCGGATCGTTTCTCATTTGGACATAAAACAATAGTTATGAACTCGGTGGCACAATTTCAGCACGAAGTGTTCCCGTGGGAGCCGCCGCGCGCGCCGCCCTCCGCCGCGGAGCTGTTCGAGGAGGACGACCGCCGCCGGCTGCTGCAGAAAGGTGAAAAGTATATGGCATAACAATTGTTATTTTTTTATTAAAATATAATAGAAAAACGAGCCAACAGGGTAACTGATATTCTAGTCGCCCAGAAGGCTGTCTCGCGCTGACGAAAAACGACGTTCACTGAAACTAATTATTTAATGCATGTGACAATCGTGTTCTCGGCGCGTACTACACTAAGCAACCACCGCCGCCCATGAACACTTGCAATCCTAGAGAGGTAACTACCGGTGCGTTGCAAATAACCGTATAGCATTAGAAGCATGGCCCTCGTCTGGTGCTCATGACACAAGCAGGTACGAGCGGCGGGAAGTAACTTAAGATCAGACGGCGCTATGTGAATTATACAAAATCAATTTATTTACGCAGTCCCCGTGAATTCGGTTGAAATCTTATCAAAAGGGAAGTTGATACGTATCACGTATATAATTAGCTGCTCGTTAATTAGAGGCTCCGCTTGGAGGCCGCGAGACGCCGCCGACGGAGGAGCCGCGCTCATTGATCGCCTCAAATTGGACATCTTTGCTATTGAAACTGATCTTCAGAGTCAGATTATTGTGTAGTTATTACTGTTATTATCTGGCGATGGCTAGCTTTGTTCGCGCAATCTATTGTTCAATATTGCCAACGTAACTTTGTAAGTAAAAGTAGACCAACTTACTCCTTATAATGAACCTGAATGTCAGGTTCATTCGTTTCTCGTCAACTCTCACGTCAACTCGAAAATACACGAGAACGGTTGCTGCCTTGCGGGCGGTCTGCTCCTATCTTTAACACCGATTTAGCATTTTATATTTTAGATTTAATTTTATGTTGAGACAAATTAATGGCACTATTTATTGACATTCCGCGTACGTAATGTTGTATGTATGTACCTAGTTTTAAATTATATGTTGAAAAAGAAAAGAAAAAAAGAAAAGTACGATATATTTTTAAATGACAAAAAAGGCCGTAACTGGTTTTCTTTCGCCATTTCTTTTTACCAGTGGTCATTTTGCTTTTGTTTCCGAAATGGTAGTAGTTTATAGAGTAGATTAATTTATACAAATCATTTATTACTGTATACTCTGACAAGAGAACGTGTTTGTGAAAACCTATTCTCTGAATAAAAGTTTTGAATAATAACGCCCAGCAATTCTATTGTTCGTCTATTTCAAACTAAAACAATATAACAGTTGGCATAAGTTGGTGTAATAGATAACCTTACTGTATCTTGCGTATTACAGTCAGCTCAATACATACAGTGCGACAATTCACCGCGAGTAAACTACTTTGTATTGTATAAACGGATTAGGCGGCGCTCACAGTGGGAGCGGGCGCGGTGTCGCCGCCCGTGATCAATCGCCGTCGCCGCTGGAGTCGCGAACACGAGCCGCGCATTAGCGATATTGCCGCTAAGCCCGTTCCCCCGCCGAGTAACGACGCAGTGTCTCGGGTTTTAGCGGGGTTTCAATACATGAATAACAACCAGGAACCATTTATTAATATGAATACATAAATGGCATTAAAGCTAGTATTTAAGACCAAATATTTACGCTCTCAAAACGCAGCTTTTCATACTTTTATTTTCGTATTTATTATGCCAAAAAAAGGTGGACGTAATATTTTCTATATTACGTCCACCTTTTTTTAAAATAAGAGATATTTTATCTTTTCATCTTCTATCCGTTCCAAATAAATGTTGGAATTTGACACTTGCCTCCCTCATCTCTTTTATTTGTCTTTACACTTTAAAAAGTCTGTGTGCGAAACATACTACAACAACAAAACACATAGTTTCCGAAAAACTCTTATGTCTTAGACGCAGCTGCTGCTGGGCTAAGACAGTGTGCACACTGCATAATGCACCGCGTCTCTGACTCTCAATATTCCCGGCGGGACTGCATTTAATCTCACTTTAGCGTGCGTGGAAGCGGGAGGAACGTCGGATACGGCTTGAAAAAAAAACTCAGTTTCCTATTATGGGACTGAAGAAGATGGGTAATTTACTGGCATGTTAGTAAACATGAATTTTGGAGTAACTCGGGCAGGTCACTGTGTTACTCTAATTATGATCAGGAGATTATGGCTGTTGGGTTATGCAATGTAATAGGAAATACGAAATAACAGTACCTACTTAATAGGCATTGGTAAAGTTTAGTTTGTGAGTTACACTTTTCATTAACACCGTCTCGGTCATTCGGCATTCAAAGCGAAAGGGACGGTCGACATGTCTATTGAATAGTTTAAAGCTGAATTTAAATAGCATTGCTCCAGCAGTGATGACAAGTAATTTGCTCCCGCTCGCCGTGGGAGTAACGCAAGTGCGTTGTCAAGGTAGATGGGGTGGGACGAGGTACACTTAAGCATTTGTAAAGGCGGAATTATAATAGGAACGTGTATGATTATAAATGTCCCGCGAATGCCGACTCATCGACATCGACTATAAAAAAAATGTCGTCATTTCGCGACCGACTCCAGTGATGATTAACCGTTTTTAAGATAAATTAGTTTGGAGAAAAACAAATTTAGAGTAAAGATACAGTCGTCGAAATTGATTGCAAACTTTTAGGCTTACTATTACACATTTAAAATAAAAAAAATGTAACACGAAACATTGGAAATTGGCTACATTTTGTAAAGATTTAACTCAACGTACAATTTTCAATAGACGAGTGTGTAACTTTTGAAGCACTTCTCGTTAACAAATAGTCAATAGTTGACTAATAGCGGGATCGTGCGGGCGTGCGGTGAGAGACGCTATAAACCGCTCCCCCCGAGCGGGGGCTATTACGTCGGCGACGCGACCGCGACTAGACGCTGTCAGTCAACAGAACTAAATTGCATACATTGCCGCTATACTTCAATAGCTAGAGCTACAATTATCCTCTTTAATATGAGTTAGTATCATATCGGTGCATTTGTAACTCGCCTATGTATCAACTGGTCTATTTATCAACTGGTAACTCTTGTAAGTTGTAAATTATGTAGTCGATCGTCAATGCAATTGTACCAACCTGACTGTAAAAGTGTACAAAAGGACGAAAAGTTGTAAAGAAATGAAGGTCGGGACAAGCCCACCACACATTCCCACCACTGTGTCTCCTGTGTAGCCAGGATCAACAACGGCGACCTCAGATAGACAATAAGCAATGAAGCTTATTGACGTCCCGGGGAATAAACTACAGCTGTCTTGGAACTCACAACGAATTTAATCAGAAAGAAGATAGTCGGAGTAGGAAGTATTGAAAGGACTTCCCGTGACCGTGGTGCTCGGCAATCGAGCCTCACTTGATTTGCCATCTCTCTAGGGTATAATGCCTTTTGCTTCAAATTGCTGTTTCTCACGTAAAGAAATGAAGGTGTGAGAAAAAACAATGAGTGAGAATTTATATATTTTCATGCATCGATGTTCATATTATTTCGCTGTAGTTCTTGTTGTTTTTCATTCTGATACATAGTTGAGTAACAATCGCTCACTGCCCGGAATCGGCGCCGTGCGGAGGGCGACCGGCCGCTCGCTCGCGTCTCTCTTAAATTGCTTTTGAAGTTCCCGAGTGGAAAAACGTGGGCCTCCATTCAATGCGAGTGAAATTTGCCATTCGTGGAAAAGGGTTTTTGTGGAGATCAGCAGTGAATTGCAATCGTCCGAGGAGTTGTTTGCACGACGGGATTGTTTGTTGTCGTCTGTTTGAATATTGTTATGTTGATGTGCTCGCAAATATATTAGTGCCCTCGTGATGGCCGGCGGCGACCGCGCCGGTCGTGACATCACCGCGAGTTAATGTAGAATGTCGTTTCGGGACAAGCCCACCACACATTCCCACCGATGTGTCTCCTGTGTAGCTAGGATAATGGGCCTACCACACGCACAAGCTTCACCACAGTTTTGCCTGCGCAGGCCGGTTTGTACACGGAACACGGAGCGTGAGGTTGGTAAAACTGTATCACGCGCAAACCCCACAGCGCGGCTCGCGACTTTTCGACTTGCTTGAAATTTTGCCTGCGCATGCCCGGCCTGCGCGTACTTGTCTGTGCGTGTGGTTGGGCGTTCAGTGTTCAAGCCACAGTCGAGGCTCGCTCGCAGTTCGCTGAAGTCGTTCGTTACTCAAAAATGGCTGATTTGGGTATAAGTGGTAGAGTATTTTTTGCGAAAATCGTTTGGATCATCTCTTAAATCCTTCAGTAGATTTATATGTGTATGAATTTTTCTGTTCAACAGTCATTTTTTTGTCTACTTTGATCGCTTACTTTTTGACTTTTGCATTGTCTTTTTTTTTAATAGCAAACCCTTGAAAAATAATAGCATTATAAATGTTTCTTCATTGGGAAACATTGTTGCGACGCCAAGGATTTCGACAAGAATGTGGCTTGCGCGGGGCTTGCGCGTACTTAACTGTACCGTGTGGTAAGACACGGAGTGTTCAGTTTTTTCGTGCGAGAAGTTTGCGCAGGCCAAACTGTGGTGAAGCTTGTGCGTGTGGTAAGCGCTTAACGGCGACCTAAGAATGACAATAAGCAATGAAGCTTATTGACGTCCCGGGGGAGAAACTACAGCTGTCTTGGAACTCACAATGAATTTAATCAGAAAGAAGTCGGAGTAGGAAGTGGAATGTGGTTTGTGGTTAAATTTTGAATGTTATAACACTTATGAAGCATAAGGTCGCTGGGTTTCGCTTCTACCATCTATCTATCTATAAAATAAACCTCTAATAAATCTGAATAATATTTTGTTGTAGCGATATGTAAGATGAGATCATTTTTTTTGTGTGAATACAAAGTGTACTGGCATGAAAGCGAGCTTAATATTCTCTATCGACCCTCAGTGCTTCTTTAAATTTTTTATCCGTTTGCAAGTCACGACACAAATGACCGCCGTGACTCGTGCCCGTGACTCCTTTGACTTCGGTTCAAAACAAAACCACAAAACTTTCTAACAAGCTAAAAAGTTAACTGCTCCGAAAATAGAACGGAAAGTTACATTGAAAGTTATAATTCGATGCTGACATGTCGCTTCGTTTCGTCACAAAGAGATGCGCCCACGGGTTTGCCGAACTCAACTTATTTTTTGTGTTCGCAAATGAATAATGTATGTTGCAAGCGCCTATATTCCACGGTAATTGTTCGCCTTCCCTCGCGCACCCTCGTCTACAATATTGTATAAAAACAGTAATAACAAACTTTTATACTTCAAAGGCGAAAACCGGCGCACGTGGCGCATTATAAAGCGGACGGAATTCAGCGTTTGATTACACGACAAGGACTAACAAACTCGATTCAGCCCAGTTCTAGGCCCCGAATGCGGACATTTAGCTCGCGACGGTGCCGCGGCAATGACGCTAATTACAATAACGTTAATATTCATGCGGACGGCATACACTGCGCGCTGGATGTAGTGTATGCTTTGACTGCCAGTAGCTGCGGCCGTTAATATAGTTAGTATAATGCAAGATGTCCAGATCCCTTTTGGTTGTGTCGGGCGTAAAGCACGCCGCGTCAGCCATAAACAAGTTTGGCGCAATTAGGGGCGCGTCGCAGGCGTCCACGCGGGCCGCTTTGCACCACATTCCCCATTTAAGTTGCGTTGTAAAGGGATATTTGTATTCTTGACACATACGCAGCGGAATGCGACACTGAGATAATGTACGTTATGCGGAATACAATGTCGAGTTTCATGATGATACAGATGGAAAAACATAAGGTGTAGAGGTACATGGACTGCGTTCAGTGCCGAAGGGGTAAGCAAGTGTTGCTGTCCATTGTCTAGCAATCAGGTTTTTTTTAACTTGACAGAAAAGAGTTCAGATCAATGCAAGCCAACATTGAGATTACCTATAAACTGATTTGATGTTTATGAAACCCAGGAACACAGATTAATAATTATTAAAATAATAAAATATGCTGGTTCTCCTTATGCTGTGGTATAGATCTCTAGATGTCCAATCTAATATTCTGAAAACGGAGAAATAGGACAGAAGAACACACTAATAAGATGCATTTCGACAATCCAAGAAACCGATTCTAATAATAAAGCATTTTTGTGAAGTGTGCCCGAGCCCCAGCAGCCGCCCACTGCGCCGAACTTACTGCACGCTCGGCTGAAGAAACTGTTTATAACTTTTGAACAAAGTTTTTGCTTACTAAAAATGTGGCCCCAGTTGGCTCTTGGAGTTTGTTGGCGGTGAGAATGGACCTTATATTTAATGGTGTGTGAATTTGGACCTCAGTTGGTGGACATTTTTTTACTCGATTACAAGGGTTGTCCTGGAATAAATTTAATTACATCGCCTGTTACGTCATATTGTTATAAGAAATATGAAAAATTCTTCCATTTTATTTTCTAGCTGCCAATCTTTTCAACATAGAGAATTTGCTTTGTATTGTTGAAGTATCTATTACGTTCCATTGTCTGTAAATATTAGCAAAATTGCTAATTAACAAACGTATTCTATTATCAAAATTACAACATGTCAAGATAATTGAATCCTAGCTTATGTTTAAATTGCATTAGTAATGTATCAGAGGCCTTCGCAGGCTGACAGACCTGCTGCCCGCGTCACACTACGGGGTCGTGAAACAAGCTAAGCGCCCCTCGCCGCTAATGTCACAATTTATAGCTAACCTCATATTTTCAATTCCTAGGACGACGCCGGCATTTATAGCCTACGATATACTACTACATACGAGATTACCCTTTTCCTAAACTATTTATAGGATCATAAGATAAACAAGCAAGTATATTTTCTTATTTTTACATCCGAGCGACGTTTCAATACAGTTTGATATATCTTCAATATGAGATTGATTAGTACTGCTTGATTGATATGACTTTTAGAAGATGTATCTTTCGACGGAAACAGTAAATCTTAAAGAGAGACAGCACCAATATACTATGCTGCGTAGAAACAAAACGGCGATTGACCAAATTCTAGTCGTGTATAGACGGTTTATCAAATTAAACCGCTTTGCTATCCCTCCATCACGGCATCGCGCAACATGGTGACAAAGTGCGCCGCGGCCGCGCCCGCGCGTGCCCCGAGTACGAACACAGGCGTCTGTCTCGCCCCGTGACCTGTTACGGGGTGACACATGACCGCAATCATTCACCAGATTTCATTCTACCATGTAGAAAGTGTCAGAGAGATAAAGCGACCGAGATATGACTGAGGATAAGCGGGTCGAGGTGAGGCTTAAGACGTTTTTTTTCAAAAGAATTACATTCACACGCTCAGACGACAACAATAGCAAACTTGATAGTTATGCGCGCCTTCTACTGCGAGCGATCTGTACGATACATAATGTTAAATCTTATAAACCAGCTGACTATTTTAAAAGTTATCCAAAATATCGATGAAAAAGCCTATTGGTTTTATAATGCGAGCAATGCCGCAAGCGTCTATTCGTTTCACATAAATGGTCAAACTGCAAACGAGTGACGCCGTGCGGATGCGGACTAAGAGCACAAAGTGGGCCCCATCTCGGCGGAAGGTAAAACTATTTTATTCAGTTCCGCTCAGTCATTTTCCGCTCATTACCCCTTCGCTCTGCAAGGGACATGAGGCCGGCCACACGGTTAAGGAGAGCCGTCTGCCTCAGCCGCCCACGTACCTACTTATTCTAGTTTGATGTAGATTTTTGAGTGAGCCTAATCTCTTGTTGAATACCCGCATTTACGTCGTGTTTGTTCGAACGCCTCAGATCTTAAATTGGGTAAAATAATTCTATTCCTGATTCGCCAATTCCAGGCGCCCGCAGGTGGCAATGTAATAAATTCCTCCGAAGCAATTATCGCTTTACATGTTGTAAACTGTGAAATGTGAAATATTATTCCCATTGATTTCGGTCTATTTTCGGCCGATTAATATTCGACAGATCCGATGAAAGGGATCTCTCGGCGTCTCGTATTGCCATCTCGTTAGCAGCCATTGCCAATAAATAACTTTGTTACGAAATGTTGAAGCAATTTCTTAGATGTGACGTGACATTTAAATATTAGCCATAACTCGATATTTAATATCGCCTTCCTGGAACCGCGTTCTATTTTTCCATGTTGAATATTCAACACCGTTAACAAAGACTTGTGTACAAAATCGTATTTTTTAATTATTTGTTGCTTGAAACAATTATTATACCATATAACTTTAGTGTACACGATACACTTTTCGTAAAAAAGTATCTGACACAGGGTTTTCTGAAATGACACCCACTAGGCGGCAGCACTGAGACGTCAGGTCCGTCAGGTCCAGAAACCTGTCCAAAGTGTCATAGCGCCATTTGAGTGTCAGATTTTTTGACGTACGTCTGATTTTTTTGACGTTGACGCTTTTGACAGCGCGGATTATGGATGGGACCTCTTGCCAAAGTGGCGCCGACTAGTGGCGTAAATTTTCGTGAAAATTCGCGTTCGGGTTCGAATCCCGGTCGGTTCATGATGAAAAACGAACTTTTTTTTGATTGGCTTTGGGTCTTGGATGTTTATCTGTATATTATGTATCATCACTACATAGTATAAAACAAAGTCGCTTTTTCTGTCCCTATGTCCCTTTGTCCCTTTGTATGCTTAAATCTTTAAAACTACGCAACGGATTTTGATGCGGTTTTTTTTAATTGATAGAGTGATTCAAGGGGAAGGTTTTAAAGTATCATACATTCCAAAATTCCCACGGGAAAGCGGGATACACGCAAACGAAGTTGCGCGGGTTTCGCTAGTTTGTTATAATAGTATCGTTGAGATTAGCCCATAACACAAGTTTCGTACTTACTTTGGGGCTAGCTCAGTCTGTGTGATTTGTCCCTATATATTTATTATTTTATTTTTATTACTATTACAAAAAGACATATACACAGACATGGAAAACGACTTTGTTAGCCTACGTTACAGGTGTGTTCGCTATTCATGAGTTTCGTGCGTGTTGTCTCTGGGCGGGTATGTTTTTCTCTTTTTAAATTCATTTACATTGAACGTAGTCGGGTCACTGGTCGCCGTAATGTTCGTTGGTTCTGTTCATACGCGAGGCACGTACCAGTCTGAATACATCCCCCCCTCTGAGACTTAAGTCTTGAGGCGTGAAAACAATCTGTCAGTTTTCATCACGCCCATTTTATTTATAGGGGTGACTTTGACCGAGCTCTAAAACCCTTATTTTATTCGTATCATCGATAATAAAAGGATCATGTGCGCGCCGTTTGACTCTTTTATTAGTTAGTTGTCGTCGCCGCGGCTTTGCCTGCCTTTGGTTCACTCAATTCTTATATATATTTTATTGCAAAGTGTAAAGCCTATTGGATCTACATGCAGAATTGGGCTATCAAATGCAAAAGATTTTGGAAAAACAATATATTTCCAGATGTCAACACGTATAAACAAATAAACGCATCTGAGCTATTATATGAGTCATTTTATTATGTCAGTCATGCGTATCACTTTCATAATTTACAGCCGTTATTGCCCATACTTTGCCCGTTTGAACAGACAGAGTATTGGCGTAAAGTAGCAATGAGATATCTCAAAGAACTCACTTTCCATCCGCTGCCCTTCCTCGTTTGGTATTTCTGCTGTTCATTGGCGGCGTAACCACTGTTCTTCAGGTGGCCCGCTTGCTTGCTTATCTGATCATCATCATTTCAGCCACAAGAAATCAACAAATATCTGCATATGACATTAAAAATCTAAATTTCGTACTATCAAATTCTGAGATTATCTAGAATAAGTTCAAAATAAGCACAGCGACAGATTTTAACTTATACGTTGCGATATTAATATCTACTACATCTAGAAAGATCCGATCCGGTCCGATTAATTCGATTTTTATCTTTAAAGATATGATCGCAGATGCAGTCTGACTTCTCAGTTAATAGAAAATAATGGACGACAGAGCGCACTCTTGGCAGCGGATTCAAAATGTGGCGCGGCGTAATTATTTTAAAGTTAGCTAAAAAGATATTGTGTTTCGTTATCCGAGGAGCGACGGAGCGATCATAATACATACCAGAATTTAATTAGGGCAGTTTTATAATAATAAATACAGAGAAAATTTATTATACAACTTAAACAAAGCGTACTGCCAAAAACAGCCAAGCTTTACATTATGGGAATTTATATCGTCCTTATTCTCTGCTCCATAGAGACAAAATTGCACTGTATTTAGCTTGACTTGCGGTGGACAAAGATAATTGCTAACTTAGTGCACTATTTTCATCTTAATACATAAATTATAACAATTTATTGCGGCGAAGAAAATGTTCTCCGGAATGCAAACTTGTTGTTTTTCGTGAATCTGTATTAATTTATCGTTTTATGCAATTATCTTTTCACATTTACACTATTTATCTCTGTTTGAATCACGTTTGTATATAGAACAGTCAACAAAGGAATGGGTTGATATATGATTGTATCCCCTCTGTATGATTAAGCCTTCAGAACTCTGTGTACATTTATGTAGTAATATATATTTTTTAAATCTACTAACTACTAAAAAATAACAAAAAAACCTACTAACTGATAAAAATGGCCCATTGCTCAGTCTTTTAGCTGCGAAAGTACAAAAAATGCGGTGCGCTCTGTGTCTGTGAGTGATTGATCGGATCTGTGTCGAGATTCTGACCGCGGCCAGACGTGATCCGATATTGTATTACTTTTTCCTCTTGACTTGCTTTTGCACCAAGTTTTTATTACAATATTTCAATAGTTAGCTTTAGCTCTATTGCTTCTATCGATCCTTATATCATCCAACTTTCTTGTTCTCTAAAACATTTTCTTTTCATATCTGTTAATTAGGGCCCGTATAAATTCGTTGTACTGTGTTGTGCGACAACAGGTTTCGTAACTTCATATAAATAAAATTAGCGCGGCAGTTACTTAGCAGATACTTTGCCTCCCGAAGTGTAGAAGAGAATCAAAGAAGGCTTGTGGCTTCGCACCTCGTTCCTTTCCTCACTTGTTCATTCATATGACAGATATGACGCAATCGAACTCCTCTCAATTTATTCTATTTCGCACATCTGTTCAATATAAAAAGTTGGGATTCCAATCTGTCCGTAGTTGTTGTGAGTTTTATAACTTGAAATGGCGAATCTCAGAATTGAACACACACGTCAAGTGATGCACGAACCACTGAATTTTATCTTCCATTATTTTATTACTATGTTTGGAATTAGTCCAAACTTTTCATTTTATGTGCGACGTAAACAATGCGAGCAGTTGAGAGTGCAATAATGTGCAATGCCTGGACACTGTTGTCTGAACTTATACCTTAGCTGAAAAGATGAGTCGTATTTTATAAATAAGTTTATTTCATATTAAATTAATTAAGTATACAAGTTGTAAATGACTAGAAAATGTGCCTGTGCCTGGTCTACTCTCTGAAAAAATGATTTAAGATTTTTGTTAAAAAGAGTTTTATGTTGGTTATGTCAAATTCGTCTAGTATCTTCTCATATTATTTTTCTTATGAACTTCTTGCTGTATGTATCCATAACAGTAAAACAAATATGGTACATACATACTAAACTACTTTTAAAGCCGAAAACTCTGTAAAGAAGTGATGGTTCATTATCCGCTAAAGACATGGTAGTACTTCAGAAATATTCCACCGAAATAAAACCTGCCATTTTGAGGACGTAACAAGAGCCCCGTAATAAGGTCGCCGAGCCATCTTGAGACCTCAAAATGCGGAGTCTCCTCGCTGAGATTATGCATTCATTCCCAGAATATTTTCGGCTTGTGGAGCTCAAGGGCGCGAGGCATGGACGCCGAGTAATTTATGCGCGAACGAAGCGGCATTCAGGGCGGGCAACGAATTATTATTTGGCTAATTCAGTAAATGTGACAGGATTTCTAATGTGACGTAATAAATTATAATATTATTGGTTTTTTTCATGAGTTTAAATTTCTCAGATATTTTATGTTACGTGTTATCGATTATATTACACAACTTAAAATGAAAATCATGTAAGTTTCAACCAATAAGTTGATATTTTACTGATAGAACACCATACTTCCTTACTTTTGTTATTTATTTATAGTGAAACATCACTAATATTGAAGGGTCATGTGTGAATTCGGTAACAACTTATGTCGCCTACATATTTTAACATTTGCATCACTATGCAGCGCGCGATACCTCGGGCGCTGCAAGATACAACAGTTGGCACTATATACACTTTATGCATTCCTGGTACGTCCGTACGTGATGCGACAATGGGATTTGGATCTTCACGAGTTTGAAACTCGCTAAACGGAATACTTTGTCTGTTCTACGAGAATAAAGGATTTGAAAATTTTTAAAAGATTTTCAGAACGTTTTCAGAGATGTATGATATCTATGCTTTGGTCCTGGTACTTATTGCAGAATTTAAATGATATTATTTTATAAAAACTTGCGATTAAACCCGGAAAAAATAAATAAAACTAAAAAAGAACTGAATTAAAATTCACAGAATTAGCATTACCTATTTAAACACACATTGGCTCGGTAAGTCCTCTCGAAAGAGCATTTACGTCAGTTGTACATTCAGGACAGTGCGACAAGGGGTCTCGTTACATTAATACTTAACCACATTGCAGTACACACTCAGCCTAACTAGTGCCATGGGACTAGCGTGCGGAGACTGCGGATTTGAAGTGTTCAAATTACTTTCTCTTCACAGAAAACATCTGCAGGTGTCGGTTCAAGATGATGTGGGTGGATCCTCCGCCAAAACGGCCACTCCCCCCTGGGCAATATCATCCTATTGATATAAGTAAGTGAACATTTCGCAGCATTCCTCTCTAGGTAAACCAACTCTTACTTGTGAAGCAGTTTATAGAGTTGCTTAATTATTTATTAGTTTATTACAGAATAATAATATGTGTACAACATGACAAGATAACGTGCCTGTGAAGGCCTACTCTCGGAATAATGATTTAATTTCATTTCGTGAATTGATTTCTGGTTACTACCAAATCATATTTTTTAATGATTTCTTAATTAACAAATCGTGTTAATTGTGAAAACCGCTTTAGGGCGCAGCCATGCAGGCGAGATTCCGAAACGGTTTACCCAATAGCCTGTCCAGATGAGGCATTTTACGCGTGTGTCAGATGTAAGCAAAAAATATATTGACTAAAAATAATTTTATGAGAATTCGACGAATTAAAACACGACAGTTTGTTTTAATTCTATTACATCGAATTCTCGCCTCCGCCTCCTCCTCGTGCGGCTCATAACAGACGTGACGTTCGTTATTACGTTTCGGACCCTCGACTGTTTGGGGCCAGCCTTAAGATCTGGGTGTGGTTGTGGAGTTAAGTTTCAAAAGAGGAGATGTTAAGAGTGATTTTGTTTGCCTCCAGTAACGGAGCCGCCTCCGTTGACGCGCGTGTGCCCGTGCGAGGTGTGCGCCAAGCTCGAGCTGCCCGCGCACACAGACACCTACTGCCTGCAGTACACGAAGATGCCCTTGGCGACAGGTTTATCCACATTTGTATTTCTTTGGTATATAGGTAAATAGATTGACAAATTTATTTATTTACATCTATGGACGCACAATACTATTAACAGAAAACAGAGTAATAGAAAAACGTCTACCTTCTAAGTTAAAAGCAGTTTAATTAGTATAATATCAATCTCTCGGCTCCGCGCTCGTTTGGCGAGTATTAGAACGCGCCGCGCGCCGATATCCCCGAACTTTGTCCATCTAACTCGGCCAACGCGTGTCCTCAAATGTTGCTAATAACAATATTATACTTTAGTATTAATATTATGTTTCTTACAATTTTTAGATGTTAGAATATTCTTTTTTATGTTGATATTTTATAATGCTACCATCGAGCTAAAACGAGCGACAAATATTCCATTTCACGAAGAGCATTCGGCTATGATATGAATGTTGTAACATTCGCATGCCATGCATATTGTTAAACCGTGCGTAACCTCGGAGACGCTCGTAAAATCGGTCGCGCACGCATTGACAACGTGCATGTGCACGCCATAACCTTAACACATTCATAACGGAACACATCTTGAACTAGAATATCTGTAACAAAGCACTTAATGGGAGGTAGCTCGTGCCAACCGTTACTACAACATTGTGACGATTGCAAAGAGCTTGTACCTATTAGACGTATTTAAATAAAATAAAAAATCACTTTGACTTTAAAGGCACTTGTTTACAATTTAATAATTTTTACTTCTCTTATTGCTAACAACTCATCAATTTTAAATTATAGTTTCGGGGTCAAAGTTTGGAGACAGAAAATAAACAGATTCTGTTATAAGCCAGGTTAAAATGAAACAGTATCTCGTGTACCTAAAACGTGGCTCCTTTGACTTTGATTTCGACAGAATTTATTTTTAGTGATGCCTCACATGTAAGTAATGCGAAACGTGGATGTAATGATACTTGTGTTGTGCGCTTCTTATAAGAATACTATTTAAATCTGTGCTATTGATACATTTCAGTTTTAAAAATATTCTCATACAGAAAGGCAAAAATTAATAGAAAAATATTATTTTAATTTTAAAACCATTGAAACTGACACTTTTTTTCCGCCGTTGAAACATGACAAGGCAGCCTAAAGAAATGGTACAAGTGAAGCTCGTTTGCACTACGCATAATCGAATTATTTCATATCAAGGTATTTACAAAGGCCTTACTAGGTATGTTTATATTTTATGTTTTTGTGTGTAGTTCACACTCGGACGATAACTCTGCGCAACGTATCAGTGCTGGACGCGGCGTGGAGGGCCAGCGTGCGCAGGTGGCCGCGCCTCCTGAAGCGGACCCTCGCCCAAGGTGCGTACTCATTTTATAAAATGCAACAAAAAAACCTAAAAATGACACTAAATCATTACTTAAAATATCCATCATTATGAAGATTTCTCCATGTAACCATATAAAAGTTATACTAAACGATAGGTTTTGTTATTTATAGGCAGGTACACATTGTTGAAATATTTTCTGGTACTTGCAATAATCTGGTAATTGGGACGTCTACTCTCATCAGCGATTATACAGAATGTCGCTTCTGGCTTCAAGTTAAGCTAGACTTGTCTACTTGTGTAATGGGTACCAGAGAATTCCAAATACTTATACTTTGTTTGTACATATAAATATTGTTGGACGAATCACACAACGCCATCTAGTCCCAAACTAAGCAACTAAGCTTGTACTATGGGTACTAGATTTAGAGCTGATAAATACACATAAATATGATCATTATATCCTCTTAATTCATATCTTTCTTGTTACAAAAGACCTCAAACCTGCGACATTCGACAACACTGATCAATGTCTCCCATGTGTAACCGTCATATTTATTGCGCAATCAACTCAAGTTATTGTCTTGTAGGCATCTGTCGTACGACGGACCAAACATTCGACTAATGCCGTAAGGGTCATTAATAAAACATCGACATTAATCATACCGAACAATTTGGTGTCCTCTACAAACCACGATCAATTTGATGTCCACTAGAGAGTTGTCTACGACAGGTCTCTACGCCCTTACAGCTTGCACACTATACGACAAAAGACTGCGACATCAGTCGTTTAAACTAAATCTGTTGGTTCCACTTTGCCACTATAATAGAAATTTTATGTGCTATGTTAGCAATGTTCCATTCTAAAGCAGCGGCCGCGTGGCTCGTTTGTAAGGTATTTATTGCACTGTACACACTACATAATTTTGCAGCGACTAATCGCAGCGACAAGACGCTCACCATGCATTAGCATTTTACCATGCCTAAGGCGAGATGGCGTTCAACTAATTGAGTTGTCGTCTTCATTGGTTATGAGACGGTCGAGTGTTTTATGGACCCCGAGTGAAATACAATCTAATTACGAAACACTTGACAAACGTGCCTCTGATTCACAAACATCGGAAAACACTCGAGGAAACAAAAGTAATACCTATCCCTCTCTGACTGATGCAAAAGAAACAGGACAGCATTATTTGTTCTGTTAACGTTTTGTAAATTTAAGATCGCTGAATAAAGCCTGCTGAATATCGGCATTATGTCCGCATGTTTTGCGGTGAAAAGAATTTAAACAAATAAACAAATATTTGTAGAACAATGAATTCATTTGGCGATAAAGCAAATGAAAATTGCGAATCTGAATAATTTATATTTAATTTATTCTACGATTAGACTTTGCCAGGTCTAACAATAATGTATTTAAAACAATATCTATTATTATTTGCTTATGAAGATACTTTATCAATTTCCAAATCGAAATTCAACAATCACCGGTATAAAAGTATTGTTTATCAACTTTTTGAAGAGAACTTTACCTGTTAATGTTCATTCAAATTGATTGCTTTGCGGGGAACCTGGCAGCGTAGCGCGGGCAACAAACTTATGCTAATATCTAAGAGGTCCCAAGAGATAGGCAGAGCCGTTGCCGAGGTCCTGTGCCTAATTCACTAACTCCAAAGGGTAAACGATGTCGGTGCCTTCAGCGATGTAATTGTCGATATGGCGGGCACGCTAAGATTAATCTAAGTCAATACCCGATTGTTAATCTATTCCACTCCATTGAGCCGCGACCCGCGCACCAACAAACAGTACCCGATCATCCAACTAACGTTTAAGGGTGGTGGGCTTTCACTACCATCCCCCTTCCCGCCCGCCACCCCACTCTCTCCTATCGGTAAACAGGATTCCATAATAAACGGGATTATATCATCGTGTCAGCCGATGCTTTGAATTCAATTAGCATTATAGTGTATACTGTATGTGATATGGATTGTTATGCGTAATGCGTCGTCTGCTGCATGCCAACGGCATACTGCACGTCTCCAGTTATTTACTTCATACAGAACTTAAGGGATAATTGGTTAACAATTGAATTTCTATTAGAAAGCAAACTTTCATGCCACAGTAGCTATAGTTGCTTTTGCAAACTCGTTGTTTGTTTGACATTGTCAGCTACCAATATTTTGATAGTTTCCAATTTTGTCACGCGTCAAAACGAGCAGTTTAGGAGTGTTGTCCTTCAAACTTTAAGTATATAGTAAATGTTAGGTACCTCCAACGTTTACTATATATCATAATTCATTGTTATCATTCTACTATCTACGTGAACATTAATCCTTAAAAGATAGCACTTCAATGGTTCACAAGAAAACTATAATTCATCGAATGCTGCACAAGTGAGCACGGCCGCACGGCACTCTTCGCCGCCAGTAAGCTTTCACCACAAAGTGACCTTTCGCCATCCCATTAAAGATGGCAGCGGAAGACACTTCTCTAGCAGCAGAGGCTTAGGGTCGCGATTGCTCATATCAGGTGACCAACTCGTTTGTTCCCTTCTGACATAAAAAGAAAGTCGTACATAATGCGCGTTGTCACTCACAGCCGGGAGCCGAGCCAAGTGGATCGGAATAATTGACCTCATGAATATGACTTGGATTTTACTTCAGAGATTTGTTCAGGGCGCCTCGTAACAAATACGGTTTATTTAACACCTTAATGCTAGAAAAGCGAAATCGACGCAACTAAAGATTTCCTCGTAATCGAGAGGTTCTGATGTCCATCCCGTTCTCCTAATTGCATTTTTATGGTTCCATGATGCATGCCACTTGGATTTGTATCTACTCCGTTCATTACCTTCGCGTCCCTATCCCTATACAACCCGAAATTATGATATTAATCAAATGAGGTTGAATTCCTTTTTGAATGGGTCGTCATAAACTGTTGCTTTTATATTTTCGGCCAGTCCGTTCGAGTCCCGGCAGGTCACTGGGAAATTATGGCAATTATGAAAATAAATTGTCAATTTATGAAGCGCCCTTTTGTCGGCCAGATTCTCAAATTATTGCCGCCGTCAGCCGCGCGGCTAATGCGAGTTAGTACGAGTTGCCGGCGCCCACTCGCCTCGTAACTAATTTAATGGATTTACAGCCTGTTAAGAGGCTGTTACTCACTATTCCATGGAATTTTTAATGCTATAAATAAAGATGAAATAAAATTATGTTTTAATTGTAATATTACACACATGAAAATAAAATATAATGGATTTGCAAAAAGGTGGACGTGTTGCTAACAGAAATATTTTTAATCAATCTTTGTTCCCAGAAGTTCCTTTGATGGAACTACTGAGACCTTTTTTGTCCTAGTAGTCCCCTTAGTGCCAAGTTAAGGATGGTATTGGAAGGAGTTAGAGATAGTTTTGGAATGTGCTAGAAATACACACATTTGGGAATTTTTTTTTCGAAATCGTAGTAATAGAGTAGATTAATTTACACAAATAATGTATTAGTGTACGACGAGATAAAATTTCTGTGAACACCTACTCTCTTAATAAACATTTTGAATCTTTGAATGTTTTGAATCTTGAATTAATTTATGGCGCTATGAACAGACGCGACGCGAGCCATCAGCGCGAGAGCGGACAGCGAATCGGCCGGAGTTGGAGCCGACCCTGGCACAAGATGTTCATTAACCCGCCCCTGGCGCGGCGACCTCTAATGTCTGCCAGTGACTTAATTACAAACAAACTCCTGAACATAGCTGAATCAGTACCACTAAACTTATTGATTTAGTAACTTGAGTTTGATTTTCAAGTCTTGTATTAAATTGTCCTATGTATTATGATCATTGACATGATCAATCGGATATTGATTTAAAATACGTACAACTTTTATTTTTCATTAAAAATATTATTAATATGGTTTACAAAAAATGTGGGTGACAGGTATTTTTAAATTTATCTGTTAAGGAAAATAATATCAAATTTGAAGAGTCGGTACTATTTAATTGCTTCCAAACAATGCATACTTCTTCGCGGTCTTGGGAGCACCCGAACAGCAGTGTTTCCTTACTGTCGAGAAACCTGCTTATTCATGTAACCTCCTCATAGCAGTAAAACGAACGACTGGCTCGACAATATAGGTCCATACATAAACTATTTTAATGTTTCATATGCCATTGTGACTAACGGCTCTATTACCCTGTCCTATACAGTGTTATTATGTCCACTTGTCAGAGGCAACATTGTAACTCTAGTAATTCTGTTGGAATTCTATCGCGTTGGCTGTTCTCAATTACTGTGTATTGAAAAATTTATGAATGGACGTGTCGGCGGAGGCCATTAAGGCCGGTCGTATCGTAAAACAGCCGAGTATTGTGTGGAGCGGCGAACGGCGGCGACTGGATTGTTTTTATGATATTTATAACACTTTTTAAAAATATATTTAAATATGTGTTATACACATCCGATAGGATTGAACAGGATAATTCCTATTTAAAGTGGAGTCAGTACGAGGTTGAGCTACCGCGTGGCCCGCGTCGCCGCCGGCGCCCATTGTGTCGGCCGCGTCGCGCGACAGTCCAAACTTGGAAGTTATCTTTACCGCCTTTGAATGTGAATTTGCATTAAATTTCGACGAGTTTCTTTAGAATTCGCCGTGAATCTGACTTTGTTCGTTTTCTTTTTTAATTTTTGCCTTTTAAAATAAAATAATTTCACGGTGGAAAATTGATGCTTTCTGTTCGCATCAATTCATTCTGTAGGTATAAAAGGTTTTGTTAAAATGAATTTGCTGACTATTTCTTTTGTTCAATTGTATTTCGATACAAGATGGGTAGAAATGTTTAAAAAAACTCCCCATCAATCAAACTGTACACAAAGGGTTGTTACTTAAACATAAAGTAAATAAAGCGTTCGCAACCCTTGGCCCGCCTCTGGCCTAATCGCCTCTATAAGCAGCTCGCCGCGCACACTAGGCAGGTATTTACTCTTTGTTTCTCGCAGTTCCCTTCGTTTATCA
Organism: Endotricha flammealis; assembly: GCA_905163395.2. Classification (NCBI taxonomy): domain Eukaryota; kingdom Metazoa; phylum Arthropoda; class Insecta; order Lepidoptera; family Pyralidae; genus Endotricha; species Endotricha flammealis. The sequence continues at coordinate 88,096 of LR990864.1, forward strand.
TTGTACTCCAACAATTTTCTTTTGGAACAACTTCTTTGTGTCAAAGAATCAAATTGTTCGAGTACACTCTACACTACTCTACAGGGTTGAGTAACCTTTAGAGATAAAATGAATATTAAGTTGGAAATATATTTTTCACTTCTCATGCTCTGAAATTGCTTATTTGTGCAGGATATAGGCTGCACAAAATCGATTTTTGTGCGCAAGAGCATAAACGAATCTACTCATAAATGTATCTATATTAAGGAAAAGAAAATGAGCCATACAGTCAAACACAATAAAAAGTTCAGAGATAGAATTTGTTATCAACCGACTTCAAAAAAAGGAGGAGGTTCTCAATTCGACCCGTATGTTTTTTTTTTTTTTTCTATGTTTGTTACGCGATAACTCCGCCAATTATGAACCGATTTGAACAAATCTTTTTTCGGCTTATAGGTAATACCTCAAGGGTGGTCCCATGAAGTCGGTTTTATTTTTTTTTAAAAGTTAATTATTTTGTAAGGCAACTTGACTCATTTGATTGCCGGACTGTAACATGTGTGTATGTTTTGAGTTTGGGTGTGTTGTATCGTATTATATTTGCAAAATTCAATCTCGGTATCCATTGTCTGGTATAGCACAAAGAGGCTTAAACCTAGCCTTTAAGCTCTCCTGGGCCGTACGTACGAGTTTCTCTAACGAGTTTCGCCATTCAAAAACACGACTGTTGTGCAGTCTAGTAGTGTCAGTGGTGGTGCTATAATGTCTTCGGAAGTGGCACAAGGTGTACTTTACTTGAGACCAGGTGGTGCTGTGTGGTATTTTGTTTGTTAAATAAAAGCTTTTAAAAATAATGTATGTAAGTTCAGATATACTAATTACTTGTCCCAGAGTACCTATAACCCGGTTACAGTGTCAGTGAACCTCGCTGGAATGTTGAAGCCTCTCCTTGTTCTCTTTTCACCTCCGTGCGAGAGACGAGAGAGAGCGCCGACGTGACGTCATCTACGCCAGGTCGACAAATATTGTAACCAGGGAGGCAACCATGAAAGTGTCCATCCGAAACAACGAAACACGCAGTCCTGTCAAAAAAGACATTACCGTCACATTACCGACACGTCTGTCCGTGTTTTTGGAATTTCGTTTCATGGTACCATGAAACGGTTAGGGTGAAATGTTGTAATGTTATTGTGATGATGGGCGGCATGCCCGCATCCCGGTGCACCGGGAGCCTCTCTGCATCTCAATGACGCGTACTAATGCTCCGCGCAACGTGGTGCTCGTCTTAAACTAGAAAATGCACCAATTTTAATTTTAAATTAGGTCGCAGCGAGCTCCTTGAAGAAACTCGGGGTCTTTTTAACCAATTTTAAAACATGTAGCTAAATAGAGTGCTTAATATTATGCAAAGGAGAACTTTTGAAAGTTTGTATTAAAAATACTCTTTACAAAACATTGCGTTACGTTTTTAATATTTGTGTACTGCAATGACTCTTACTACGTTTAGACAACAAAAACTGGTTGAAAAAGCAAATGAAACTTACAAATTAAAATTGTGTACAGCGAAAAGCAACTAAAATTTAATAAAAGCTAATAACTATCGGTTAACATAGATGGGACATTGGTTTCCGTTTTAGACTAAAACAAATAGCGTCCCAACATGGCAACTAAAGTCTAATTAGCATTTTAACAGGCGAGTTAACCCAAAATCGTGTAATAGTAAGCAGGCCGTAATTGTGCATCCGGCTTCAAATGGAGGCCGCAGCCAGCCGGCAAATTGGACCAAATGTTGGCTTTGAGCTCATTTAAAATATTAATACGAGTCTTAGTGTTTGCATACGCGCGTCTAATGCCGCGCGCCGCGAGCAGACGCCGCCGCTACCGATTACTATTTTCAGACGACCAAATGAGTTTGCTGAAACTTCTCTCGGTAGATTTAGGCGGGTTTAATTTATTTGAAGTTAGGACGAAACTACAGACTACATTTTTCGGTAATATTACTATATCCAATTACGCTTTAGATTAGATTAGATTAGAATACGCTTTATTTGCAATACACAAACAAGAGATACAGAAAACAGTAACAGCTACAAACAGTGTATATGCAACAAGGCGGCCTTATTGCTGAGAGCAATCTTTTCAAGGCAACCTTAGGGTAACGAATTTCTGCATGGAGTTGGCAGGGCCAGCAAGACATAATCATAAGCTTTATTATATTTTAAACTTGTAAAATGAAGTAAATCTGTATTTTAGAGTAGTATTTCTACTTCTAAGAACTGCGGGTCTATTCTCATCTCATCTCATTCTCTCATTTTAAAAGCAGTCAAATCTTGTCTCAATTTAGAGCGCTATTTCGTTCGTTTCATATTACTGATATTACATATGAGTTCCGCAGTTTCTTGGAACTCTTCGTACAGAAATATACTGGACGGAGGAAATTAAAATGTCTTCTTAGAAATGTCAGAGTCAGCAAGTCTAATCCATACTTCGTTTGACTTTGTCCTTCTTTCATGTCGAAACTAACGAACAGATTGACATGATTTTTAGAAAATGGGATAGATTAAGGTCTGGAGACATAGACTACTTTTTATCCTAGAGTAACATCTCATTCTAGGATAAAAAGTACTCCAGGGAAGTATTCTTCAAGGTATGATCGCGTTATTTCTCGGTTTATTATTAACTAGCTGTTACCCGCGGCTCCGCCCGCGTGGTCAAGCGAAAATGGCAATAAGTTCGTTCCCGTGGGAATTAAAAAAAACAACTTTATCTTTGTCAACATCATAAAGGGAAGCTCTATAAAAAATTTCAGCTTTCTAGGTTGAGAGCTCCCGATAATACACGTGTAGTCTTATTATTCCGAATCCTGTAGGAATTTTAAAAAATCCCGTCATTATTATCCTTGTCTACTTTATAAAGGGAAACTTAATACAAAATCTAGGCGTTCTAGGTTGAGCGCCCACGATAATACACGTGCAGTCATATTTTTCTCTTTCCCGTGGGAATTAAAAAAAACGACTTTGTCCCTGTCAACAATGTCAACATCATAAAGGGAATCTCTCTACAAAATTTCAGCTTTCTAGGTTGAGCGCCCTCGATAATACACGTGTAGTCGCCTAGGTAGTATAGGTAGTAGGTCACCCCATTTCATCCCTCTATAGGTTGAATTTTGAAAAATCCTGAAACACGTACTTACTCATTTACCGCCATGCTGAATTTCATTCGAATAACTTAAAAAAAGGCAAAGTTTCATACTAACTGTGCACCCCCGTTTACCACCCTAAGGGATGATTTTTGAGAAAAATATTTTGTTCGTGTTTAATGCCTTTCAATAAAGAACCTTCATGCTTAATTTCATTCGAATAACTTCAAAAACGGCAAAGTTTCATACTATCTTTGCGCCCCCGTTTAACCCCATAAAGGATGATTTATGAGAAAAATATTTTACTCGTGTTTCATGTCTTTCAATAAAGAACCTTCATGCTGGATTTCATTCGAATAACTTCAATAACAGCAAAGTTTCATACTAACTTTGCGCCCCCGTTTAACCCCCTAAGGGATAATTTTTGAGAAAAATATTTTACTCGTGTTTCATGCCTTTAAATAAAGAACCTTCATGCTGAATTTCATTTGAATAACTTCAAAAACAGAAAAGTTTCATACTAACTTTGCACCCCCGTTAACCCCCCTAAGGGATGAATTTTGAGAAAAATATTTTACTCGTGTTTCATGCCTTTCAATAAAGAACCTTAATGCTGAATTTCATTTAAAAACTTTAAAAACGGCAAAGATTCATACTAACTTTGCACCCCCGTTTCACCCCCTTAGGAGTTGAATTTCGCAAAATCCATCTTAGTGAGCACCTACGCCCCAAAAGGAACCCCCATGCAAAATTTGAGAGGCCTGGCACTTGTAGTGTGATGAATCAGTCAGTGATTTTCTCGTTTATAAATTAAGATATTTATAAATCTTATTCCCGCGGGGAAAAACAAAACTCGTACAAAGCCAGGCCGGGCCGCTGGTATAAAATACGTTTTTGAGTGTTTATTCTTGTTTTCAATAGACAAGTGGGCAGCTGGAGCCCAGGAGCCAGGCGTGGCGGTGCAGCTGCAGCCAGCATCTGGCCGCCTTGCGCGCCACTCGATAGCAGCCCTTGACGTACATGTGTACGCGGACTCCTGGGGGCTGTACAGGGACCAGATCCTCATACAAGTAATCATCTACTCTCTAACTACATGCAACTACGGCAGATGAGTCTATCGAAACGTCAAAAACATGTAGGTAAGTTTATGTGCGCGTTCATACCCCGTTTATAAAGTGGTCCCTAACTACATAATATACATTATGGGTTACCAGAGAGGTAGGGCACAGCGGATAATCCGCTCAAATCGGAGCAGCCCGATAGGGGTAGGACCTCCACCTTACAGAATGCCATGTTGTGTTCCTACGGTGAGTAAGGTCTCCAGAGCTCCACTTGGGGGGTTGGGAGGGTTGGCAACGCGGGAATGATACCCCCGGTATTGCAAGTGTTTATAGGCTACGGTGATGCTTACCATCAGGCGGGCCGTATGTTTGTTTGCCATCTTTGTGGTATAAAAAAAAATTGCTTAGGTATAGTACTCATAGTCCCGACTGATTGTTCATCGCCCAGCCCAAACCCTTCAATCTAGCGAGCTAAAAATTTGCCCAGGAGTTTCCTTTTTTAATTTTCTACGGGAAAATGGGAGTTATAAATATATAAATAAATCTTTATTTCATTTCTCCACAAAGTTTTCTTACTTCACTATTACATTTTGTTTATGTTCGAAAACTTAAAACTATTGTAAACCAATCCCACCACCAATGAATACTTTTAATTATTAAATATGTGCCTGCAGAGTGAAATAGTTACTGGCATCCAAACTAGGCATAGCCTGTAGAAGCATAGAATTTCACTGGTCTTGGAACCAAATAAATGGCTCCTTTCATTTATAAGTACTACATATTATAAAGAGTGAAAAGTTCGTGAGTTTGCAATATGTGTGTGCACCGGAACTTAGGAAATTTAAAAAAGAGATTACAATTTTGATAACGGTTAATCTAGATGACCATATATTATGTACAGTCGAGGTTTACACTTGCAGTACATATTGGCTCTTATGACATAGAACTTATGAATGGTATAAAGTCCAATATGTTAAGGTCGACCTGCTCTTGTCTGTACGATTGAATTAATCCGAACAAAGCCGGAATGAGCATCAAGGTAAAACGAATTAAAATGGGTGGGCATTTGAACAAAATTATGTTGGCGATAGCAATTTAATTTTATGCTTCAACTGCATAGGGATACGTGACGTGGAATAATCCTTTTTTTTGTTGTTTGTATATATCGTTGCACGGCAGAATAATAAAGTGCGGCACGTAATGTGCTCGGTGCGGGATTAATCCACCATAAAGCGGACGGCAGCTGCCGGGGCCGTATTTCAGGGCCTCATGAGCGCCGCCCGCGCCGAATGTGCCACCGGGGGAGTTTTAAATGCGCCATCAAAATGAACTGAGAAAAAACATTGCCCAAAATAAACAACAACATGTTTTTTGAAAATTTTGAACTCAATCTCAAATAATTTATTTAAACTCAGCTTTCACAGGTAATTTTTCTGGATATTTACAATTTGAACATCTTTACTAATAAATCAAATAGTTTTTTTTTTAATTTTCAATTTGGTCTTTGATGTAGCAAGCATACGTTGAATTCCCTTACTAAAAAATATCTCTAAGAAAAAAAAACGTATGAGAACTTTGAGTGCTTTCTTCATTGATTAGCTACAAAATACAGTCAAGATCATGTCTAGTTTTGCACATTGATGTCGTTCTTGTGCACAGCGTAATAAGGAAACCAAGGAAATTGTATAACAAAGCGAGTTTACTTGCACTTGACTATACAATGCATCTTACTCAGAGTTGTTAGCAGATGGAATGAACACGTTGCCACCTGAAAACTCTTGAAAGATCTAACTTTGTGTAAGTGCTTCTTGTTACTGAAAGATGATTTTTGTTTCGTGAAGTACTCCTGAAGGAATTACACAAAAGTTTCGTCTCTCCATGTACAAAGAGCTTTTATATAATAGTTTCGTTCGCTTTATAAGTTGCTTTTTAAGTACCATCAGTCGGCAAGCTTTCCAGCATTTGTGGCACAAATTTCGTGTACCAGAAAATAATGTCCCTATTCCATTTTAACTTGAAAATTATGTAAACAAACTACTATTTCTAAGTGTTATGTATTGTATAACAATTCAAGCGTATAACAATACAATAATGCATAAGTAATATTATATCCATTTATTTGGAAACAAAAGCGTAATCGGAGCTTGTTGAAAATGAATATGACAGAACTGGGTTCAAATGCGGTTCGTGCCAAATTGTATATAAACCGTGTCTATAAGTTAAACGTCAAACAACCACGTCTTAAATGTACCGAATTTATTTAATTTGACAGTGTATTTATAAAAATTATCATCGATTCGTAAAGTCAAAGTCACAGTTTTAGAATGAGACACACAGAGATGTACAGATTCGTCAATGTTATGACCATCACGACCATTTTGCCTATCTATTAGTTTCTTTTATCTATGGTTAATATATGCAAGTTGCAAGCGTAGTAACGCATTAATGAGTGGAGCGGAGTGGTTCCGCGGCGACTCCACAACATGCCTGAGTGTGTGGTGTTCTGCCATTACGAGATTTAATTGCTCAAGTTTTGTTTCAAATAATTACGACTGTTCTGTTAATGCGTAACTCTTCCCGCGTCGTTTGTTATTCAATTAATAATTTATAGCTTAACGTACAGTCGACGGCACATCAAACTACCTCTAACTGTATCCTCAACGTTGAACTTCATTTCGGGAAAGTTTAAAATTTATTAGAGTAATTTGACAGCTCTATGTAGCTTGCTATGCAATCGACTGTACATTATACCATTAGCATAAAATATTTAAAACAAATTTTGTGGCTTGGAAATTACGACAGTTCTACATTGTCGCAAACTTTGATGGCGATACTTGGGAATGTTCTCTGTTTTGTAACTTTTTACCTTGTACTTTAATTTCCATTAGACTTAAACGAACGAAGAGACATGGCCGGAGTTATTTCATCAGCTTATTATCAATTTTATTTTTATTATGACAACCAAAAAAAAAAAATATTTGGTCATTTTACTTTCATAATTTTTCTTTAAAAAAATATGCTAAAAGTCTCCAGACGGTCAGTAGTCCTCTCTGACCTTTAGCAAGGAAAATTACAAAATGTGTCACAATATTTAATTAATGTAGCGAGAAAGAAAGTAACACAAAGCTAAATATAGATCGAGTAGGACTTCCGGATATTTCCTTACAAATTTTTTTAAAACTCTGTGGGGCAGAATTGGGGCGTACAATTAATATTACGAAAGTTACAGACTAAATAATGTTTCATGAGTTTATTAACATATCATACTGGCCCTGAAATATGGGACGCATAAATTGTAGTTCCTTAGTACAGCATAAATCACGTCACTTCCGCCGCCCGAGGAGGACGGGCCGGGCTCAGTTCGCCTGCAAGATCCGTCGCACATATTCGGCTTTCTTCCTTATAATTTAAATATAATTTTATTACTTCAGTTAGAGGAAATGTAATCGTTAGGGCGCTTACATAAGCGGAATCGTTAGGTTGCGGGTTGTGCCTATTTCTTTATAAGTGATCGCATTAGGATAGATATAAATATTAGAACCTGCACGTCTATCGTACAGATACAGATTTGCCTGTACCGGAAACCTGTTACTTTACGTAAGCATCCTAATTTATGTGTTAATTTAGTTCAAATAATTTTAGTAAAACAAGTTTTTATTACTCACGGAACATATTATTTGAATTTGCTCTCGAAAATATATTTTTAATATTTGTGATTACTTAAAATACCTAATTCCGAAACGATGATAAAACAGAAACTGCTTTTATTTTCGGAGTTCCAATGTAACAAAAAAAAACCTTAAACCGTTGCTAGTGATTAGTGAACTCTGCGCCCGCCCTGAGTCCAGGCGCGCCCTCGCTGCAACTTATTCATACATTTTGAATGCTGATTCATGGCGAAAATCTTTTTTAAGGAGCTTACGGCTGAATGGCTCCGTATTCATGGGCGGCCAACGAATTTGGATTTATTTTATTTCTTAGATTTACACCCTTGTTTATTGTTTTACTTATTAGTTGTTTACGGTTGATCAGTACTTAATTAATTTAAAAGACTGAGCTAAAACTCTTCATCTCCTACTAAATGTGCTAATCAACTATTACTAAAGCAAAGGGGAAACAAGCACTTATGTATTACCCACATAAATCAGAATGCTACTGATTTGTACACGCCCCTTTCAGGACTTGAACCAGGAACCCAGGAATAAGGTTAATTATGTTTTATGCTAATTTTATCCACTAAGTACTAAACAATCGGGATACGATTGTTTAAATTCTTTCATCTCTGGATAGGTAATAAGAAAAGAATAAGTACGTAATCTATGGGTAAAATGAGTAAGAGATAAAAAATATATAAGTATGAAATGTTTTGATAGAGGAAAAACATTGGCAACATTTTGTCTCTATCCACATGAGGCCGAGATCGTGTTCAGTTTTTGTAGAATATATTCAACTCAAGATGATCTTTCGAATCACATAGAGTAAATATTACTACATTCAAACGTCTAGTTCTATCAGAAGACGAAGTTCTGTACCCTAAGGTTGCCTTGAAAAGATTGCTTTTAGCAATAAGGCCGCCTTGTTGCACATATACTAGTCTATAAGCTTTCCGTATGTTGTATTATTTAAAGATGTATTGTATATTGCAAATAAAGTATTTTCTCTCTCTCTCTCTCTCTCAAAAGGAACATAATCCGTTAGCGCTTTAGTTCCAGCGTTATTGTAATTATATGTCAGTTACCCGGAAACAGATTACTGGAACACACATTTTCGCCAATTTAGCAGAACACAGCAGACGCGGTCACTAGGTCCATACCATGTGACATAATGAACACTAAAGTGAACTTTAGTGCCCCACTGCTTAATGCATTCCCAAAAGTTTAAGCGACTTGACGTTTAGCACAAAAGAGGAGAGTTGGCGAGTGTCCTCCACTTGGAGTCAATCGCGCGTGAAGTTGGTTATGGCTCGGTACTCTGAAATTCATGTCTAAACGCTGAATTAGAAGCAATTACATTTGAGACAATCGCTGCCATTAACTAAAACGAAATTTCTATTCGCCCACAATATTCTAATTTCCGTTAATTTGAACTTTACAGAACATTGATCAACTAGGGAGAACTTGAAAAATATACAAGTATATGATATGATATTATCGCATAACAATCATTAAATTTGTGTGGGGGATGTTTGTTACTTTTTAAGATAAAATGATTTGACAGATTTCCTTAAAACTTTTAATACAGAGACAATTTATAACCTGGATCAACATTATAGTTTTTATCTGGATGTCAGTCCGGGAACGGGGAAAACGCGGAATTAATTATAACCTAAAATGCCGCGGTTAAATCGTAGCTACAAGCTTATGTTTCAATTAAATGTGTCAATTTGCATGTAAAGTAAAATGAAAAAAACCGGGCAAGTACGTGTCGGGCCACGCACAATGTAGGGTTCCGGATTGGCTACGCATTTCTTGCTTGCAGATGAGTACAATGCCATATTCTATAACATTTGTTCGTTTTCGTCAAAGAAATTTACTTTACCTGTGGGGGAGAAAATATTTTTCAAAATTTTATTCTACCACTTTGTTAGCGTTGTTAATATGAGTATACAAACCAAATTACAGCTTTCCAGCATCAAGCGTCTAGGCGCTAGACCGCGGACGGACAGACGGCCAGACGGACAGACGGACATGGCGAAACTATAAGGGTTCCTTGTAGTTTACTACGGAACCCTAAAAAGTATTTTATGGTAATAAAAAAAAATCAACACGAAAAGTAATGATTACTCAATTGATAACATCGAGCTCGGTAATCCCCGTAAGTCTCTGTTCGATCACGAGATTGCGACCGTCTAATCTCCGGAAAGACGATGTCATGAAACATCGCTTCTTTGAGTAATATACTAAAAGTTTTGAAGAAAAAATACACGTTACCGATAAGATTTCGTCAGCGTCTAAAAGTTAAAGTTTATATTTTTAATTTTAACTTTTAGACGCTGTCTATATTTTTGACATGTAGTTGGTCTATATATACCAGCAAGAAGCTCTAAGTATTTCGGTCCCATTTGTAAAACTGCTCGCATTGAGTTCAAGTCACGCGTGCTCCCAACGGCCCATCCGCCGGCGGGTGGGCTCAATACGAAACCAGCCCCAGAAATGGTGCAACAATGAAACTTGATAAGAGTTGACTCGCTACGCCCAATAGGGTGGAACATGAATGAAAAATGTTGCAATTAGCATAGTCTTTTTATAATAAAATTGTCATTTGTTTTATTGATTGTTTGGTTTAGTTGACAGCCCGGTGGCCTTTAGTGATCCTACCTTCGGCACCAGAGGGTGTGGATTCGGTTCCCGTTCAGGGCAAACATTTATAAGATGACATTAATTTGTGTTTGTTCTCGAGTCTGGGTGTTTTCTATGTATTATAAGTACCTATATATTTACAATAATATGTCTGATGTCTGGTACTCATAACACAAGCAGGTGAAGTCTAGGTTACTTTGGCACCAGGTGGCGCAGTTTGAATTGTGTAGAATTTATTTATTTATTTGTTGCCCTATTTATCCTAATCACTAATATCGATAGAAAAACTTTTTACAACACCGCGGTACCCTAAAAATATACAATGTAACAGAATTCCTCGAGGTTTTTCTCCATTGAACAGGAGTGTGGCGGCGGCAAATCGACTTCATTCCCGCTAATGTTGCCCCCGACATCTAATTCATTGCTACATCAGAGAATTTTGTTTATGGGTCCTTTGGTAATATTTCTTTTGCGGGACAACACAAGTAGCGAACGTTAATTAACTTACGCGAGGAGCTAAATGGCGCGGCGCGTGTCTAACTAACTTAACACGCGAGTTAAGGAACGACGGCCCTGTCCAATATTCAGATGGATTTCATTAATCTTGTTCTACTTCGGTGGGCATGTTAACTCGTCCGTATGTGTGTGCGTGTGTGACTGTGGTCGATGGATGATAATCAGTTAAGGTCTGTCCGTACTGCGAAATTTTCCGCTCTTACGGCACGAATTATTATTATTTCCGTGCGAATGTTTTGTGTAGTATCAAATCAGTATGGTTATGTTCGTTCTGCGGAAAAAATCGCTGCGGACACTTCCATAAGATGTAGGTAATGTTACAGATTAATAAAAAAAAAAATTCGCGCGGAACATTTCGACTGGCCCTAAAGGGTCTCTCGACTCTGATTTCTACCAACCTTTTATTAGGACTATTGGAAAAAACCATAAAGTGTACTAAAATAGATATTTTGCGGTGCAGGTGGAGAACGTGGAGCCGATAATCGTGGACCTGTGGATGGAGGCGCTGGGCCCGCCGCTGCAGTTCGCGCTCACCTCCAGCCACGAGCCACCTGTTATCTGGTAAAACATTTTAAGATATTCCTCAAGATAATTTTACATCCTACATTCAATTTCGAAGTTTCCAATGTGAAAATAATGTCATTTTACACAAGCTCAAAAGATAGGGATGATATTAGGCTGAATTTTATTAGTTGGAGTGTAGGTACAAAGACTGCTGCAGGTGGCAAGTGAATGATGATGAATACCACTGGATTCTGCTTGGTTTTTATTATGAACATTTAGTGCCTGCCTGCACTGCGAAATTTTGTAGCACATTGTAATGTACGCATACTCTCACAAGATGTATCTTGTGAAAGTATCCGTACTGGCGGAAAAAATCGCGTTCTAGACATGTTACATAATATAAATTGTGGTGTGAAAATGCTGGCAAATTATACAGGCTAATAAACAAAAAAATAAGACCGCGGAACAAATGCGCTCGAAGAAATTTCACAGTGCGGACAGGCCCTTAATAATGGCTAAACATTGTTCAAACTATCTTTTCTATTTAACTTCAATATAATATTATCCATCTTCGACGTTATTACATATTACATAGTGCACAAACTGCAAACATTTCGTCTGCCATTTTAAATCTACACGACGCTAGTGCCAGAATGTTCCATTCAAGAACCAATCACAACCACCGAATAGTTTCCAAATTACTGGAATATTACTTGGCTCGACGCAGCCGCGCCGCTCGTTATCGAGTGATCATCTGTATAACGACTCATAGAATACACTCTAACAAGATTTTAACTAATTTAACACCAGTTAACTGGTAATTTTCAATTTACAAATTACTTGATAAGATTGTGTTTATTGTTAGACTAGCTTTAAATTAAGCGCACTTGTATCCTCAAATATTACTAGTCGAATAGTCTTTATTGGTATTTAGTTGGTGTACCGCGTTTAAGAACAAAAAGAAGTAGTACTTGTAGGCCAGTAACCGCTACTGACGAGGAAGAACATGTTTTTAAAATTGATTTACAAGTTGCTGTAAAAAGTTTTCGTTCTGCAATTAAGGCTCATTTTATTATTATTTAGGCAAAATGACGCTCTTTTAAACAATATTCTCAATAAATTCCTATTCGCCTTTTACAATCTCTTTCATATGCCTGCCACAATTTCTCCTAAGTGAGCAATGGATAGAATCCTTACGATCAACAACAAGCCTCCATTCCTTTATTCCAGCCTCACGTTACCTACTAGCATTACGTGGATGTTGACGTACATGTTATAAGTCAGGGAGTGTATGAAAATATACTAAAATTTTAGTATGTATATGATAAAAATGTGAGCGTGAAGCCGAAAAATAACGCGCTGGATCAGAGGCGCGCGGCGGCTCAAGGCTGGGTACGGATGGTGTTATGTTATATTTGAAAATGTTGAGATAGGTTAGGCAGTCAAATCATCGCCGCTCGGAAAAGAACAAGTAGTGACTAAAGTTAGAGATAAGAGTAAGCGAATAGTGAGACTCTTGTAGTTCTTATCATTTGACGCTCAGCTAATAAGTGAGTGTTCTTTTACGAGAGGCAATTTACTCGATGACTACTGGTTGGTTTCTCGGTGCGAGTTCTGACCACCAAGTGAGCATGAGTGAGCATAACCTTTTACAGCTCTTGTAGATCAACAATTAATTACATGCATTTTCATGAATATATGTTCATTAAGGGACAAAACAGTTAAAGTTACTCGCTTACTCGCCGGCGGCGTTGAGGAATATAAGTAATCCAAGATTGATCGGCTAAAACAATCTGAAATGAACAAACAGTATACTTGTGTGTTATATGTATATTTTTGATAATACGTTGCATTCTATTTTCATGTGTCATCTGTCTGTGGTTTTTTTGCCATCTGTGAAATTCGATAATTTATAACCTATCTGGTTACATAACATCATTGGGAGTCGCGGAATATGTGAGTCGTGTACACGCCTATTATATTTTGGAAGAGTGTGTCGCGTGTTATTTTGTAAGCATTTTTTTTTGTAAATTTTATATAACACAGAATTTTATTATGTTTTGCATTTTACCTTAATTTTAACATTTAGGAAATAAAAAAAAGCTAACAAACAAACTCATTGAAATATTTTGAAATTGTGTTTTTTTGAATTTTAAAAACTGTAAGATCTGTAAATTGTTGTCTTCGTGATCGCACCTTTACACGTGTAATATTATCCATACGCGTACAGCTCTTCCTTCATTTACACGCAAAGATAGAGTTACTACAATATCATGTTGTTTTTTGCATTTTCCCTTGAAAGTGAAATATTTATGTGTAGGCTTAGAACACACAAAGAGACTCGAGAGTAATGACTGAGAAACGAGTACCGACTGTTTGTTGCGTTGCTATTGGTCCACGACGTCCTACTAATAATTGTTTTTAGTTGATACAGAGACCCATCTCACTCTGTCATCATCGGAAACGTACGAGGGACATACTCAGTACGTTTTTTAAAAAACAAACTATGGTTCGAAAATAAGAGAGACGTTGTTTAAAGACTGATTGAAATAAAATATAATGTTTATAATATGAAGTATAGTATGAAGTGTAAAAATTATCTCGAGTTACAACTTTACCAATGTAGCTTTTGAGATGCTCCGTGTGTTCTAGCTGTAAAAAAAAATGTATCCAAAATACTGTTGGGGAGGAAATATAAATTTTGTGTGTTTTAAACTGCGGCGCAGTCGTAAGCCGCGGGGTTACGAGCTGACTATTATGATTTCATTGGACTCATAAATGTAGCGTTTCATACGATAGCATAAGTTTATGATTTGATGAAAATACCTTCACGCCTATTTTTTCCATTGGTATGGAGTTTAAAACTCTAAGAAATTAAATATTTTGGATTCAGCAAGACTTGTTTTTGGGCCAAAGAAATATCTTTCTTATCAGTAGCCATTACTTGCTTACTGAGCGCTCCTTCATAGGAAAGTTCTTGAATGGAACACCATTATACATAATACTTAAAACGAATAAATAACGTTTGAGGTTGTGAAGTTGAATTAAAAATATTTTTATTTCGAACATCCATTTAAAAGCTCTTTCCAAGACTTGCATAAAAGAAATCCAATATACTCGGCACAAGATTTCTAGTGAAATTCAATCACGGCGGCGGTTGAATTAGTTCGTCATACCTTTTTGTGGTAACATAATCTTGTGTGCCTTGTCATTATAATGTGGTTTTTGATCGATTCATGTTTATTTAATTTCAATTTATATTTGGAATCAGACGGTTGTCTTGAGCTTTCCTGCCATGTACAGTGGATAGGAATATACAAACATTTAGGCGACAAAAAATTTTGTTTATCTCGAGTCTTAATAAAATATGTATCATCGAAAAACATAGAAGTTTTTTGGAGCGGTAGAGCAATTATTATGAAATGGGCTAGCTCGACCGGGGAAGTACCACCCTCTCACAGAATATCGACGTGAAGCAGCAATGCGTTTCGTTCGGTGAGTGAGAGCCGGAAGCCCAACTTCTTCCCTTCTTTCCCCCTCCTTCTTTCCCTTCTCTTCCTCCTTCCTTTCCGCCAACCTCCTTGGTGGACAACTCATTGTTAGCGCCCCTGGTGTTACTGATGTCCATAGGCGGCGGTGACCGCATTCCATCAGGTGGCCCGCTCGCTTGTTTGTCTACTGTTTGCCAAAAAAAATTGTCACATTCAACTTTTCTAAATTTGGTACCAGGTGACGTTGTCTGAAATTTTATATTTGTTTATCAATTTAATTATGGATGAACGTAAAAGCGGTGAGCACCAAAACGTGTAGTTAACGAGTTAGTCGTTTGTGTATCAGGTACTAGGATGGTGTGGAAACTCGTAAACTGATCTCGCACGTTGCTCCCTTATCTTTTAATTAATCGAGTATTAAAAGATTCCATGTACTTTAACGAGGCACTCAACGTTAAGTTGGCAATTCACCGATTAAGCCTTAGGAAAGTGATGTAACTTAAACTTGAGTTAGTAGAGATTCGAGATAGGGACACACGTCGGAAACTAGTTTATCGAACGGACTTCAATTGAATTATGTCACTTATTTTGACTTTGAAAATAAATTCATAGAAGTTACACTGCACCATGTCTACGTAATAGACGTTACACGGTGCATGAATTTACAAATTTTCGAGCGTCTACGTCATAAAATGACCAAACACGATACTAGCTGACTGACATGTAATAGAAACTGAACGGGCCAAAGCAGCTAGAACTTTAGTTTAATTTTAAAAGCACACCTTTATTGTTAATCTTCTTTTAGGTCCAAAAACGATGGTACGGTAGCACTTACAGATTGTGCTTCGGTTTTTCTATGAAAATAGTCTGTATACATAACATTATTTCTATTTTGTTTGCACAGAATGTTGTTGTTGTCTTGTGTAACATATGCCGGTCAAGATTTGGTAATTCTAGGAATTGGTAATTTTGAAAGCGTTGGAAGTTTTGAGAATTGGATATTCTGAGCTGAAAGACCGCCACCTCTGTACCAAATAAGATAACTCCGTAGCTTCTACGAGAGTCGGTGGTAGCAGGGTGTCGTCCTAATTCTTTGCCATCAGATATGTTGGTTGAAGCGTAAGCAATCATATAATGGTAAAATAAATAAATAATACTTTTCTTTTACTCCTTTATTATAACTAAAAATCTAATAGTCAATTATTACAATTAGGATGTCGTCTTCGGACCCGCAGCGCACCGTGCGCGCGCGCAACACCACACGCAGCCGACTCGACGTACGTGCTTATCTGTTGCAGCAACATGGTTGGTAATTGTAAAAAATTGTTATTTTCTATTAATGGTATTTTTAGCTAGTTATTTAAGTGTAGGAGGCTTGATGAAATCTGTATAATTTCATTAATGTCCAGACATCGATTCGATGCGAAACCTTGAGCTGATTTTTGTAAAAGTTTCTACTACTAGAGGTGTTGAGAATAGTAAATAATAAACTGTAATTTGACAAATAGTTTTAACCGAATGCCTTTTTCTTGTAAAGTGACTTTTTTGTTATAAAAACAAAATATGACAAATATAAAAAGAGTACCCAGTGATAATTTAGAGAATATTGCTTAAGGGGCTCTCCCTATATGCGATGCCGGTCACCACCGGGACAAGAGGTGAATGTTAATAATATTATGTATTAAGATAATATAGCATTTTTACTTTCAGATCACAAACAAAACCGCCTCCCTTTCCGGCTTTACTTGCGGTTTCTGGACACGCCGCCGCCGTCCTGCCCCTGTCTGACCGCCTTTGACTGTAGGTGACATTGCATTTTCCCGATAAAAAGTTTGTGTTAAAAGTTTTTTTAAAATCTTTATCTAAATCCCTTGAATTAACATTTCAACTTTACAATCACCATAATAATTAGTATGATTCAAATAGTTTTATTTCTTCTAAATCTTCTTCAAGAAAAGCAATAAGACGTATAATCTGTATATTACGAGTAGGTATATTATGTTTGTCGATGTTTTGAAACATTTTTTTCCCTATGCTTTTAAAGATCTTCAACAATGTATTTATATAAATTTACTGTACCCATTTTTCCCCTCTTTTCATTATTTCTCACTGAAATTTCGTACGAGCCTCTATTCCTTATTCAAAGAGTCCTATCAAAAAACGTACACTAGTATCTATTCAAAGAGTACTTCCAAAAGAGAATTGTAAAACACAGGTTTTACATTCGTGCCGTGGCCGCAGAGTGCGCACTTGTGCCGCACATTAAAAAGATATCGAACAAGAGAGACTATTCGTTGCAAAAATACACTGCATAAAATGAAATCCACCTTTCTAGGTACAAGCACATAGTACATGTAGCGGTAAGTTGTGGTCATGCTCACGAGCGACATTTATATTGTACTAGCGAAACCCGCGCAACTTCGTTTGCGTGTATCCCGCTTTCCCGTGGGAATTTTGGAATGTATGATACTTTAAAACCTTCCCCTTGAATCACTCTATCAATTAAAAAAAACCGCATCAAAATCCGTTGCGTAGTTTTAAAGATTTAAGCATACAAAGGGACAAAGGGACAAAGGGACATAGGGACAGAGAAAGCGACTTTGTTTTATACTATGTAGTGATGCATCAATACTGCACGCTATCTATATTTTGGATCTCTTGAAAGACCAAAAAAGAAACCCTCTATATTAAAGACCTCCAAAAGATGTATAAGACCAAAAAAGAACTACTCGTTAAAATGATTATGATGAAAATAATAGCGTCATTTCTGGGTACATTTTATATGTCGATGTATAAATCACATAAGTGACAGTACAAAGCAAAAACAAGGCAAAAGTAATATCAAAAATATAAATTAAAAAAAAGAAAATACACCAAAAAGTCCACAGTTGACAATCGTCATTTTAACTGTATTCAAATAAAAGAAAAATTTTGCAACATATCAAGATGTGTATGATAACAGACAGCACTGGCACCAACGACAAATGGCTACATATGGAGCCATGTTATGCTATTCGTTTTTGGGTGTGATACAGATCTCTCACAAAGTCCGCCCACCCGCCACCGCACAAAGGGGCTCGCATTTATGCCGCGATTTGCATCCGATCTATCGCTTGCAATCGCCACTGAATTAAACCACTTCGGATGTCCGCGTTGCCATGGAAACGAGATATTCCTTTTTTATTCCTCTCTTGTTATGATTTATTTGTTACGCGAGATTGCAATGAGATTAAAGTCATAAATTTATGCGAAATAGTCGTCCTTTTAGAAATCGTTTCGAGACTTAGTAGTGACTCCTATGTTATTAAAAACTGACTGACAAACATTTCTGCTATGATCATTTTGTCCACGTGGTACGAAAGGCAATATATTTAAAGATTAAACAGGCTCAACCATAACTTTATACTAGACAGCGTTGTTAATAAAAAAAAAACAATTTATTATTCCGAACTATTACTTGCATCCACACTTGACGACCTCCGTGGCGTAATTGTTACCACGCCAGACCGCGACCCAGGAGGTCCCGGGTTCGATCCCCGGTCGGGTCATGATGAAAAACGAACTTTTTCCGATTGGCCTCAAGTCTTGGATGTTTATCTATATATGTATTTGTTATTAAAATATAATATAGTTGAGTTAGTATCCCATAACACAAGTTTCGAACTTACTTTGGGGCTAGCTCAATCTGTATGAATTGTCCCTATATATTTATTTATTTATTTATTTATTCATATCAATACCAAAATTTATAAAAATGGGTCAAGTGATTTATGCACCACCATGTTCCCAAACAAAAACTTTTGCATTTAAATACGTATTTTAATTTTTAAATAATAATTAGATAGGTTTGATTAATAATGTTGAATTCCAACCAAGCGGACAGCTTGGCCGGCGAAGATGGTACGAGCAAAAGCAGCTCCTCGTACTCCGAGGAGATGGACACAATCGTGGAGGTGTTCCTCGCTGCCGACTTCGGCCTGCAGCGTGACACAAATTATCAGGTTTTTGGCTTAGATTTAGATTTTTTTCCGATATTACTATGTGCCAACTGCCTTACTACCTAACATGGCGTAAGGCGTAAAACGTGACTCTCAGATCATAGGATCAGAGTTATTGCAAATCTAATGCTATGTAATCTACGACACAGATCAAAGAGGACCTTGATTTTCGTAGACTCATCTGGAGCAATGTTGCGACTTTGCGACCCTATGTAAAAAAGTAACAGATGAATAGTTTTTTATGATGTGCGCACTACGGGTAAGGATTCCCAAAAGGTTCCCTGATCATTATTCACGCGCCCTTCGGTAGATCTCTTTTTATGATTGGCGATAACTTTAGTGGATTCCATTCCCAAAGTATGACTTGAAACTTTGTTCGTGACGCGAATAATGAGCAACGCTTTCAACGCGAACGTATGATAGTGGAAATAACATTTCGGCGAAATGATAAAGAGTGTGCTTCTAATGGAAATACTCTTTCATCTTTAATACGCATTTGTGTTGCCATACAAATATAAAAGTAAAATCCCCTGTAAGTGGATCTTTCTGTAACGTTAGCACGTAAGAGCTGAAATAATTTTTGTTTGTATAAAACCCCAAGAAGCATAGAATAAAGATTTTATGCTACAATCATTTGTATGGGATTCAAAAGATTTTCATACTGAGTAGATCAAAGATGAAATTCTACAATGGTAGTGACAGCAGGTAGGTTGTATTCGAACAGTCCTGAGCCGGCCATTCTAATATCCTATGAAGGTACAGAATAACAACATCTGAGGGTCTATTCGCGTAACAATAATAGTTAAAATCTCAAGCGCTATACAAAATAGGAACTGTGCGGGATAGTGCGTGAGCTTGAGACGAGATTGAAACTGGTTTTGTTACGTTAGAAAAGACCCGCTTTTTATACCACTAAGATGGCAAACAAGCTTTCGGCCCGCCTGATGATAAGCGGTCACCGCAACCTATGGACGCTTGCGACACCGGGGGTATCACTCGCGCGTTGCCGACCTGTCAAAATGTAGCAGTATGTATTATAGGGAATATATCAAACTTCTATCAGGTGGAGCCTCTGGTGACGTTGGTGGAACCAGGAGAGCAATTTTCGTGGACAGTGACACTGACGCCTCTCTACTGTGAGATGGCGACTGATGCAGTGGTGATGCTGCGTTGTGTGCCGGTTGACTTCGCAGGGTTAGTATGTCTTCTGCTAGATTTTGAGAATAGCGCTCTGTAGATGATGCTATTAATTAGTGAAAATGTATTTAGGATTTAATAGATGTTTCGACCATGTTATGTTCGATGAGAGAATCCATATTTTACCCTTATTTCTTCTCGTTTTAGATTAGAATGTGCATCCAGGCATACATCAGCCCGTCCGGCATTGCTTGTTTGTTTTACCTTCTTACATAAAAATCTTACTTTTCTTGCCTTTCACTTTTTTTTTTAATTTTGTAAAATATCCTTCAAATGCTCTTGTATTTACGAAGACCGACTTATTGCAGTGAAGGTTGGTACCGCCCGGAGCCCAGTCCACAGAAGTTCCTGCTGCGGCAGGCGGAGCGTGGCAGTGCGTTGCGCGCCGCCGCAGGCTGCGAGGTTCGCGTCAGATTGTGCGCACTGCATCTACCCTGTGGCGACGTCTTGAGGTAAATCAACTTTTACAGGTTGAACATGCCTCAGGTTAAACATGCCTCATCTTGGCGCTCTGTTAACTCTTCGTCGTCTAATAGAGATGAGAACATTTTAACGGCTATTGTAGATTGTCTAATAGTCTCTCTACAGATTGTGCTGCGTATCTTGGAACTCAAGCTGCAATTTCTTCTCAAAAAAACACATCGATCCTTATACTTCTTATTGTCTCAGGGTACGCAAACGCTTCCGCATACAGAATATAGGAAATGGTCCGCTGAGCGTATGGGCGGAGACGAGCCTGCCATGGCAAGTGGTGCGCGAAGATGCGAGTCTGTCATGCGGCTGCGGGCGGCGCGCGGACGACCGCAGCCCGGAAATGGAATTGCTGCTGCAGCCGAGGAGCTCCACACAGGTAAAGTGCCCACGGCAGCATATCAGGTTCATAACTGTGACATTTCTGCTTAACCCGAACTTCGTTTTATTGGATAGTTTGTTTTCATCAGCAGGGTTACAATTTATAGGATTCCGTTTGGTATTTATTGCACAGAATAATAAATCATCATCATCATGATTATCTCGATCCGTTTCTTTTTTGGATGTCAACCAACTTGATCCTGTTATTCTCATCCAGGTACGACCTGCGACTTTAGCTATATCGTTCGCCCATCTCGCTACTGGACATCCGACACATTTTTCTCCATATTTGGGTCAATTGACCAAATGATCCCTCGTATTCTCAGGTATGCGTGGAGGTGTGCGTGGACCCCGCCGAGGTGGCCCCCGATGTCGGTGACTTGGACGTGTGTCAAGCGCCGCCCTACATCGACAGCATCGTCAGCAAGACACCCATAGTCTTCAACGATCAATATAACACATTACTGGTAAGAATATAAAGACCATGACGGCGCATTCGTACTAGTTTCTACAATTTTCATTCTTTTATTTTAAAAATTAATTGATTTTTGATTCTATAACGATTTATTACTATCTAGATTATCTTCATTATTTAAATAAGAATAGAGAAAAGTAATTATAATAACTGTTCTAAACAAAGAGGATACTTATTTAGTCTGTGTGGGCGTGACGTCAGTGCCGGTTGTTAACGTTTGTGTCGTGGTGGGAGTGGGGCGCTCGAAGTTTTTATAAGCAACGCTGCGAGTATTGAGAGACACTTCTATTCGAGCCGTGGCCGGGTCGTATGCGCGCATTTCTGCATACCTCTTTATTTTGTTACCAAAAATGGTTTTGTATTACGAAATAAAGGATCGCTGCGTTAAAGTCACACCTTATTTGTGTCACAAATACTCTCTTAATAATGGATGCGAATACACTCAATCAATTTTCCATTGTTATATGTGTAATGAATTATCAAAATATCCATTTTATATGATTTAGACACAATCTTGGATTATCTTCTAATTTCTACGTTTTCCTTTATAGGGTAGGTATTATTACTTTGGTACTTTTCCGGCGACTATTATTTTTATTGTAAATATCTGTTGTATTCAGTGTTAATAATATTGTGGCTACTATGCCTGGTATCCAAAATGTCCCTCTCTTTCCTTGGTAATCTGTATATGCATCAATTATGTAAAAATTAATTATGCAATCTTCCAAAATAATCTGAGCAAGATTTCTGTCGGTGCAGACTCTTCAGTTAGTGCTGGAAATGGAGTACCCGATACTGCATGTGGAACCAGCAGTTATCAACTTCGGATTCGTAACGGATGGCGACACCAGGAAGAGTTATTTCACAGTCAGACATACCAGCCGTAAGTTTTGATGCTTCATAATCTCTGTGGTTCAGGGATACTTACATGTTATTCCCAAGGTTCAACAGCTGATGTAGACTACGTAGTACACTTTAAAATTTAGGCCTGCTTGCCATCACTCCCGCATGTTTTATCAAAGTCAAAAGTCAAATATTTTTAATCAAATAGGCTTATTACGTGCTCTATCGAATCGTCACAGTTTCCTCCTACCACCAGTTCTGACGTCAGACTTGTACTTTGTTATATATTTGAATTTGACAGTTTTTATTACATAAATAGGTTAATTGGAGCTTTTATTGTAAATAAAATTGAAGTATCGGTATTAAAAAGTAGGCATGCAGGTGAGGAGACGATCAACGTGGAGGTGGAGTGGTGCGGCGCGGCCGGCTACACGCTGTTCCCGCTTCGGCTGACGCTCGCGCCAGGCACCTCCGAAAGGGTCTACGTGCAGTACATTTCAAAGTAAACCTCGGATATTCTATTCCAATTCGATTATTTCACAATCTATCTATTATTGAAACCTGCATTAAAATCCACAGTGGAAGAGATTTCATTTTATACTACTTAAAGATTTGAAACTTGAATATGGACTTTTGAAGTTCTGATGGCAGTTTTTTCATGTACCAAATCCTTACACTTAAATAGTGAACTCCACCAATCAATTGAGAAAGAACAAGAAGGGAACTTTTTAGGAAAACTAATTAACATGAAAGCTTACTTGCATTGCGTAGGCTGTACTAGTAGCTATGTTTTCAATGTCCAGATGGTGCGGTGCCCCAGCGGAGGGCTGCGCCCGCGTGTCTGCGTGCGCGGCGGGCGCGGCGTGGTGTCGCGCCGGCGTGGCGTGCCGCACCGCGCCCTCCCGCGACTACAAGTGCCACATCACCGGCCACGACTACACGGACGACACACATCTCTTGCCACCGGAATGTGCTAAATACCACTTTTGAACGAACTTTTTATGTTCTTGTGTATTTTGTTGTAACAATCATGTACATATTTAGGGCTACATCTGCGGTTCTATTCTCGCAACATAAAACATTCAAATCTCGTGTCAATTTCAATCGCTATCCCGTTCAATTTCTATTTTGTATGAGAGGCGCCGCCGCCGGCCGAACCGAATCGAACTGATAGCTGCTCTCCTTTTTTGTCACTCGAAACCGTCATCTGTTAGAGTGAGAAATACAGCGTATTGTTCACTCCGTCTACACATCTAACTTTATTATTTGTTTTTTCACAATAATATTTATGGTTTTCGTTCGTTTCTCCGCATTCGTTTCTTATTATTTCTGTGTTTCGAGTCACGTTAATTACAACAAAGGTGCTCAATTTACAGTCTCACAATAGGAATGTAGCAGCGTTGTTTACCACTATCTCAATACCTTCTAAGAAGAACATAAATTGTAAACAAATATTACCTTAAAATATTTGGTTCGAGTCAAAGGAGGCTCTGAAGTGTTTTAATAACGGGAAAGACAACAAGCGAGACCGCGTCGCCCTTAATGAAGCTGACATGTTTGGTTTGAGGGATTTTAACATCTTTGTAGCGTTTCGTAAATGGCTGCCTTTTATGCTTCATCGGGGTGTAATTTTAATTAATAATTTTAACCGTTCTGTATTAAACTGGATGTAATTATGCAAAAC
The DNA here is from genome assembly GCA_905163395.2 of Endotricha flammealis. Lineage (NCBI taxonomy): Eukaryota > Metazoa > Arthropoda > Insecta > Lepidoptera > Pyralidae > Endotricha > Endotricha flammealis. The sequence continues at coordinate 112,134 of LR990864.1, forward strand.
GGACCAACGTTTTAAGTTCAAGCATGATATTCTACATCCCGCAAAGTTACAAAATTATTTCTCGAATAATTTTATCGAGGGCTCCCATAAGTACCTACATATATTATGAAAAGTCTACGGGTCTCTTCTTTTTACTAAATTTATGGAAAATAAGGTGCGCTATTTCGCTCACACAAAATGTGAAACGAGCGAGAAGATCGTAATTTAATTTTACAAAAGCGGACAAAAACAACATTACGAGAATATTGGCTACATCCCATTAATATAAACAATAATTCAGCCCTAATTTAATACGTGTAATACATAAAATATTGAAATGATTGCACTGTGTTTTATATGGGCTCTTTACACCTGCGTCACTCCGTTTACGGCCTCCGTTCGCCGCACATGCATAATTAAGCCGGCCGTTAACATCGGTATCTAAATCACGGCATTAACGCGAGCACGGAACATAAACCTTTATAGGACATTCATTACAATATATCAGTTCGTTTGCGTCTCGCGCGGGCCGACGTAAAGTCGCGGGAGGCTACACATAAAGCCAGTTCACAAAGTAATCATTGTTCCATAAAACGTATACTTACAATCTGATGAAATTTCAAGATGCCAAATAGGATTTATATTAGACATTTAATAACAGCATGTGTGCTATGGCTCAGGGATATCATTGCTCACGGAAATACAAAACGCTAGTTTTCCGCCATTAACAACAAGCCTGACAGCCTGAGATTTAAAAATTAATTACAATTAAAAAAATACTTTAATTGCCTGCACGGGAGACACAATGTCGTTGACCACTTGGATCCACTGGCTCGATCCCCCAGTGGATCCTAAGACACCTTTTCACTTAATTCTACCAGTGGATCCTTTGACACTTTTTCCACTTGAATCCCTTGTTTCTAATTGACGAATTAGGGATAGTAATGAGAGCTATTCATGAGCGATGATCAGTCGCCTCACGGCTGCATTAGAGAATACACGCTTGTTGCGCATCTTACCTGTGATACCAGTGATTCCTAAACTATTCCTACAATGTATAAATGCTCGAGTTGCGGGGTCCAACACACCGATGGGACCTTATGTAGCAGCTGTAAAGGGCGGTTCGACTTCGCCTGCTCGAACATCACGGAAGCGGGATACCGCAAACTAGGCGAGAGAAAACATACCTGGCGGTGCCCGAAATGCAAGTCTAGCCCATGCCCGTCTCCGATTGTTTCCTCACCCCAGCCAAATCAGTGGGACAGGATGCAGGAACAGCTCAACAATATTGTTTTGCAACTGGCACCGTTGCCCTCAGTGGCACAAGATGTAAAGTGCATAAAGGATGATATTGGCAGTATCAAGGAATCCCTCGAAATGGCGCACGCATTAATCGGAAACCTAACGGACAAAGTCCAGACACTGGAAGAAAGAGTTGGCAGAGTGGAAAAGATTGCGGACGAAGTTCCTGCTCTTCAAAGCGAAATTTCAAGACTCAATCGCGAGCTTCAAGACAGAGACCAATGGGCAAGAGCAAACAACGTGGAGATTAAAGGCATTCCGTCAAAGAAAAATGAAAATCTCTATGAGATCGCTCAAAACGTCGGAAAGCTGTGCGATGTCACCATTGAGAAGAGTGAAATTAACTATATAGCACGCATACCCACTCGCGTCCCCAACAATGAAAAATCTATTGTGATAGCGTTCAACAATCGCTATAGAAAGGAAGAATTGGTGGCATTAGCGCGAAAGAGTAAACGACTAAACCTAACTAATTTAGGTTTCTCTGCAGGGGGTAACTTTTATGTAAACGACCATCTTACTGCATTTAATAAATCACTGTTAAACAAAGCGAAGACGTTGGCAAGGGAAAAAAACTTCAAATATATATGGGTAAAACACTGCAAAATTATGGGCAGAAAGTCAGATACTGCGCCTATAACCCCAATATATATCAGATGCGAAAAGGATCTTCAAAAAATAACATAGTTAATTACCATAGTAAATTATTCATAATTACATACAAATACAGTTTGGGAATCATGTTCAATTACAAAGTCTTTTGTATTCACAATGATATCGTCAGTCAATCACTAAACCACGTAAGTGTTTTAATTTTTTTATGCAATAGTTGCAACTACGCCTATGCGCATGCATTATCATTCGGGTCATTTTTACCTGCGCTTGAGAGAATGGGCCGATGTCGACCGCGATTAATCATTTGTAATTGTTGTATTGACACCGTACATATTATCTTTTATATTTTATATCGATTGTTACCTCATTCAATTTTATTAAAATTATATGCTACGTATTACAATAATTATGTTTCGCTTGTCATATTTACAATACTAATTGTGTTAGCATCGTGTATAGTTCGTGTCTTTGCACTACAAACGTACCCACGGATTATTTTTTTAATTTGTAACTACCGTCTTGCTCAGGATTCTGGATTGTTGCGTTGTTTTTTTATATAGTTGTTTATTAGGTGGTTTGCTACTTCTGTTACCAATGAATAACCTTACTATATATTACCAGAATGCTCGAGGGCTGCGAACTAAAACACATACTTTTAAACGTAATTTATTATTGAACGCATTTGACATTGTCTCGGTTACGGAGTCCTGGCTGTTGAATAGTATTACCGATAGCGAAATTTTTGATGACAGGTACCTTGTGTTCCGACGAGATAGGGACTACATACGTACTGGAGAGAAATATGGTGGGGGAGTATTATTGGCCGTGAGGCGAGAGTTGACTTCAGTGGACCGCCCTGAGTGGTCTTCATCGGCGGAGGACTTATGGGTTACCATATCGTATAGACTAAAAGACCGCACACTCAGACAGTTACATATATGTACGTTATACCTATGTAGCGAAAATAATGGAAACTCATTTAATACACAATTAGATAACTTTACTGATAAATTGTCATTTATAATTAATTCGTGTCCTAATGACACTTTTATAATATTAGGTGATTTTAACATGCCTTACATTAAGTGGTCAATAAATGGTAATCACCTGGAAGCCTCAGGCCCCTCAGGCGAAAGCCAAATTTACTTTTTTGACACTCTGTCAGAATGTAACCTGCTACAATATAATTCAAGTTTTAATGTCAATAACAGAATTTTAGATTTAGTGCTATCTAACCATGAGTTAACATCAGTCTCGTGTGATGACCCTCTTGTCCCAGAGGATCCCCATCATAAGTCCCTTAGAATTGATCTTAATTTAGCATTTTCAGAACAACTTCAATCAAATTCAAAACAAAAATATTTCTATGAGTCAGGGGATTATGACAAAATAAATGAATTTTTAAACAATATTAATTGGGATCTTCTACTGCCTACGAACTCATTAGATAATGCGGTTGATCACTTCTACACACTTTTGTATCAAACTAGAGATGACTTCATACCTCATAAAACAGTGTTTCCATCAACGTTTCCACCCTGGTATAATTCCGCACTGAAAAAGATTCTCAAAGAAAAATATAAATTTTTAATGAAATATCGCACATACGGCAACACATCAGACTATAATACCTTCTCTCTTCTCAGAAAAAGAGCCAAAGTACTAGAGCGCCAATGCTACGTCACATATATTAGAAAAACAGAGGAAGCCATAATTGAGAACCCCAAGTGTTTCTGGTCTTTCATAAAATCAAACAAAAAAGGAACCAACTCGCTACCGGCAACTTTATTTTACGAAGGACATTCAGCCAACTCTGGAGAGGAGATATGTGATCTTTTTGCCTCTTATTTCCAATCGACATTTCTCCCGCCTAGCTCGCATGACGGTGCTAATATTCCACCTAACACGGCCCCCTCTAACTGTGAGCGCACAATATGTAACATTGAAGTCAACTCAGATTCGGTTTACAAATTGCTCAAGTCACTGGACCTATCTAAGGGCGCGGGGCCAGATAATATACCGCCAATGTTCATTGTTCATTGTGCAAGAGCTTTATCCAAACCTCTCACTATATTATTTCAGCGTTCGATCAGGGAAGGTGTCGTCCCTACTTTATGGAAGTCGGCTTTTATTACGCCTATATTTAAATGTGGCAACAAAAGTGAGATAAAAAATTATCGCCCCATTTCTAAACTTTGTTTATTTGCTAAAGTTTTCGAACGCATTGTGTACACTCAAGTTTACAGTACACTCTCAAACTCTTTCATTCCCGAGCAACATGGATTCCTTAAAAACCGTTCGACAACATCAAATTTATTATCCTTTACCGAGTATGCTACATCAAAAATGGAGTCTGGTGGACAGGTTGACGCGATATTTACTGACTACAGTAAGGCCTTTGATCGAATTGACCATAAACTTCTCTTACAAAAGCTTTTCTTGGCGGGGATCCATGGAAACCTGCTGAGATGGTTTACCTCTTACATAGAGAATCGATCTCAAGCCGTAGCAGTAAATGGCTATATCTCAAAGTGGATTTACATCCCGTCAGGGGTGCCACAAGGATCCTTGCTCGCCCCTTTGCTTTTCAACCTGTTCGTCAATGATATCAGTTCCTGTTTCATTCATTCTCGTTTCTTGCTTTATGCAGACGACATGAAAATATTTAAAAAAATTAGTAATTATAACGACTGTTGTCTTTTGCAGCGGGATCTTGACAGATTTGAGGAATACTGTGGTCGGTACAAATTGAATTTGAATGTGTCCAAATGCTATAGTATGACCTTCAGTCGCAAACCAGCAACTATTAGTTGTAAATACAAACTTCAAGGATTCGAACTCAAACAACTGGATAAAATTCGCGATCTCGGTGTAATCCATGACTCCAAATTAATTTATGATGCACACATTGATCACATCGCAAAAAAAGCCAGCCAGGCCCTAGGATTCGTCATTAGATCATGCTCTCAATTCTCAAGCGTAAAAGTAACGAAGATCCTATATTGTTCATATGTGCGTAGCATCCTCGAGTATTGTTCGCAAATCTGGAATCCTCAGTATGCTGTTTATATTAATAGGCTTGAACGCATCCAAAATAAATTCTTAAAATTTATACAGTTTAAGTGCAAAGGTAGCGAACGTGATTACGCATCAAGATGCAAAAAACATCACTTACTGCCGCTCCAGGAAAGACGAAGAATCGCTGATTTATCAACTCTCCTAAAAATTGCTCAATCTAAAATCGATTCTCCACAACTCCTATCTAACATTAGCATCCGAGTCTCCAATAAAACCACCAGAAACACTGCCACTCTCATAGCACCTCTATGTGCAACTAACTACAGGAAAAATTCCTACTTTATACGATCGGCATATGCATTTAATAAATTGACTGACGAAATCCCATCATTAGACCTTTTTAATTCCAAATCTACTTTACTCAAACACACGCTCACAAAGGCTTGGTTCGATATGGTTCTCTGACAACTTAATTGTTATAAAGATTTGTCGTTTACTTTTGGTTTTTGTTAGTAGATTTCATTTTCTTTTTTCTTTTTTATTCTCCTCATTATAAAGTGTTTCCATTTAGGCATCACCAAACAACAAGCATTTAGACGACTACATGTGAAAACAACGTAATTGAGTACACCGAAGTGAAAATTAATGTATATTTTGTTGTAATAGTACTGTAATGTTTTCCTTATAAAAATAAAATAAAAAAAATAAAAAATAAAATGGTGTGAACGTGGCTTAACACTCGTGACTTGTTAACATTTGTGCGTAAACAAAAGGCACGCAGCCGTACAACTTTGTATGGCTGTGTGTTTATTCGTTCTGATACAATGCTCGTAATGGTTTGTTTAGACAAAATCGACAAAATCCATTAAAATTGGGGTCGACTGTCGAGTACGCAGCATTTTTTTTGTATTTAATTTATAAAGTAACTTTGTGTATAACGGTAGAGTAATAAAGTCTTGGAAATTTTTTATTGTTTTATTTATCAGATATCGTTTAATTTAATTTGTAGTCGGAAGCTGGTCTATAAACTACCACTATTTCGAAAACAAAGCAATATTCCTGGAAAAAGAAATAGCGAATTATAATAAAGACATATTTAGGTTAATTAAAAAAATCGATACTTACATTTTTGTCATAAATATTTTTAAATAATTGCTTGTCTTTACAAAATTGTTTCTCGAATAAACGAAACATTTCTCAGTAAACATTCTCAGCCTCCGAGCTTTATTTAGGGAAAAAAAATTGAATAAGTCGATGGTACGCTGAACTTGTTGAGAATTTGCAAACAGAGCTAGAGAGAAAATTGTTAAAAATTGTTGAGCTATCGTAAAAATGCTGTTATTACAGAACTTACTTGATTGAAATAAACGGAGCACCAGTGTTTGTGAATTCATTGAAGACTGCGACGTAGATGATCAAAGAATTTAGAACTAGCGTACAGAGAACGTGCAATCGAAGTATTTGTCTATTTAAATTGTAAAGCCGACCGTCCACCGCCAGCTAAACTAAGTTTTGCTTAGCTCTCCTATTTGCGCCAGTCATACAATGAAAGTTAGTTTGCAGCAGACGCATATGACGAATAAAAAACTGGCTCAAGTATTCATAATTACATGTAAGCAAGCTTTTTTAATTGGCATCTGTGTGATGGCAACTCATTCGCAATATCTAATTAATTTACGATTTTGGATAGTAAACGATTTTCCAAACTGTAAATTAAATATTTCCTATTTAGATAGATATACAAAATAATAATTTAAAGAAAAACATTTCAAAATTTACAGTAAATTTTTATGATAATCATCAATTAAAAAAGGAAAAGTGCAAGCTTTAATTTAAGCAAAATAATGATTTAAAAAAAGGAAGTGTAAACGAGGAGCAATTCATTAAGAAAAAGAATAATGATAAAAGAAATTACAAATTAGGAAAATGCAAAAAAAATTGAGAAAAAAAAATTTGGACGAATCGTCTAAAGTAGAGGATAATTTGTAATTTACACTTCGTGTGGAATTATATATATACTTCTATTGTCTATGCTTAAAATAGAATTATTGTAAATTGATTTAATTTACGTTATATTTTTTGAAGCGGCAATCTAAGCAAATTGAAGTTTTATTAAAGCTATTTTTGTTTTAATAAACTGAAAGGTGATTTTAAAACAAACTGTTGTAAAATCAAGTCTGTTCTCTGCAATTTATTGATCAAAATTTTTAATGCGTACACGTTCGAGCTGCTTGAACTCTTAAATTTATTGTTGGCAACTAATCTTCAATAACAAGGTTATTTCTGGCTTTATCTTGTGGTTGCCATAAAGTTTAAAGTTGGATTTATTGGTGTTTTGTGATTTATTGCAGAGATATTTGTTACATTTTCGCTTTAGTTTTGATAACTTAGTTGCTCTTTGTTTTTAAGTCACTTTGTTTGTTTCCGTCACCAGTTCAAGCAAACTAAGTATTTGATTGACCAGCGCTCACCCATTGCCTTCATGCAATACCTGCTACATGTTTCACCTCTACAAAAGGCGGGGAGTTTTATGGCCTCGTTTCATCATTTCTTCAATAGGTAGGTATACTTTTATACAATATTATTATAATATTAAAATGTATGTAACCTTTGTCTTCACTGGTTCAAATAATTAGTTTAGTTTTTTTCTGGAATTCCAAACCTCTTTATCTAGGTTTACTACTGATAGTGCCACGCAGTAGTGCCTAGGGCAAAAAAGGGTTTTTTATTTCATCTTGGCGATGTCGCGAATATATCACAGTTCCTGTGGCCCCGCCACTTGGGGGCGAATGGGATCCCGTCAGTGTTTAGTGGTAAGCCCCACAGTCCCCACCGCATATTCCCCGGGCAGTGGGGCGACTGCAATATATTTTTCTGACGAGAACAAAATAAAGATCTTTTATTTCATCCTATTTTAAAAGGCGCTGCTTTCTAGACTTCTCTGGACAAGATACGAGAGATATAGGTAAATATAATATTATGCAGTTCTATTACTTTCAGAATACTTAATTATCAAATTAAATCAAATCAAATCAAAATATTTTTATTCAAATAGGCATATTACAAGCACTTTCGAATCGTCACTTTTTTTTTTTCCCTACCACCAGTTCAGACGGCAGATTTGTGCTAAGAAGAACCGGCAAGAAACTTAGCACTTGCTCTTTTAAAATGGTAATGACATAAGTTACAATTACGATAAATAAAAGTAAACATTGAAACAAGATTAAAAAATTAAAATAAAACTGCAAATTATTAATTTTTTAAATAGTAAAGAAAAATTAATAGAAAAAAAAAAGGCGTATCAATATACTGGTATACATATATACATTTTAAGGTGTAAAAAAAAGGGGTAAACAGTGTGTATATAACATATATATATATATGCGCAATATATTATGTACCTAGCAGTAGGTAGACTTGAGTTTAGTGTCTGTGCCGAATTGATGATTCCAGCTATTCTTATCATTTAAATAATCTTCAATTCTATAATAAGCCTTTTTGCTGAGTGAATGTTTAATGAAGGATTTAAACCTTTTTTCTGGCAAATTCAGCACGTTTTCAGGCAGTTTATTATAAAATCTAATACCACTTGCAACAAAAGATTTTGAGGTCTTGGCGAGCCGGTGCCTAGGTAGAATCAATTTATGTTTATTTCTAAGATTTACATCAGAGTAATCACTAAATTTTACAAATGTGTTTATATTTCTACGTACATACATTATATTTTCATAAATATATTGACATGCAACGGTCAAAACATTGATTTCTTTAAAAACTTCCCGTAATGAATCTCTGGAACCCATATTATAAATGGAGCGGATAGCTCTTTTTTGTAAAATAAATATTGCCTCAATATCGGCTGCTTTACCCCACAGCAATATGCCATACGACATGATACTATGAAAGTAACTAAAATATACTAGACGCGCTGTCGGTACATCAGTCATTTGCCTAATTCTCCTGACTGCGTATGCAGCAGAACTTAGTCTGCTTGCAAGTTTTTTTATGTGGGGGGCCCATTTCAAGCCTGAATCCAAGGTAATACCAAGAAATATAGTTTCATTGACAAAATCTAATTTATTACCATTGAGCATGATGTCCGTATCAACTTGACGTACATTTGGCAAAGTAAATTTTACTATTTTTGTTTTATTTGAATTTAATAATAAGTTATTGCAAGTGAACCAGTTTTGAATGGCAGAGAGTGCACCATTTACTTTGATAGCATTGGGACACTTGCGGTTAATATTGAAAATCAAAGAAGTGTCATCAGCAAATAGCACTGCTTGAATATCTGCCATGTTTTGGACCATGTAGGGGAGGTCGTTAATATAAACTAAAAATAGAAAAGGACCCAGGATTGAGCCTTGAGGCACCCCAATTTTCACGTTAGCACCATTAGATTTCACACCGTTAATGTCAACGGTTTGCAATCTATTGGCCAAATAAGAGGCAATCAAGTTTTGCGCATTATCTCTTACTCCGTAATGTTTTAATTTGAGCAGTAATGTCTGGTGGTCGACACAATCAAAGGCCTTTGAGAGATCGCAGAATACCCCGATAGCATCCTGCGACCCCTCCCACGCATTAAGGATATGCTTGACAAGAGCGACTCCAGCATCAGTGGTGGACATCCCGGCGGTGAAACCATACTGCTTATTATGAATAATATTGAACAAATTAAAATGCTGTTGCAATTGTCCAAGCATAACCTTCTCGAATATTTTGCTCAAAATTGGTAAAATAGATATTGGTCTGTAATTACCTGGTTCATGTCTTTCACCAGACTTAAACAAAGGTATCAATTTACTATATTTCATTAAATCAGGGAACAGACCAGTATCTACACAAGTATTAAAGATGATGGCTAAATGTGGAGCGATGGCGTCTATGACAGCATAAAGTGCTTTAATGGACATTCCCCAATGATCTTCAGTATTTTTAACATTGAGTTGTTTAAAAGTTCTAATAATTTTACAAGGGGAAATATATTTGAATTCGAAATCTTCAGCACAAGGCTCCACATTTTCCATTAACAATTTATTCGCACTATGAAGAGAGGAATTAAGAGAATCAGTAACTGTGATGGGGATATTAGTAAAAAAGTGTTCAAAGGCGTTTACAATATCATTCGTAGCTGTTATTGTACGATCATTATGTTTTAGGGAGCAGATGGTATCTCGTTGTTTTGGTTTTCCCGTCTCCTTATTGATAACATCCCATACAGCCTTAATTTTGTTACTTGATTCCGAAATCTTTTTCTTAATATATAAAGATTTCGCTTTTAGACAAACGGCTTTAAACATCTTTGAGTAATTTCTAACATAACTAACAAAATCAGTTTCGAATCTGTATGATTTTTGAGCGTATAGGTCAAATAATTTATTTCTGCTTATCAATATACCAGGAGTTGCCCAATCAATAAAGTTTAATTTATTATAAGTTTTAATAGATTTTTGTTTAAAAATGTTTCCATATTCTTCAAGCAGAGACAGAAATAAATTATTATACAGCAAGTCAGGGTCGTCTACAGAGTAGTCCAAAAGTGTGAGCCTTTCCTTAATTACATTATTGAATTTATTCAGTTTATTTGAAGTTAAAGGCCTGCAAACAAAGGTCTGACTCACAATCTCGTCGGTAACATGTTCAAAGACTACAAGTTGGCCACAGTGATCGGAAGGCAAGTTGTTCACTATTGAGCTACTGAGATGTCGACAATTACAAAAAATATTGTCAAGGCACGTGGCTGATGTAGCCGTAATACGTGTGGGTTCCAGAAAAATGTTCGATAAATTAAATGATTTAAATAGATTTATAAATCTAACACTCATTACTGAATCTACTAGTAAATCAATATTAAAGTCACCGCAAACTATTATGTCTTTTTTGGAATTAAAAACTTTTTTCAAAATGTTCTCCATTGCATTTTCAAATTGAGTAAAATCACCACTTGGTGGTCTATAAACGCATATCAATATACAATTCTTCAATTCAGCACAGGACACTTCAATAGTGCGTTCCACAGAGAGTCTGCTGATGTCCACCCGTTCCTTAGCTTTAATGCAATTTTTTAATAAAATTAATGAACCGCCTCTTATTGCAGTCTCTCTGTTGAAACAGCTAACTATTTTGTAATTACTTATATCATAAACCATTTCACATTTTTTGAGCCAGTGCTCAGTTAAACATAATATATCAACATTATGCTTATCAAGAAATAACTGTATTATAAGCTCGCTGCCGGGAAAGCCTTGAATATTTTGGTGTACAATAATCAGTTCTGAATGCTTTCCCGTTGTCTTGACAGGCAGTTTAAATCTGCAGTCATGTCTATGTTACAATTATTTCCTTCACAGGATGTCTTCAAAGTATTAATGGTATATGCTAGTAAACTAGCAATCTTATGTCTAAATTTATTAGATAGATATAATCTATCTTTAGTTAAATAAAAATCACTAATAAAATTATTAGTGTCAAAAAATATAAAATTGTCGCTATGACAACAGGTCAATTGCAAGAAATTGTTAAAACTATACAATTTATTATTAAATTTTGGTGACTGGCAATTGGAGTAAGGTAAGGCACATAATATAATGTTTTTAACATTTAAAGTTTGCAACTGCTCAATACTATTAATTATGTCCCTTCTCCTAATCCCTAGGCTGTTTCCTAACAGTAACACAATACTAGTTTTGTCATCTACTTGGGTTTTCATGACACTGCTAATTATTTGATTAAAGGATGCATCTGGCATACAGTGGTTAATAACGTTACCTGATACATACTTTTTCAAGTATACACCTAGATTAAAACCTATTCTATCAGTAAATATTAATGTTTTCTCAATTAAATTATTTAAACTACAAACACTGTCACAAGCGACCGAATTTTGGTTGAGAATGAAAGTGTCAGAAACAGGGGCAGATGTTACATGGCTGTCATCAACAGATGTGGTGTTGATGATGTCACACGTACAGCGTTGAGAAAGTGACTCAAATCGGTCTGCGTTATATCTACTCATCTCGATGAGTTCGTCCATAGCCAACATGTGCTCCTGTACCTGCTGCTGAGCTAAACTGTATTGCGCGGTTATATTATTAAAAGCATTTGACAATGAATCTATTTCCGACTGCAGTCGCTGTATGTCAGTATCATAAGTTTCTTGCCTTTCCACCAACTGTTTTTTACAGTCCTTGATATTGTTACAAAGTTGAACGTTTTTAGAAATTAACTTTTTAGTGTGTGAATGTTTCTGAAATTTATTTTTGAATTGTTTATTCAACTTTTTAATAGTTTTTTTAATTTTCAAATACTTTTTGACCTTGTTGTGACTGGCACCATGAACACCTTTGTCCATGGTCTCAGTCACAGCAGGGGAGCCTAAGACCAAGGCAGGCGCAGCAGGAGAATTAATGAGTTCATCATAAAGAGAGTGAACTGCTAATGAATCACGACGCTGGACTTCAGTTTCTAAGCAATTAATACTTTTGTACGCCTGCCCCAGTTCAAGCTCTAAATCAGTAACACGATTTAATGTTTGTTCGTGTATATCACTACATTGGTGGAAGGACTCTACTATAGATTGTAGCTGGTCTCGCTGAATAACCACATCATCAAAATTAATTTGTAGGTTTGAAAGTTCCGCCTTAAGGGCTGTATTTTTATTAATTATTTATTGGATTTCCTCTTCGCTCTCATCCCTCTCCCGCAACAACTTCTCATTGGACGCTTTACTTGCTTTCAATTCTTCTAATGCTGCCTTCAGCTTCAGCTCCATCTGACGTGCAGTGATGAATCGGGTGGATGAGGCCATCGTAGTAAAGGTATGGGTACAGGGTAACAACAGTATTTACTAAATAGTTGAACGGAGTTTGGATGGAGCAAAAATACCTAGGTTTACTCGCGAGAACCAGCTTCACAAACCAAATATCTTAACTATCTTATGTTTAATTCAATTCGATTGATTTATTAAGTAGATTTACACTGTTAACCACTTAATAAATCAATAATGTGTGTGCAATGTTCAGTAGTATGAGGTAAATAAAATAAAGTCAAAGAACGTATGTAATATTAAATAAAATAACCTAAAAAGCGTAAGTGAGTGAGCTGCTACTATTAAATAAATAAAATGCAGTATATTAAGCGTAATATTGTAAAGATATTACCTTAAAACTGAATAAAAAGATTTGACAGCCGGCTGTTAACGGTCAATGACACATCACTTCACTTTTTACGAATTATACCGAACGAAAGCTCACACAAACACCAGTAAATGACAATTTACACTTAATATACACTTTACAAAACAAAACACTTTAAATATCAGTGCAAATTAATTAAAATTTTTAATTTAAATACAGGAGTACAATTTTTGACAAACTTAGCCTAGTGTTGCCAGCAGATTGGTATCTGATGCATATTTTGTATCTGACCAATGTGTCGTTCTCAGTGTGAATGCGCCCTCCACTTATAAAACGGCTGCCATTTTTGTGTAAATTAATACTGACAGTTCCCTCGAAGTTCGGCGACACGACGATCCAACATCACTTTCATTTTGATACAAATAGGTTAAGACGTTATTTCGGCTATTTTTACAAATTCGTTTTTTACATTAGCTCAATTCCATCCATTTACGGTACCACGGGAGTTTTCTCAAATAGAAGTATTCTATAGGTAGGGTTACTTGTAAATCTTATTATAATGTAAAGGAGCAATGTGATTCTTAGAATGCAGCTCTTTTTTTTATGCCACAAAGTTGGTAAACAAGTATACGGCCCGCCTGATGGTAAGCATCACCGTAGCCTATGGACGCTTGCAATACCGGGGGTATTACTCACGCGTTGCCAACCTTCAAGTGGAACTCTGGAGACCTTACTCACTGTAGGAATACAACATGGCCGAGACTAATGCTATTTGGCTACGATCTTCTGTAAGGTGGAGGTCCTTCCCCAGACGGGCTGCTCCAATTTGACTCCGCTGTGCCCTACCTCTCTTAAAGTCAATATTTTCTTTACATTACTAAATCTAGATACACTCTGACCTAAATCAAGAGAGAGAAGATTTAAAATTAACTTTGACCCTTCGTGGCGTATTCAGGCGTGTATCAATTTAGTGGGTTTTTTCTCAAAATTTCCACGCACCACTGAAACGAGGTAAAAGTATCCCCTACGCATGGGTGACCGTAAGTTGTAATTAACCAAACAGAAAAAGTGTATGAGTTCAAGTTTGCTAATTGGCAAAGTCCATTTCCTTCGTTCGTTCGTTCGTTCGTTTTTTTTTTTAAATTATATCAATAAATCGATCATAGGTTCTTAGCTATGCAAAACAACTTTTAAAGTGTCCAAGCCCCCTAATAAACAGATGCCGAGTTGAAAACATCTGCGAGTCCCCTCCGGGGTCGCCATTGACACGTCCCTCTTCTATGGCTGCATTAACATGAATAAACCAGAATGCGGAATGGACGAGAATTTACTTTACGCGACTATTTGGAAAAGGGAAGGACCTTTTTAGTGATTCACAATGATGTGACGCCTGTAATCCTGTATTCTGTAAAAGGGGAATGGGAGGGAAAGTTGTGAAGAGTAGTCGAAAGGTAAAGTGAAGCTAAAAGAATAAGTTTGTTTACAACCTTTGTTGTATGAAAGTTTTATTCCAAAACATGCCGAGTGCCCGCGACTGCACGCGTTTTATTTCGCGGGAATAGCTGTGGAATGGAAAGTATTGTGTCAATAGGGTCAATCCAGGTTATAAACGACTCATCCAAATCGGCTGAGATGTTTTTCGGTGACCTAAGTTAGATAATTATGACACTTTTGTTTCTTGGGGAATCAGAAATGCACACACTTTTATAAAATCTGTACTTCTAAGGAGGCCTAGATATTAATGTAGATAATCTAGAAGTCGATAAAACAATTTTACAAGTATGGGTCATCTATTTTTTTTATGAATTATATTCTTTTGGAGGGAAAACAGGAGATGTCCTCATTATTTATGAAAATATAATTCCAACCTCGCATTTGTTTCCATCGCGCGGCACCATAAAAGGCTTCGACCCGATTCATAAGTCCGATTTAATAAGAGCCATTCTAGTGTGAAGGGCGGGGAGCGGGGGGCGTCAAATGGTTGAACTATCAAAGCCGGGTCTCCACCAGACAGAGACAAATGAATCGAAAGCCTGAAATAAATGTGGAGCCCTCTTTGTGTAACAAGTTCTGAAATACTGAGTGGAATATCAACTTTGATTAAAGTGCGCCGAAAGTTAAGTGGTGGCGAAATTTTTCATCCTTTTAAACTGCCGGAAGGTTGGTAGCTACTATAGAACGCGCCAAAATTTGGGCTCACAATTTATAAAACAACTAGCTTCTGCCCGCGGCTTCGCCCGCATGGTCTAGTAACAATTAGCATATTTTTCTTCAGAAACAATTTCCGGTCCGGTACGGCCCGGTACGGTACGGTTCCATCCGGTCCGATCAGGTCCGGTCGGTCCGGTCCGGTCCGGTCTGGTCCTCATAAGGAACCTACATGCCAATTTGCATATTTTTTATTGTATGAGTTTCGAACTTCGTTTTACGTCTGTGCGAGAGTTCTCTTTCCAACCAACCACTCAGTCGATTTCGAAAAGACCAAGAGCGGAGAGGTGAAATTTTTATTTCAAAAATAATTACAAAATAACTCTTGCCTTATTTTGTAAATATTTTTGAAAGAACCGAAGTTTTAGTTGAACCGAAAACAACCCATTAAAGTCAAAAAAGTTTGATATAATTTTATAATGGGCTTATTAATCAAGTTTCTGTACGTTACATAGACGATGATTTACCATTTGTAACGATGTCTTTATTGTTGGGTGACTATTACAAAGTCTGTGATAAGGTCGTGAACAATTTATGTAAGTATCATCATGAAAAAATTAAAACGATTCATTGTTAACTTTTGTGAGAAGCTATGCTCAGATTCGTTCGATTAATGATGTTCAAATCATTAAATTGGCAGTCTAACGGTGAGTTGCAGAAATACATTTTAAAATTAATGACAATGACTTAGTGTCAGGAAGAAAGTGATAGCTTGAAACTGCCTGTTATTGTTGGATAGACAGAATATGCTTTATTAACCATATTACAACGATTATGTCAGAAGAAGATATATGTTTAAGGGATAAAAAGTCTGTGCTCTGGCTCTTAATGTTGCGTCTCCTCTGTTACCGTGTCGGTAGACTTCGGCCTTTAGGAACTATCTCAGCCATTCGCAGCCACATATTTTTCTCTATCGCAGCTTGGAAGGGCCGAAGCGAGACGAAGACGGAGCGGCGCGTTTTATAGCGGCCTCTCTCTAATTTGTCCCGTTTTATGGCCTCGTAAACCGCATCACTAATAGTATTTTAATGTTTCTCTTTCTGTTTTTATGTTGTAATGTTTGTTGTTTCTGCAAGCCTAACCCGACACAGCTAATGAGTAGCTTCTGAATATATATTTTTTTAGAAATAAATAAACTTACTATATGCCGAACCTTAGTTGCTCAAAACGTACAAAATTGTATAAAGCTGTTGGTTTTCCCAATAAAAACAATAATACAAAAAATACTACAGGACATGGCCGAAACAATAGAAAGGTTGCCTTGCATACCAAGGTAGGTAGGTATTCAATTCTAATGGTACAAAACAGGATTGTTCTGTCCAGTGACATACAGTTTTTATTTTCAAAACAAGGCTTCTACACACATCTGCGAATTCGCATCGTATCGCAAATATCTGCGACCTCAAAGGAAAAGCCTATGGACTTTCGCAACGCTGCGGGCTGTTGACTGTGTGTTGTTGACCTTTAAAATTAGAACATGTTTGAACAATAATTACCTATTACTTATTTTTTAGATTAGTAGACCGTACACAAAGTCTTTATCATAAATATTAATATAATTTTCTTTATATTTAACATTTTTCATTAATCATAAAAGTAATTACGACTTCTTAGTATCCATTCATAAAATATTGTTATTTAGTGGATCTTGACTATACTTATTAATTTTCATACTTATTTCGTTAAAAAGTAGATAACAAAGACCGTAGCTGGTTTTATTTCGTTATTTCTTTTACCGTTGGCAATTTCTTTCATTCCGAATTAGAGAGAGAGAGAATGTCTCTGAATTTACGATTTTATTTCATAATTAATGTAAAAAAAAGAATGGTTATTTGGTTCACAGAAAATAAAATCAATGAATAAGAATTAAGGAAAATAAATGACCTGTGGACCCACCAGTGGGACATAACGGTGGGACCACGTTTAAAAGGGGGAAAAAACACTCATTTTGTACTAAAAAGTTCTCCTCGGCATGGTGCCGTAGCATGAGCGATAGTTTGGAAAGAAGTTCTTTTTATTACACGTAAGATTTGGGCGCATTTTGACACTAAAAATTTGCGAGGCGCGACGGCCGC
This sequence comes from Endotricha flammealis, assembly GCA_905163395.2. Lineage (NCBI taxonomy): Eukaryota > Metazoa > Arthropoda > Insecta > Lepidoptera > Pyralidae > Endotricha > Endotricha flammealis. The sequence goes on from LR990864.1 coordinate 129,472, forward strand.
GCGCTAATTTTCGCGTCGTCAAAATGCGTCCTTAAGTACAACGATACGTTTTCGAGCATATTGTTATGGCGACTATGAAATCCTAATAAAATAAAGAGAAAATATACCCAAAACAATTTGTGCCGCTGTGTTTGTCATACTCGGACAAATATGTAATAATTTATGAAGCATAATCAAAAGTTACGAGGGAAAACAAATATGAATGCTTACTATCTGTTTATGGCGCCCCCAGGAGGACGGCGCATAAACTTTTATCACTAAATATTTTACCCCATTACACTAGAGAACCGCCCCGGCTTTGTCCGAGTACACAAAACTCTTGATTGCACCAACGAAATACACAAGAAAAATCAATTTAAGGCGGCCTTATCGCATAGCAATTTCTTTCAGGCAACCTGTGAGAAAAAGAACTAATTGCAAATAAAGTAGATAGGTGGCGCAGTAGTACTAAAAGTACCAAATAAAATAAATATGAGTGGGTACATTAAATATTAATGCGACAAAATGGAGAGAAACAAAAAAAAAGGAAATAATAATAATAAATATGAATAAATAATAATCATATTTAAAATTCTAAAAGTGGTATGGATTTGTTACCAATTAATTCGCGATAAACAAATCCAAAATTACCATGGAAATATTGTCGAAGGCTAGCTTTCTATAAATAGCGTGTTTCCCGAACAGTCGGCTCCCGTCAACATTTCGAAAGAATTTCAAATATTTAGAGAGTCTCGACAAGTAAATAGTGAACTTCAAAGGTCAGGCCTCGAATATTATTTAATTTGGCATTAGGAACATTAATTAGTGCGTATGCCGCCCGACTCCCGACCCACACTCGCTAGTGTAACAACCCCGAGATTCTTTGTCTTAATCCACATTCGCGTTTAATGAATGGTACGTTAACATCACGATATATTGGTCTTCATACCGTTGTGTTTTGCGCCATAGCTTTATATTGTCACTGTGTACTTCAGAATCTAGTTTTATATTAAACTAGCGCTAACCCGGTTCCTCGCGGGAATTTCGAAAAATCCCTGTATCTACATATAAACGTTCCTCTTACATAAATGTATCTATTTCTCATTATTCATTAGATTATTGAGGAGTTTAATAGATCTCGATCGATTTTGTTAATTTTTGTTAAGACAATTTTTGGCCCGCTCAAACTTTTTTTATATATCCTTTTGAGATGGTATAATTAGAACGCGTATTCAATCGAGAAAATAAAAGTACATCGGATTAAAGAAAACATTAAGGAAATAAAGTTCCTGTCATTATTTTGTATTGCCTAAGGTAGTCGTTTGCAGGACGTGATTATGTTTTCTGATGGTATTTTCTGTTTAATCTTCTGTTAAGGTGCTACTCCATTACTGCGTATGAAAGACATTGTTTTTATTAATTAACTTAGTTCCTTTATTATGATTATCTGAGCAAAATGGACAAAACGGGACAACTCAAACACTCGAAAATGTCTTCATTCAAATAGGCTTGTTACAAGCTCTTGCGTAACTATGTAGTTTATAATGAAGAGCTCCGGAAAAAACATACTGCATATTATGTTCGCCGGTCCCAGCTGGTCTCGTTCGGTAACGGGTGGCCCCGATTTTGTGCAATCGGGAAATTTGCATCGCAACCATTTACCCAATGTCAATATTCTTTGGTTTTTATCTGTACCCCGTTGACATTTTTGGGAAAACTAGACAATTGGACAGTTTTACGATATGCTGAAGTTGGTCATTTATGTTTCTCTGTGGACTTTGTAGGTAATAAAAATAAGTTTATACGGACAATCTTGGAAGGTTAGGTCGCACATGTTATTATCATTTGTCTCATAATATAAACTTTAACGGGCAGCGTAGACGACACACATACTGTATGATCTAGTCTGCAGCGCACAAAGAGTCCTTCGTAGATTTTTAATTTACCAAATAAACTGTTTGTTTTGCAAATAGCTCATTTGGGACTTTATTAGCAACTGGTCAAATCGGTTTTGCGGTTATTGATAATGTAGACCAACGATATAATTATAATGTATAACGATCAATCACGTAAAAATAATTTTATGCTTTTAACTCCATTTGCCAAAATTTTAGTTCGGTCGTTTATAATTTACAAAGTAAGATGAAACTATGATGAATCATTGTATCAAACAGCCCAAGATTCATGTCGTCCAGTCCGCCATTTTGATAGAAGCATTAGGTTACCACTTGCAATAATTACACAACAATAGATCGTGATGTTTGTCGAGCTGCACTTGACGTGAAGTGCCTCTTTGCATAAATCCATTATGTTGTAGTATTGTGTACACCTGTAGTACTATAGGACGTCTGTCTGTTTCAATAGTACCTAATGTTATGGAAAACAATTTATATTTTTTATGAATGAAGTTGGCAAACGATAGCTTCATGAAAATATTTTCTGTGAGAGGGCGACACAGTCAAATAAAGAAAGAGACGAGAGGGTCGCTACCCTACAAGTGCTCTAACTAAGAACAAAGACTTATATGCTAAGAATGTAAGCATCATTATGAAATTGTGTAACTCCTCTAATTTCATTTTAGTTTAAGATTTCGTCATTTTCGCCATCATCGTCGCTTTTGAAAAAAATTATCTACACATATAGTATAATAAAACAGTAGACCTCGATATGTCTGTACTTTGAAACTTTGAGAACATTAGAGATAGATTATAAAAGCGAAAATATTTTTTTGTATTTTTTTTTCTGTCTGTCTGTTTGAACGCGCACATCTTCTAAGTTACTGAACGGATTTTAATGCTGTGTTCATAGGAAGATAGAGCTCGGCTTGGAGCAGAAGAAAGATTTCTTTCATATAAATCGCATGTCAGGAAACGGAGTTACACTTATTTTAACATTTCATGCGGACGAAGTCGCGGGTAACAGCTAGTCTTAAATAAGTTTCAAGATTCGCTGGTTGCAAATCGCTTCATATATTGTATTCTGTACTTTATGCATGCCAGTTGTAATAAGTGCTAAGATGGTGTGAGGAAGTTGAAACATTTCAAATTCACCGTGTGCTTCACAACAGCAGGAGCACTTAACTGGAATTGTGCAAGTTGCTCGTGCACTTGTGCCACTTATATTTAAGGGGTTAACTTTACCTGTTAAAACACGTACTGCTAAATGAGTAAATTCCTGGGAAATGTTATGTGTTTTTTTACATTTAAAAGAATCCGGGTTCGAATCTCGGTCGGGTCATGATGAAAAACGAACTTTATCTGGTTGGCATGGGTCTTGGATATTTATCTATATGTCGGATAGCCTAGCGGTTATTCGATGTGCAATTCAACATCACAAGGGCGTAACGAGGGTAGTCGTGATATGAGAGAAACAACAGTTTTAGTTTTACTTAAAGAATGTTTATTTAATTTACTAGCACTTCGGAATGACCACTGATGGAAAAGAAATGCCGCAAGAAAAACCTCAGTCTAGGTCTCTTTTTCAAATCTTTGTTACAACACAATTTAATTAGGTACAGTATCTTAATTCAACTAAATACAAATAGACACTAGGTAAAACGCGACAGTTCCGTGACTACGAGTACTCCTCTCTATGGCGCTCGATAACGAAGTATGTCCATTCGAGCCCGCCAACCGCCACGGCTCCGCCCAAGCGCGCCAAAGCAACGTTTTCTCAACACGCCGCTAGATGGCGCACCCTCGTTCTGCTTAGCGTCCATGTCCATACTCATGACCGTATGCGACACTGCGACACGGCCATTCTGCAAGACACGCGTCCTCGCGTGTGATTCTGAAACAATCAACACTCACACAGCATCACAACGTTCGGTCACTCCTGACCACACATAGGACTTTTTCTCTAACTCAAATCCAAAGTTTCAATATCAAGTCCAATTTACTTCTATTCTAAGTAAACACACTTAGCTTAGCAAATCAAGTACCTAACCATGAAGAGCTTAGTACCAATAATGAAAATAAAATCAATTAACAACCGAATGTAACGGAGTTCATCAAAAACCAGGTGCCATAACCATCCCTGTGGTTACAGCTGATCATCCCTGTGACAAACCACTAGATCATCCCTGTGACCTTGTTTCATCAAACAATCATGTACAAACAACAAACTGGTTTTAGAACCTCAATAATGTTGTATCACTTGACCAGCCATACAACTCTTTTTTTTTTTTTTTTTACACTATCACTTTTTTTTTCGTCGTTACTTGACCAGCATTGAATTTAGTAGTCACTTGACCAGCGACCATTCTAAAATTTTACGCTTAACCAGCGATTTCGCTTGACCAGCGATTTCACTTTACCAGTGATTTCACTTAACCAGTGATAGGATGCATAGTTAGATGCGCATCGCGCACTCTTCGGTTAGACCGGAGCTACGACTACATGCCAACATATGCAGCTTGAAGTCATGAAACCAGTTTTGACAAAATAAAAAAAAAAAACAAAACTAAATCACTTACAGTAAAATAATCATTACTCACGTCAATAAAATTGGTACTTAGACTTCATGTATTTTGCCAATACAATCTACTCAGTTCTCTTGGCCTTAACAACAGAGGGATCGGTTGTAGTAATGAGAAAACTTTACTCAAAGAAACTTAATTAACATACTACAATGCATTACATTGCATCACTTCTCATACCAACAGTGTTGGTCCAACACACAAACTCAATCCTATCCATAGGCATCGAGTCACACAATAAGTTCAGTCCATCGAACATGCAATGTCAAGTCCATCGGACACATCGGACACAAAACGTTCGGTCATTACATTACATTTCAATACAGTAACTCGTAATTAAATCAACTAAACTTTTCTCATTACTCAAAACTTATTTGTCACTATTTCACCAATAGAAATCTTATTAAGATTTGCCTTCGTTTCATCAAAACTCTTTTAAATAAAAATGACTCAATTTTAAATAATGGAGCTAACTCTCGCTCGGCTTAACCTGACTAAAAGGTTAGTAGGTACACAGAAAAATAAGAAAGAAAGTATGCCTCATAGTAAGTTAACATAGGTAATCAAAATTTTAAAATCAAAGTCACACGATCAACACACATTACTAACAGGCCACAAAAAAAATAACAAGGATTCCCACATGGAATCGGTATACTCATATACATGGTCATCTGTGGTCATCACAACGACATGGTCATCTGTGGTCATCACAATTCTGTGGTCATCACAATGACATGGTCATCTGTGGTCATCACAATGACATGGTCATCTGTGCTCATCACAATGACATGGTCTCCCATGAGACATAAAGACAAGGATTCCCACATGGAATCGGTATACTCAATATACATGGTCATCTGTGGTCATCACAATGACATGGTCATCTGTGGTCATCACAATTCTGTGGTCATCACAACGACATGGTCATCTGTGGTCATCACAATGACATGGTCATCTGTGCTCATCACAATGACATGGTCTCCCATGAGACATAGACTGCCACACCCTCAGCCGCGCATCGCGCCCTGTACGAAAATTCGCAGTTACGACTACGACTGAAGCGTGCGGTTTAATCAAATGAGTAGCCATGACAGTAAGTGTTCACACACAGTTAGAAGGGCCTTCACCGGCACTGTCCTCATCAGACTCAACATTATAAATTGGTACGTTAACTTAAAATGGCACATTACTTTCTGAGCACAATTTGAACTAAACTCTAAATTATACTCCACAATCGAAACCATTGAGCAACTATCTCTCAAAATTTAATTTTAAGTGTCTCTCACTTTACATGAAAACAAAACTTTTCAAAATTCAAAACTTAAAATTCATCGTCATTGCTCAGTAGTCTCCACTTTAAAATTATCAAACAATACTCTCCTCAAGAAATCCCGGGCACCTCGACTGCGCCGGTGGTCCCGTCTGCCTCGCCAGCTCACCACCATCACGAGCAAACCTGGTCCACTTCAGAGTCTGCGCACCGCTGACCCGCTGATCCCCGTCTCGCTCCATTGTCCGGAAATCGAAAATAAAACATTGTTTGAGTTCATTGAAGTTACTAAGTGAAAATAATTAAAAAAAACGTTTATCTCGAAAACGGTGCGTCCTAGCGATAAAAGGATGAAAATTTTGAACCCCTTTTAAGAACCCCACTCTCCACGTGATACATTTGATTTTGACCTCCAAAGTCAAAAATCTCAAAGTCAAAGTTGAAGTCAAAAATATTTTATTCTGTGTGTGCATTAACCTTTAAATGACCTTGACCTCTAAATCATTAATTTCAATGAATAGTGCTAAATGACCAATGAGCTGAACTTCCTACACAGTATCAGCTTCAACTTAAACAGTTTCAGCTTAACTTAAACACTATAAGCTTAAACTTAGCATCATACGTAATCAACACTGACCTTTTTTTTTTTTTTTTTATAATATCGGAGGGTTCCCTTTACCAGTCCACCACGGGCACACACACCCGTGTTTACTCGTGTCGTGGCACGTCTCTGCCTCAATTGCACTGCGACTCGGGGCACGCCGCCACCACGCCGCCGCCGCTGCACCGCCAGTACTGCTACCGCCTGGTGCGCGTCGCGTCTCAGCCTCAGCTACCCGTCACACATCGTCGAGTATCGCACGGTCATACACCTGAAATTACACCATATTAGAATCTCCATACATTTTGAGGTTAAGTACCCACCATACGATACTCTTTGTCGGTAGAATCCGCTACTCGTAGTCCGCAAACTCCACCACTCGTAGTCGACGATAGTAGACTGTCCGTCGTACATCGAACACGTACTTTCTTGATTTGTCACGTTAATTTGTCACGCTTTACATTAGTGAGACCAGACTGATCTGTTAAACTCTCAATACCACGACTTGCATCTCACTTCTGATGTCGGATAGCCTAGCGGTTATTCGATGTGCAATTCAACATCACAAGGGCGTAACGAGGGTAGTCGTGATATGAGAGAAACAACAGTTTTAGTTTTACTTAAAGAATGTTTATTTAATTTACTAGCACTTCGGAATGACCACTGATGGAAAAGAAATGCCGCAAGAAAAACCTCAGTCTAGGTCTCTTTTTCAAATCTTTGTTACAACACAATTTAATTAGGTACAGTATCTTAATTCAACTAAATACAAATAGACACTAGGTAAAACGCGACAGTTCCGTGACTACGAGTACTCCTCTCTATGGCGCTCGATAACGAAGTATGTCCATTCGAGCCCGCCAACCGCCACGGCTCCGCCCAAGCGCGCCAAAGCAACGTTTTCTCAACACGCCGCTAGATGGCGCACCCTCGTTCTGCTTAGCGTCCATGTCCATACTCATGACCGTATTGAGAAAACGTTGCTTTGGCGCGCTCGGACGGAGCCGTGGGGGGTTGGCGGGTGCGATTGGATAGTTAGTTATCGAGCGCCACCGAGAGAGTACTCGTAGTCACGGAACTGTCGCGTTTTACTTATTGTCCATTTTGTATTAAGTTATATTAAGAAACTGTACCTAATAAAACTTGTGTTGTAACAGCGATTTGAAAAAGAGACCTAGACTGAGGTTTTTCTTGCGGCATTTCTTTTCCATCAGTGGTCATTCCGAAGTGCTAGTAAATTTAATAAACATTCTTTAAGTAGAACTAAAACTGTTGTTTCTCTCATATCACGACTACCCTCGTTACGCCCTTGTGATGTTGAATTGCACATCGAATAACCGCTAGGCTATCCGACATCAGAAGTGGGATGCAAGTCGTGGTATTGAGAGTTTAACAGATCAGTCTGGTCTCACTAATGTAAAACGTGACAAATTAACGTGACAAATTAAGAAATTGCGTGTTCGATGCACGACGGACAGTCTACTATCGTCGACTACGAGTAGTGGAGTTTGCAGACTACGAGTAGCGGATTCTACCGACAAAGAGTATCGTATGGTGGGTACTTAACCTCAAAATGTATGGAGATTCTAATATGGTGTAATTTCAGGTGTATGACCGTGCGATACTCGACGATGTGTGACGGGTAGCTGAGGCTGAGACGCGACGCGCACCAGGCGGTGGCGGTGCAGCGGCGGCGGCATGGTGGCGGCGTGCCCCGAGTCGCAGTACAATTGAGGCAGAGACGTGCCACGACACGAGTAAACACGGGTGTGTGTGCCCGTGGCGGACTGGTAAAGTGTACCCTCCGATATTATAAAAAAGGTCAGTGTTGATTACGTATGATGCTAAGTTTAAGCTTGAAGTGCTAAGTTAAGCTGAAACTGTGTAAGTTTTAGCTAAAACTGTGTATGAAGTTAAGCTCATTGGTCATTTAGCACTATTAATTGAAACTACCTAATGATTTAGAGGTTAATGCACACATGGATTTAGAGGTCAAGGTCATTTAAAGGTTAATGCACACACAGAATAAAGTATTTTTAACCGACTTCAAAAAAGGAGGAGGTTCTATGTTTCATTGTATATTTTTTTTTTTTTTTTTTTGTATGTCCGCTGATTACTCCGTCAATTCTTGACCGATTTTCAAAATTCTTTTTTTATTCGAAAGTGCATACTCCCAAGTTGGTCCCATTGTCACCAAGTCAGGATCTGATGATGGGATCCCAGGCAAATCGAGGGCAACCCTCAGATTTTATAGGCACGTACAACGCGTTACTTATGTTTTCGTAAGCTTTTCATGTTTTTACGTCTGGAAGTCATCATCCCATGTTGGTGAGGTGATGATGGAAGGTACAACTCCTAAACGGATAGGAGTTAGAGGATGATTTTTTAAGTATTGTAGGTATGTATTAGATTAGACCATTTGATTTTTTTTCCATCATAACTTGTCACCAAATCAGGATCTGATGATGGGATCCCAGGTAAATCGAGGGCACTCCTTAAATTTTATAGGCACGTACAACGCGTTACTTATGTTTTCGTTAGCTATTCATGTATTTAAGTCTGGAGTCATCATCCCATGTTGGTGAGGTGATAATGGAAGGTACAACTCCTAAACGGATAGGAGTAAGAGGATAATTCTTTAAATATTGCAGGTATATATTAGACCGTTGATTATCATGATGGGAACACGTGTAAACAAGTGACTCTTGAGTGACTATATTAGGAGGCTCACTATACCATAAAGTTGACACTCAAGCACCAACTGTTAGCACCGAAGAGGAAGAGGTTGCTTCACACCATGAATTGCAGTATAGTGTATTACGAAAGTGAAATCGCTTATTCGGAGAGTAGGCCTTCTCAAGTTATAATGTTACACATAGTCACAATTCGTATTCAATGTTAATACGAATAGTTTATAATTATATATGTCGTCTCATATGCAGATCGGTCAATCCGGCCGATCGAGATCTGCCGGTATATCGAATCTGTCAATTTTTCATATGGGAATTTTTGGTTAAGTTAGGTTAGACTTGTGGTTATTTATCAACAGCCGAGCGAGCGAAGCGAGCGAGGCTCGACATAATATTCGAAAAGGACTGCTAAAAAGTGAGCTAAAAAGTGATGTGTACAAACAAACAGACAGTACTTATACAGACATACCAGGGTCTACTGTTTCTATCAGACTTCTAAAAAACAGCTGTATAAAATGCACTAAAAAGTATTAAATAAACAATTTTTATTAAAAAAAAACAAACCGACTTCAAAAATGAATTTAAATAATATATAATTTCATGTGCTAGGTACCTACTGTTCTAATTGAAGTCGGTGCCAACCAAACCAAATATTACCTAGGCCACATGCATGAGTGGAAGGCTGTGTACGTCGAGTACGGGTGATCACGTCCGCGTGGCACCGACTTCAATTAGAACAGTAGGTACCTAGCACATGAAATTATATATTATTTAAATTCATTTTTGAAGTCGGTTTGTTTTTTTTTAATAAAAATTGTTTATTGACTTTAACTTTGACTTTGAGATTTTTGACTTTGGAGGTCAAAATCAAATGTATCACGTGGAGAGTGGGGTTTCTAAAAGGGGTTCAAAATTTTCATCCTTTTATCGCTAGGACGCACCGTTTTCGAGATAAACGTTTTTTTTTAATTATTTTCACTTAGTAACTTCAATGAACTCAAACAATGTTTTATTTTCGATTTTTGAACAATGGAACGAGACGAGGATCAGCGGGTCAGCGATGTGCAGACTCTGAAGTGGACCAGGTTTGCTCGTGATGGTGGCGAGCTTGCGAGGCAGACGGGACCACCGGCGCAGTCGAGGTGCCCGGGATTTCTTGAGGAGAGTATTGTTTGATAATTTTAAAGTGGAGACTACTGAGCAATGACGATGAATTTTGAAAAGTTTTGTTTTCATGTAAAGTGAGAGACACTTAAAATTAAATTTTGAGAGATAGTTGCTCAATGGTTTCGATTGTGGAGTATAATTTAGAGTTTAGTTCAAATTGTGCTCAGAAAGTAATGTGCCATTTTAAGTTAACGTACCAATTTATAATGTTGAGTCTGATGAGGACAGTGCCGGTGAAGGCCCTTCTAACTGTGTGTGAACACTTACTGTCATGGCTACTTATTTGATTAAACCGCACGCTTCAGTCGTAGTCGTAACTGCGAATTTTCGTACAGGGCGCGATGCGCGGCTGAGGGTGTGGCAGTCTATGTCTCATGGGAGACCATGTCATTGTGATGAGCACAGATGACCATGTCATTGTGATGACCACAGATGACCATGTCGTTGTGATGACCACAGAATTGTGATGACCACAGATGACCATGTCATTGTGATGACCACAGATGACCATGTATATTGAGTATACCGATTCCATGTGGGAATCCTTGTCTTTATGTCTCATGGGAGACCATGTCATTGTGATGAGCACAGATGACCATGTCATTGTGATGACCACAGATGGCCATGTCGTTGTGATGACCACAGAATTGTGGTGACCACAGATGACCATGTCATTGTGATGACCACAGATGACCATGTATATTGAGTATACCGATTCCATGTGGGAATCCTTGTCTTTATGTCTCATGGGAGACCATGTCATTGTGATGAGCACAGATGACCATGTCGTTGTGATGACCACAGATGACCATGTCATTGTGATGACCACAGAATTGTGATGACCACAGATGACCATGTCGTTGTGATGACCACAGATGACCAGGTATATTGAGTATACCGATTCCATGTGGGAATCCTTGTTTGTGGCCTGTTAGTAATGTGTGTTGATCGTGTGACTTTGATTTTAAAATTTTGATTACCTATGTTAACTTACTATGAGGCATACTTTCTTCCTTATTTTTCTGTGTACCTACTAACCTTTTAGTCAGGTTAAGCCGAGCGAGAGTTAGCTCCATTATTTAAAATTGAGTCATTTTTATTTAAAAGAGTTTTGATGAAACGAAGGCAAATCTTAATAAGGTTTCTATTGGTGAAATAGTGACAAATAAGTTTTGAGTAATGAGAAAAGTTTAGTTGATTTAATTACGAGTTACTGACTTGAAATGTAATATAATAACCGGACGTTTTGTGTATAATGACCGGACGTTTTGTGTCCGATGTGTCCGATGGACTTAACATTGTATGTTCGATGAACTGAACTTATTGTGTGACTCGATGCCTATGGATAGGATTGAGTTTGTGTGTTGGACCAACACTGTTGGTATGAGAAGTGATGCAATGTAATGCATTGTAGTATGTTAATTAAGTTTCTTTGAGTAAAGTTTTCTCATTACTACAAACGATCCCTCTATTGTTAAGGCCAAGAGAACTGAGTAGATTGTATTGGCAAAATACATGAATCTAAGTACCAATTTTATTGACGTGAGTAATGATTATTTTCCTGTAAGTGATTTAGTTTTGTTTTTTTTAATTTTGTCAAAACTGGTTTCATGACTTCAAGCTGCATATGTTGGCATATAGTCGTAGCTCCGGTCTAACCGAAGAGTGCGCGATGCGCATCTAACTATGCATCCTATCACTGGTTAAGTGAAATCACTGGTAAAGTGAAATCGCTGGTCAAGCGAAATCGCTGGTTAAGCGTAAAATTTTAGAATGGTCGCTGGTCAAGTGACTACTAAATTCAATGCTAGTCAAGTAACGACGAAAAAAAAAAAGTGATAGTGTAAAAAAAAAAAAAAAAGGGAGTTGTATGGCTGGTCAAGTGATACAACATTATTGAGGTTCTAAAACCAGTTTGTTGTTTGTACATGATTGTTTGATGAACAAGGTCACAGGGATGATCTAGTGGTTTGTCAAAGGGATGATCAGCTGTAACCACAGGGATGGTTATGGCACCTTGCTTTTGATGAACTCCGTTATATTCGGTTGTTAATTGATTTTATTTTCATTATTGGTACTAAGCTCTTCATGGTTAGGTACTTGATTTGCTAAGCTAAGTGTGTTTACTTAGAATAGAAGTAAATTGGACTTGATATTAAAACTTTGGATTTGAGTTAGAGAGAAAGTCCTATGTGTGGTCAGGAGTGACCGAACGTTGTGATGCTGTGTGAGTGTTGATTGTTTCAGAATCACACGCGAGGACGCGTGTCTTGCAGAATGGCCGTGTCGCAGTGTAGCATACGGTCATGAGTATGGACATAGACGCTAAGCAAAACGAGGGTGCGCCATCTAGCGGCGTGTTGAGAAAACGTTGCTTTGGCGCGCTCGGACGGAGCCGTGGGGGGTTGGCGGGTGCGATTGGATAGTTAGTTATCGAGCGCCACCGAGAGAGTACTCGTAGTCACGGAACTGTCGCGTTTTACCTAGTGTCCATTTTGTATTAAGTTATATTAAGAAATTGTACCTAATAAAACTTGTGTTGTAACAGCGATTTGAAAAAGAGACCTAGACTGAGGTTTTTCTTGCGGCATTTCTTTTCCATCAGTGGTCATTCCGAAGTGCTAGTAAATTTAATAAACATTCTTTAAGTAGAACTAAAACTGTTGTTTCTCTCATATCACGACTACCCTCGTTACGCCCTTGTGATGTTGAATTGCACATCGAATAACCGCTAGGCTATCCGACATATATGTTGGTATTTGTTATAAAATATAGTATCGTTGAGTTAGTATCCCATAACACAAGTTTAGAATTTACTTTGGGGATTTGTCCCTATATATTTATTTTGTTATTTAGATTAAAATTTTATTTAGAATGTGATGAAAAAAAAAGATAATTTTCAGGTTTTTTTATATTCATGTAATTGGTTATAGATATTGAAACAAAAAAATATTTTATTCCTCGTCATCTGACAAGAGATGGTCGAATATTAATATGATCTTTTGATTTATTAGTTCCTTATTATTTTCGTTTTAAAAATATTCGGTTTAAACATGAAATTTGCATGTAAAACGTAAAGTTTACGACTCACGTTTTTATTAGGGCGCGTGTCACGAGATCGGGGGCGGAGGTACAAGAGCAGGAGACCTTAATATTTAATTGAGCTTTTTGACGGCGACAGAGGTGATACTCGATCGGCGCAGAGGTTCCAGACAGGCGGATTGTGTTAGCGACAGTGGCGACAATGTAGTAACAATTTCAAGATCGCTGAATAACACAGAGTCTTACTTATAATAAAATTGTGATTAAACTTGAGTGAGACAAAATTGTAAAATTTCCAAAAAAGAATTATTTAAAGAAAATTTTAATACAAAGTGCAATTCAAAACTTTTTTCTTATATCTATCTAATACATCTATATTTGAGTAAGTTAAATTGTAATTAACATTCGCATCTACATTAACACTTGCTTGATACGTTTAAAATTCGCTTCTACGATAGATTACTTCTACGGTACTTTTCTAAGAGGGTGATCGACCTCACGCCATCTCCAACACAGATTTGAACACTCACAGGCGACACCGGAGCCCGGATAGCGGGTTATCTGACAAAATGTTCAGGGTATTACGACCTTACTACATATTGGGACACGGGTTCGAATTACGGAGAATTTGAAGAGGGCCCGTTCGCCAAAGCCGCGGCGCGAGCGCCCCCGCGCGGAATTACACATGAAACCTTTTCTAAAACCCAATCACAGCAAGACGAGATTCAATGAAGCGGTGAATTCTAATTTTGGATGTGCTCGGGCTGAAATAATCGTTGCAATAGTGAGTGGATTTAAAGTTAGCGGGGCGTCGAGTAGGATTAGAAAAGACAATTCGAGGAAACCTGTAATAGGCCTGTTCGAATAAAAATATTTCGTATTTTGAAGACAACGTCGCGATTAGCATTGTTTCGCACGAGTCTGCGCTATAATTATGGTAATTTGTATTTATTGATAAATAATATCAACTTATATACAATAACTACTCGTCAATAGCAGTCTTCGCGGTGAGGGTTCTCAACCTTACCTTTCTTAACGAAAACTGTCATCCTTTATGAATTTCCACTACAACTAATTAATCAAACCGTTGAAGTTCGCTTCGTAAAACAAAATAGTACCCGAACTGTAGACTCATGAATAACTACTTTGATAAATGCTACTTATATTACATCAATGGACATACCTACACAAAAAGGTTTATGTGATTATTATAATATAATATTTAACTAGAGTACGTTAGTACTATTATGAATTCTGTGACTAGAGTTTACTATTTCTATTATACTACGTCGTAACTTTTACTAAGTTGTTATCATAGTACTAAAACTAAGATGGCCTTGCATGATGCCAAAGACATTCCAAAATAAAAACAGACCGGAAAATCTATTTTCATTTTTTTACCTAGGAACAGTATTGTGTTTATCATATAGAAAAAGCAACAACAGCGGCAGAGCATAATGTTTTAGGAAATTGAGTTTCCGGAATCCGTTGTACAATATCCTATTGTTACACATTGGCCACGGTTGATAGTTATTTTTGTCTATACTTGTCATCATTGCTCTTATTTTTTTCCGCAACTATTTTAAATATTCTACTAACATTTGGAGCGATAGAACACGGCGTATATAAACGCGTAGAGAATGTGCGTTCCTAAAACGCGCGTTCTGCTACATTGACATCGTTGTATTTAGACCCTACGATAAAATGATTACAACTCCGCAATGGATTATGAAACGCAATGAAAACGTGCGACGAATTCGCCTTTTCTGGACAAGGTTAGGAAGCTAGCATATGCGCGTCATAGCGTGTTGTCTGCTCGTCTAAAATACGCCGTGTGCTATCGCTCTTAACTTGTAATGTAATAACGTTGTTTGAATTTATGAAGGTAGGCATAATTTATGTTATTAGTTAAGACTTGAATGATTAGTTTCTGAATACTATAATCTCAGCCATCTATCAAAACGTCTTGAATAATACATTATCTGTAATTGATCCATCCTTATTGTTTCCTGTTTATGGTTTCGTTAAAATAAACTCTAAATCTAAATAATCAATAACCGTTGACTTAGTGACAGGAAAGATCAAAGGCAAGTGACATCGAAATAATATTACTACGTATAGAACGGACACCGCGAACAAAATTTTTGTCCCCATACGTTGAGGCCAATAGACATCAACTCGTTTAGAAACTTGCCGACGCTCATCGTGATTGGTCCTCGGATTTATGTCAAAAAAAAAATTAAAAAATGCCGTCATGTTCAATAAAAACTTGTAAAAACCGTTCAACAGTAAGGAAGAAAGATAGCGGCGTGACTTATCATCGGTAAGTATACAAAAAATTAAGTAAAACCAACCAAAACAATTTTTTTTCATTATTTTCTATTGCATCATGATTGCATCCGCCATTTCTATGTGAAAATCATAGATTATCAAAAATTAATCGTACAGATGGGATACGTAGGTAGGTACTAAGCGTGAGTCAATTTTATAATATAATTTAGGTATTTCTGATTTTTTTTAGCTTTTTTTTTAACCGACTTCAAAAAAGGAGGAGGTTCTATGTTTCATTGTTTATTTTTTGGAGGTCCGCCGATTACTCCTTTAATTTTGGACAGATTTTCATAATTCTTTTTTTAAAATAATATGTAATTTAAATATTGATTTTTAAACTATTTCCAAAATATTTTTATGTAGTAGGTAAAAAATACGTAAATGTGGATAAAGTTACTAAGTAAAAAAAATAGTTTCTAGAAAACAAAAAGACGGAAAACGAAACAGCATTTTAAATTACGACCAACCATTTTCGAACAAATGAAATTCGGGCAAACAAGTTTCGGAGTAAAGATACGTTACCATTCAACACAACTCCTCTTGTCTGGCAGGCGACCGTCTCCTAGTGATTGCATATATTACAAAATACTTCAATATATAAATAGCTTCATTATAAAGTGTTGATTTAATCTCAGTTTATTTTTGACTAATATTATGTTAAGAACAAAAATGTAATGTAGCTTCCTACCAATAAAGCTAAATTATACCTATTTTCTATTAAGTTTATTCTATTATGTAAAATAAAATATTGTAATAAAATAAAATAATCAGTTAGATGTCCAATAGGCAGAATATAAACATAGTGTCGCCCCTGCGTAGTAATGTCATATTCTATGACTCGGTTGGGGGCGGGGCCAGGGAGGGGCGCGCCCCGCACGGCCGAACGCGTCGCCAAAATTTGAAGGCGCTGTCATTTCTATACGTAGTAATATTATTTCGATGGCAAGTGACCAAGGAGAAGGAGTTCAATGCACTGGTCAGACCAGATCCGTGATAACGCCAAAAAACGCGCGTAGATCATGCTTACACGCGTTTAGAGATTTTAAGGAAATACATGTGAACAGTCTGATGTACGCGCGTAGAATCTTATGCGCGCGTAAGGATGTATGTACGCGAGACCATCTGAACTTAGCCTTAAGGTCACGACCCTCAGCAATGAGGACTACGACTCGAGGAGGATCAGTAACCACGGTATTGCAGGTCTATGCAGTCGCTTAAATGTCATTATACTCGTAAGAAATATGACATACAATATCGCGGCCGCAGATGCTCCGGCGTCGGCCAGAAATATTAAGGCGGAGTGTTACATGCAAAATATGGCATAATTTAACTTGTTTGTTAAATATTGCTACATCTCATTTCCAGTTGAAAAATACTGTTTTTTTTTAAATTATTTAATGTATAACAATACCTAAATACGAGACTGGCATGTTTACTGCTTTCCACGATAGAAATTGCTACCGATTACTGTATGAAACTGCTTCTTTCAATCTATTGTACATTGGCAGACGAATAAGTGGTGGTTTTTACCAAACACATTCCGATGGTATGCCATTTGTCAACATGTTCCTTGTGGAGTTGTCATGTTGTTCCCGGATCACACCCGCGGCGACCGCTGCAAAACAAATGAAGGGACCGGCTGATTTATTGTGGCACCGGGAAAAAAGTAACAGCACAGCCAGCCAATGAAAGAGGTGAGCAAGACCGTATATGATTCTAGTGTTCTAAATATTGCGTGAAGCTGATCCAATGAGGATTGGCGGAGGCCAGTGTTTTCAAGTCGCCTGAAGGCCACCGACTTGGCTTAACGTGCCCTTCGAAGTTTGAGATAACGAAACCCATCCAAGCACTGGGTAGGGTTGACGTTGCTTAACTTTCGTTCGTACCAGACAGCGACGTCATTTGGCTCCTCATTTTGAAATTATTTTTTGATATTTTTCACACTATAGAGACTTCCAGCAGGATATTCTTATACTCTGTATTAGCAGCGTCGGGTGAGCTCGTAAATAAAAAGAAATATCATTATCACGAAACATCGTAAATTTCAGAAAAATCTCACGTTCGTGTAACTTAATCATTGTGATTTATATTTCAAAATTTCAACGCCATATTCTTTAATTCTTATGCAGTAGATGAGTATATTTTTCTTGTATTCTGAGAATTCGCTACGCGAAAAGTAGTAATATAATGGTCGCCAACGCGGCTGGCTCGCGCAGTCATAAAACGAAGTTCGAAACTCATACCTATTACCCAGCAGTGCATAACGACAATCGATTTTCAATTGTTTTATAAACTGTGAGCACATGAGTCTGTGAGCCCAAATTTTGGCGCGTACTATAAGATTATTGTAAGGTTAAAGATAGATAGATAGAATTTTAATACACAAACAAGTAATTCAGTAAAAGTTACAGACAATTTAAACTATATTAACTCGTACCTTGCAGCAGGTTGAGTTTAAATTATCTGGCAGTTAGTCGCCCCTCAGATGAGCTTAGCCTAAGAATATTATGGGCCGTCAAGTACTCTCAGCTATGTAACAAGCAAGCTTGTGCAATAAAAATACAGGTTTTCCGACTTTATAAGAAGAATATCAGCCTTCTATGTACATTTCCGTAGCCACATTAACGCTACGTTAGTGCTACGTGAGTGCTACGAAAGTGCTACGGTAATGCTACGAAATCCTACATTACTACATTACAATTTGAGTTGTGATAAAGGAGTTTTATTGTAAAGACGTGCAAAAGTATTTCCTTCAAATCTACTTGAAAAATATTTTATTTTATCTATACTAATATTATAAAGAGAACATTTTATTTATTTGTATATATTGAATAGCGTCCGAAAGTACTAAACCGATTTGAAAAATTATTTTACCGTTTTGGGAAGCTACACTATTCCCGATATAGGACATAAGCGAAAACCCGTGTGAAGCCGGAGCGGGCGCTAGTTTTTAATAAATCTGAGTTTTGCTGTTAAGTCCGCATACACCCTATTTCTGTGTTCCAGATCAAAACCACATTATAACAGCGCCGCCGCTCCTGGCCGCGAGCCAGCGCCCCGCATTACGAATACATATTAC
Organism: Endotricha flammealis; assembly: GCA_905163395.2. Classification (NCBI taxonomy): domain Eukaryota; kingdom Metazoa; phylum Arthropoda; class Insecta; order Lepidoptera; family Pyralidae; genus Endotricha; species Endotricha flammealis. The sequence continues at coordinate 148,108 of LR990864.1, forward strand.
TTTGTTTACGTCCAGTGAATTAAGTATGTAGCATTACCATAGATTTATTCAATCAAGTTAATTTCTTGTACCACTAATTAGAATTTTGATGGGCTAAGTGACTTCTGCGTTGTCATCAGCCGTCCTCCTCACGGAATATAAGAATTCCGGGAAGCAGGAAAAGGAGTAAAATAAGTGGCTGACGAAGATTACGTATTAGCTGACAGATTTAGTCAGTTTTGCTGTTTGCTAATTAATTTTTTGCAAAAATATTTTGTAACTGACAAAATCATTTTTTATTTTTTCAGTAATTTGCTGACCGTTTAATTCATAGCTCATCATATCGACCCACAATCACCCCACTGTGGGGATGCGAGTCTCCTTTCAATCGAGCTCCTCAAGCCCAACACTTATTCCCAAAGCCCAATTATTTATTTATGAGTATGAGTTGAAATGTTTTTATGTAGCAGAATAAATCTCATTAATATTATCTCGTTTCCATGTCAACGCCCCTGTGTCGGTCACATTACATATTCCGATTGAATAGAATTATGAGAATTCATGTTCACTTTGTCTGTGTGTAATGTAAAAATTATATTTTTATACTTACAATTTATTTAGTTGTATAATGACATAAAAAATAAAGATATTATTTTTTCTTTGGAATCAGGAAAAAACATTATCTACTGCATATCCATGTCGCTTGGGAAAGACGGAGGTCTGTCAGACTATCCTTACTGAGCAATGAGAGACATTTCGTCTAAAAACCTGTCTGCTACCTTCGTTACACGAACTAGTGATATTTACCCCACCACAATACCAAACCCCATGGATAGGATGATATTTAATAATTTATTTTACCCAAATAACTAAATAAACAGCAAAAAAATTACTGTTTTATTCTAAAAAATACTAAATTCATTATGACTAAACTTACACTGGCTAAGCAGCAGCTTATAAGAAATAACATGGGATTCAATTTTTTTTATTTACAACAACGGGCAGCTGCTGGGAAAAGGAGCCGCGGGCGCTCGCTAGTCTGGACGACAGTCACTTAACTGCAAAATTATTCAATCTAGCCTTAACTTTATGCCATTAAACACATGTATGAAACTTAGACAAGTTTAAAATCTATTGAAGAAAAGTGTAAGTGCAGTCGACTGTAAAAATATACAGACGTGCATTTTTAGTTACTACTTTTGAGTTTGAGATTTTTTGAGATTTTAGTTACTACTTTTGACACAAAACCTTTGTTCACACCAAAATAGTCCCTTGAAAGGAACTAGTGGAACTTTTTTGTCCCCCTAGTCCCTTTCTGGTCGTCACAAAATAATCATGAGAATAAAAGTCCCGAAGCTGGAATCGTACATGTCGACCACATAATGGTGTTATCAGACCATTCAACTACTACATCACTGAAATTATAAGAATAAAATGAAAAGTAGTGTGAATTTTCTACATAATTATTATGTGTGCAGGAGGTCCCGGGACTATTTCACCCTCCATAAAATTTATAACAACAGCATTATAACGTGCGTGACTAATGGAAGTAAAAGTGTCCGGCGCTCGTACGGCTCTCTCGACAATCACCTTATAAAAATAATATACTACCCGGACCCACCCTTTATAGCAGAAGTTTTATCATAATTTTACTATGCATAACAGCGGATGGCAGAAAATTTATTTCGCAGAAACTTAGTCTGGCATGCACTCATTTAGCATACACTCATAACGCAGATTTGTGCCCGTTTTCCTCGTGGACCTAGCAGAATAGTTTTTAGGCGTACATTTCATAATTAAAAAGTATGAATATTAAATCACAGAAAGTTCAATCGTAAATTAATTAAATTGGTTCTAATTTTATAATACACCGGCTACAAAATTACTTTCATCATATCAACTCATAAGCATCACACTGCAGATTCACTGCAGAATCATCTCTTCGATCGAAGGAGATTAGAGCGGACTCTGCCACGCTACTCCGATGCGGATAATTTATAATGATCTTCCATTTCAATAATATGCAGCCAATGTTTGGCAACTTTAGCGATCTGTCTCGTCGCGTCTGCGGCTCCAAGTTCCTCCATTTATAGACTAGTTTAATCTTTGGAATCCCCAAAGTGTTTCTGGAAGCGTTTATTGGCGTTCGATTATGAAGATGCTCAATTAAAATGGCCGAGGTGTCGCCGCCAACAATTTATCAAGAGTTAATGACTACCAACTACCGTGTTATGGATTGCCATTGCACCTTGGGATATAATTACATATAAAAATTCATCATTTTTGCGAATATTTATATACTTTCTTTAATATTATAGGAAATAACTTTACTGACACTATTAAATATGTGGTCGCATTGACTTAGGCGACAACTCGGACACTAATTAACTATTCGTATGACTTACAAATGCACCGATATGATACTAACTCATTTAATGCAAAAAAGAAATAATTTCATTTCATCATTTCATTTCTAAAACAACTGATGCGTGTCCGAGTATTGTAGCATATTTAAGAAATAGCACTGTGTATCATGGCTATATTGCAAACAGGCATCTAGGCAGACTAGCGCTATGGGTCGGACAACTCCACGGTTCTTGCTGAGCAAGTGCCTATTAAAGTTGTTTTATCTGTATTTTTTATATTATCAATGTTAGTTATTTTTAAGTTCTTATATGTAAGACAATAAATAAACCTTCTTTCTTTCTTTCATCAAGTTAATAAATGAAAAAAAAGAAAGCGACCTAGATGTGTTATTAAAAAAAAAACTACATTCACTGATCAATATGCCTATCTACCACGCCACTTAATAAATTGTCACACAGTATTCTAGAATACGGCGCGTGAAGTGGTCTAACAATGAAATTAACCTATTCAAAGGGCATTATGTAATAGCAGGAAGAAAGTGCCTGTGAGGACATTCTCTCTGAATAAATTAAAAAATAAAATGACCTTTTGATGATGAATGATTTGAATCAAATCGTGTAGCTTATGTTCCCTTGCGAAATGTACTATTCCGCTTTGACTGTAATTACAGACACACGACACACATTCGCAATGTAACAGAGAAACAAAATTTTGTTTCTCTAATAAAAGATAGAGCTAGTAACAATGGAAAATGAACTAGGTTAGGTATTTACTGGTCGAATGATTCTATATTTAAAAATAATTTCTATTTTTTACTTGTTCGACGGTACAGGAAAACATAGTTATTTTTTTTAGAAAATATAAAGAAACAGAATAATATTATGCTCTCTGTTACGAACTAGCCGTCAGGATTCTCCAGTAATAAGGTTTAAGAATATATTCCTCAAGAATACAGAACATTCACTTACCGAGAAACAACAAAATACATGATTAATTACAAATAGCACGAGCATTTCATTTTATAAATATAATAACACTTCAATAATACTCTGAATATCACATTTTTTTAGCTTTTTTCTGTGTCGGTTGTGGTCCACCTGCTTAGTGCATCTGGGTGGACCACGAGCATTTTTTCTTGTCTGTGGCTCAATACGAAAATCATGAATGGTGTGGGCCACGGTTCACCTTGACCCGACACTCTATTTTCTATTTAACTTTGAGCTCTTCTGTTTCCACTTACCTTCATCCTCTACACTCTTATTTGCCTATATCTCCAGCGTTCGTTGTCGCGCACCACGGAACTCGCCACAAAAGGTTGACATTTAAAATATTTTAAAGCGAAAATACCTCTCATCTTTGTGTTCATATTACGTGGCTTTTAAAAATGAAAATGACGAAAATATTCATAGCCACAATATTCGTTTCTTTGCGAAGAATATTTCAATTTGCTCTTTGAAGAATAAGCGGTTTTATTTTCGGATTTCAAGTCAAGGAATAATGTATTAGTGCCTCTCTATGAGCACATTTGCCTTTTCGGTACTTCATTTCTATAAGACGAGTCCCTTTTGTGAAAGTCAACAACAAAGTACACCCCGTCAATGATCAATCACTTATTCTGGGTCTAGCCTTTCAAAGTAGCTTCTCATGTTATCGAAGAATAATTTTAATATTTTTTTCTGTATCAGAATACTTTGTTGAATACATTTTTATAAATAACCCATCTTACTTTATGCTTACGGAAAATAAAATAACGAGAAATATCTCTCTTTCCACTTGGATCCACTGTCTCGATCCTTCGGTGGATCACGGGACACTTTCCACTTGAGTCAGTGGAGAAATCAAATTCCTATACATAACGGACGCTCTATAGCTCGCTCTTGCCGACTTCAAGTTTAAAGTTGATGACAGTTCCAAGAATATAAATTCTAAATCCTACTAATATTATAAACGCGAAAGATTGTGTGGATGTATGGATGTTTCACGCAAAAATGGCTTCATAGATTTGCTTGAATAATATTAGTCTGGTAACGGGAACAATGGGTTCTCGCTGGTAAACCCGCGGGAATCAGCTAGCGTGTAAATGAGTGTTTGTGTGATGTGAAAATTGTCGTGCAATAACACCTCCCGCGTCACGCCGTAAGCCGCACCGTGGAGTGGCAGAAATAAATGATTTAGGGCGTCCATTTGTGTGAGTTACAAAGCTTCTGTAAAATGATGTAATAAAGATGTGTATTGTGCGCTTTGTTAGCAAAGACCCTTATTCTTGGGATAAAATTCAACAATATATTTTCCCATAATACGCCTCTGCAGCGAACAATGAGCCTTCTAACAGCTATTCAATGTTAATTATTATTAATTATTTTAACTTGACGCTTGCTTTGTGAAGATTATAGCATTTCATTGGATTCGCCTTAAAATACGCTGTGATGTTCTACGACGAGTGCCAGGGAGTTTTTTGTATCAAGTTCCAATTTTTAAACAAGTTTTAATCTAAAGTTCACAGATAAGACATCCACTATTTGAATTAGAGGCAAATAAAAATCTTTAAATAATTTTATTAAAAAAAACCTTATTAAATTCTATGGCAAACATTTGGGTAGATATTGTGTATATATATAGAAGTTGTTGGAATGTTTTTTTTTAACTTGTATAGCAATGGAACTGCAGATCTATTCTCGTAATAAACCCAGTCAAAATGTAGTCTCGATCTCGAGCGCTATGTCGTTCGTTTTATTATGTCTGAGCAAGACCTCGCTTGAAACTAGACCATAACTCTTTTTATCCGTGTGTTTATAAAACAGGTACTTTCTATTCCTATCTAAAAACATTATTTTATATTCCGGAAAGAAAATAAGGTAGTAAAAGACATAATTTAATGGCGATGAAGCCAAGTAAGGAGCAGCTTATGGCTTATGAAATTGCAGCGCGGTATCTCGTTTCGTGAGCTGCAGGCGACGCCGCAGACTACGATGTAACCATTAGCCTTATAATGTTGGCGAAGTATAATAATTTAATGTTGATAAAGACGGCGGCCGTTCCACTAAATGAAAGATAATCTGAAGCGCGGGAAACTTCCCGACTTACGGCTCCTCGGAGAAATTCATTAGCGAAAAGATTTATTAGCAAGTGCCAAAAGGAACTTTTTTTATTTGGTAACTTTTAATAACATTTTACGAATGTAACCGAGACTTTGCGTTATTTTTTCAAATAAGAAATTCTGATGGCAGATGGTGGTTACCACTGTTTACATTATGATGTTTACAACAACAAAAAAATGCCTTTATAACATCATCTCTTGCCCTGTTCCACAGGGAAATCAAACAGACACTCAGACTTGCAAAGAGGCATTTTAATCTTAATTCCACATTAAGACTGATGCAATCGTTTCTGAAATATTTTGAACTTTCGACGTGACTAAAACCGCTAGTGTATTGTAATATTTGACTAAACCCATTTTTCTCCTCGCACAAAATAATGGATCTTTGCCCAATCCATTTGCGTACACACTCAATGCTAACAGTATAAATCCTAGAGTAATAATGCTTCTACATATATTTCAAGATGTCGCAATAGTATATTATACAAAACCTAGACGCATACACTTGTAATAGACTAACCGCTTGAAGATAAACATAATAGTAATATCGTATTATCACGTTTACCCATAATCATCCCACCACAGTTATTCGGGTCTCCACACACTGGCTGAAGTCCACAGCGTTTATATTAGGGATTGGTCCGAAGAAAAAGTCCTGGGACTTTTTACAATCAGGAAGTCCCGGGAACCAAACGTTTACTGTCTATATTTATCTCTAACTAGCATCAATTAGTTCGAACATGAGCCATGAGATAAGCACTTATCGCTGATCCCCTACCTGCGGTGACCCCTCACGCGGGCTAGCGCCGATAAGCATTATCATACCTGAATACTACTTGGTTACACAGTACAGTCACAGTGTGAAGATGCATCCAGTCCCCAGTAATATCGTGACGATAAGAGCTTAGGCGTAGGCGCCTTCGGTCCGAGGCTGCTGAGTTCACGATTGCAACGGCGGTGGTCTGGGATGCACAACAATTAATGTAACATTATTTTAATTCATTAATATTAAGTCACTCCGATGTATCGCAAATCCTTAGATATTAAAGGAGCTTTTAATTATTTTTTTTCTTAAAAAAAATACTACTCTATGAGCTTTGACTAGGTATACACATATTTTAAAAGGGGATTTACAATGGCAGAACAATAAGGTTGAATTATAATTGGGTGAGCGTGTTTTAGACGCGGCTGTTTCTGAAACGCATATTAATTTTAACTCAATTATATTAAATCTATTATCTTCTTATTTCGACAGAGACAGACATAATATAATGTGTCTGTCAAACTTTCAAAACGGTTTTGAGCAATTTACCGTTAATCGCTTTTAGCAAGGACGAAATAACATAGATACTAATTGTAACTGTTTATTTCATTCACGATCTATTTCAATAGTTGATCTGTGACACGATAAAGTGTTTTACACAAGAAACGCTTTTGCTCTAAGTGTAAAGTGGATTTGTAGTGTAAACATTTGTTATGGGACACGGCGGCCATTTCTCTGTTCCGGGAAATCTGTGAATGTTTATTTTACACTAAAATGTGCACTTTCGACCTACACTAACAAATTCCCTTGGCATTCTTTTTATGGTTCCGTACCTCTAACAGGATCACTTTGTTGTCCGTCTGCCTGTCTGTCAAACTCTTTTTTTCTCAGCCCCCTTTCTCAGCCCCCTTTCTCAGCCCCCTCCCAGCTCTCTTTAGCCTCCCTCCCTCCCTCTATTCTCACAACAATAACAGTGTCAATCTCAATTCAAACTCACGCGCCGTTCCGTTCAATTCCAGTGAGACAGCGATTGAGTTCGAATCGAGATTGAAAATAGGGGGCTGATCTGCAGTTTTTGCAAGAAAAATATATAAAAAGTTAAGTCAACGCAATCAAAAGATATGGGGTGTTATTTTATCATTATTAATAACATACAATCGTTGCCAAATTCGAAACTAGATGGTGTTGTATGTATATTGTAATTTGCGTTTAATTACACGTCGAAGTTATAATTGGCTTCTTGTTAACGTGTTAACTTCATTAAAGTAAACCTTTAAAGGAATAAGGTCGTGGAACCGTCTGTTATTGGCTTCACATTCCGAGTAATTGCAATACTTAGGGCGTTTCTCGAGGCAGGGATACTCGGAACGAGAGGCGATTACTGGAAACGACACGCCGATTTATAGTGGATGAAGCTCGAGATCTCCTCGAGTCGATTCTAGAAAGTAGTTATACTTATATATCTCCCTTATATGGTATGTTATATATAATTGCTTGGTTCAACGAACCTTAAAATTGTTACTTTTGTTTCCGAAATGGTGACAGTTTATAGAGTCGATTTATTTATACAAATTAAGTATTATTGTTTATAATTATTATTTTTTATTAACGTTTTTACAATTTGTCTTACAATATTAATATATATAGTCACGAGAAACTGCTGAGGTTCGGTTTTGTGTTTGGTTTGATTCGATCTAGTCTCTGAATAAAGTAATTGTTTACCACATTAAAGCTGGAGATTTTTTAATCCATCCAAAGGTATGGCTGGAGTCGTGGTTACTTAACTTGCATTTTCATTTAGTTTCTACACGCTTTATAACGCTCTCAGTCGTCTTTTTACATCTGTAAACTCTAAGATAAATAGCTCCCATAGATCCTGTTTTGGTATCTACAACAGCTGACTTGGAAGCCTGCTTACCCGACCGCGGCGAGGCGGAAAGAATACTAATGTGTTCGACGACCCTGAAGGTCGCTATCCGGAAGAGAAATGGGTTTACTGTGGAATAGGCATATTACGAAACTAGACAAATTATTAAATGACTAATATGAAAAAAAGGTCTCTAAAAGCGCGGCGTCGCCGTCGTTGTGTGTCGCACTGATGGTCGCACTCTGAACGAACACACATTTAAACAACATCGACCCTAGCCACTGTTTGGATAGAGGGCACGTTAAACTGTCGATCCCGACGGTTGTCGATGGCAGTGGTTAAACCAAGTCGATGGCCTTCAGGCGGCTTGACAACACTGGCCTCCGCCGATCCGCATTGGAGCAGCGTGGCAGAGTCCGCTCTGATCCCCCTTCGATTGAAGGGAGACCCGTAACTCTGCAATGGGATGATTAAGCTCTGTTATGATGCTGCAACTATTTATAAAAAATAAATATAAAGACCCTTGAAAAGATTTCTTTCAGCAATAATGGCCGCATTGTTGCCAATTTCAAAAGGAATACGTAATCGATGTTGCCAATACACTAGGCTGTATGTTTAATGTGTTTTCCTGTTGTGTATTGCAAGTACCTAAAGCATATTCTGTCTATCTATAATTGGTAATTCCACAAAACTCCCACATTTCCCGTTGCATCGCAACAATACTCGCAATTTGGCCGCCAGGTGGCGTTATTGTAAGTCAACAATATTAAGAACAATCTAGATTACTTATACAATTTAGTGCTGCCGTGTCTCGAAACAAAAGGCACGATTGGATATATATATTTATACTTTGTTACAGTGGCCAGCTTATTATACGGAAAAATTATGTTCGGTATTCATGTAGAATAAATCCGGAAAGAGCTTTATATTATAGAAATAAATAAAAACAAGAGGTAAATGTGTATTTAATAAATTTAGAGTGTTGGAGAAGCTCAATGGCGCCGCTGTTTGTCGCATTCTATAGAACAATCATTGACAGCGTACAGTAGAATAAAATTGTTTTTAATGCTCTGATCCATTTTAAATTGTATTATCCTAATAATGTTACGTCACTTAAATAAAAAATAAAAACAAGAAGTTTGTAAAACGTACAACTTAGGCAATTTACAACTTACAAGAGTTACGAGTTGATAAATAGACCAGTTGCTACATAGGCGAGTTACAATACTAACTCTTGATTATTTGCTCAGTGAGATTTTGTATGGGTGCAATCGAGCATTGTGTGTTACGAATGTTGTATCTACTGAGGGCCGCAAATAATACTTCATTTTTGAGTATGAATAATAATGAACTTCATTGTTTACATTCAACAAGCAAATCTATTGACGCGAAAGTCGCGGCATGCGAACGACATTGTGTGCTTTTAATTAACTCTCCTTATTAGTTATGTGTGTCGCGAGAGCACGGTTAACTGGGTATTCCGACAAAGACCACATCTCTATAGTATTCATTAAAATATAATGCAGTGGTATTCGCTCAGATCATTCTGATTAATATTAAAAATACAAAAGTGGGTTGCGAAAGTCTCTCGGAAGTCGCTACATAAGAAAATCAATAGACGTAAGTATTTTGTTAGGTTTTGTGGACAGTTACAGCAAAGTGCTGAGAAATGTAGTCCACTTTAGAGGACGTATCCGAATGACCTACAGACGGGAATATCATATAGTGATGGACAGAGGATGAAATGCAGTAGGGATTAGGAAATAATTGACAGTATTCTCTCAACTAAACTTCCTAGATCAGCAGTATTATAGAACGGCTACAGACAAAACAATAAGAAATTTGTTTTTAAAATGTTGTTACGGCTTATCCCTTTGTTCCGTTAAAGGAACTCCCAAAGGGACTAGTGGGGACAAAGGAGCTATCGAGTAGATTAATTACACAAATCATTTATAATTGTATATATTTATAACTAGAGAAAGTGGCTGGCTACTCCCTGTAAAGGGAATCGTAAAGACATACTCTCTGAAGAAACTTTTTGAATTTTCTAACCACATAAAAAGATCGCTGGATGTATTGTGCTAGAGATCTAATGGATAATACCTATGTTTATATATTATACACGCAGGGCGATTGCGGATAGCCGAAGGGTACATGAAGAATATTAATTTCAAATTGCTCATGTTATTCTTTACAGAAAGGTAACTTAGGAACTCATAAGATAGCAATGGCAGGCTTACATCTTGAATGAGGTTGTTTAAGCCCCGCGGCAAGCATAATATTCATACAGGCCGTAATACACTTTATTAAAACACAGGAAAATGAACCTTAGAAGCGGCAGATTCCATTCATTATAAATAACTTTTGTATACTCATAACACAAAGTTATGTAGTATTCCGCATTTTTGCGATTACTCTAGTCTATAGGTTAGTTATGTCTCTTGTACTAATTTCTTTGTGTGTATTGTAAATAAAGCATATTCTGTCTATCTACTTAATATTAGTAGGATTTGCTAGAAAGAAAATCAATTATCTTCTACTTTGGTCCACTTTGTGGTAGATTGAAGTGTAAAAAGTGTCCTAGGGTCCACTGGGAGATCGAGCCAATGTATCCAAGTCGAAGGACCACTTTCTAAGATCTTGAAGATAGGTGTTGTGTGTTTAATGTTAATTAATGTATTCTGGGCTTATATTGCGTATGTTCGTTGATCAAAGCGTACCTAGTTATACATACGTAAAGAGCTAGGCTTTGATCTACGAACTACTACATTTTCACAATAAAGTGATTTTTAATCGAGTTATGTTTAATAAATAAATAATAAATATATAGGGACGAATTTGGCGACTAATGTCTAAAATGAAATATGACGATGTATAATAATGTCCACTCGTATACAAATGTTGAGGACAAATTGAGCTAGCCCCAAAGTACGTTCGAGACTTGTGTTATGGGATACTAACTCAACGATATTGTATTTTATGACAAATATATACATAAACATCCAAGACCCTGGCCAATCAGAAAAAGTTCGTTTTTCATCATGACCCGACCGGGATTCGAACCCGGACCTGGGTGGCGGACCGGCATGGTAACCATTAAGCCACGGAGGTCGTTTATATCATAACGGTTTATAAATCAGACGATTGTTTGAAACTTTTGTACCAAGTATAGTGGAATGCAAAATAGATGACACCACAATTGTATCACCCAGTTTATGGTGAGGTGAGTCCATGCGTGATGTGTATAAGGTATGAAACTGATGCCACTGTATGGCATCAGTTTCATTCATACCTTCCATTTAATGTTTCACTCTTGAAAATACTTTCAACTCGAAATCTTCAAGAGGGTAGATGGGTCGTTGTTACAATGGCAACAAAAATGCTTCATAGCGATGGGTTGACTGAATTCAGAATGTTCCGCTCGGCCGCTCGCGAACGGCATTCAATCGAGAACACTTTAAACTTTGGGCCTTCAGAAAAATGATTTAAGATAAAGCCAACGAAATGTAAACAAAATTGTTGAAATACGTTTACATCATCTTATTTATATTTAAACACGGCTTAATGTCTTTTGAATAATACAACGTATAACAAGGACTTTAAAATGATAAGGAATTTCGTAAACGCGGCTCCATTTTGAGCAACAATGATTTCTTGACATTTTTGTGTTAACATTTTCTTCGTTTTACGGTCACATCAGAATTATAATATCTGCTCCAACAATGTAACTTGAATCCTGTCTTACGAGACATTATGTGGCTGTATAAAAACCCACATATTTAGGTGAACTTGTATTTCAATACTTATTTAAAATTGATTACAGAAAAAAAATCATCTCATAAGATTTTAAATTTTAAATGTTTGAATACAGTTTAAGAAAGTATTCTTGAATGTTTGCATTTCCGATTGCTGTTTAGCAAATGTGTCTAATATAATTTACACATATCCGAGCGATTTTAGGAATTGTATATAATGATGGACATGATATATAAAAATCTATCTATAAATAATCGAATAAATTATGGATTAGGCTGTTATTTCATAGACATTTTTGTTAGAAAAGTGCCTCTCGTTGATCGGATTAGAACTTGATTAGAGAGTGATGTCGACATTATGCAAATGGGTGCGTAACGTGAATTTTCATAAACCGCCTTTATTATTTCACGGTCTTGTAATACCGACCACCTTAAACGCGCCTGTAGGCTGCTCATCACAGTTTACGAGCTGTTTTTATCAAAATCATGAATTACTAAGGTAAGAAATATCTTTTGTACATGCTAAAAGGAGCAAAACCAACGGGTCTATTTTCGTAACAAAAACAGTTTCAACAACACCTCAAACTCACTCGCTATCCCGCTCAATTTCTATTTTATATGAGTGAGACAGCGCTTGAGATTGACACGTGTTTTTGTTCCCAGAATAGCCCCTCTACCTTTTACATATAGGGTTACCTGTAATTCGAATTATACCCGGAACATGCTTATTAAGGGGCTCAAAAGCAACAAAATTAATCACCCCAAATTGTCGGACAAGCCCAGTGCTCCTCGGGATATGGGCTTTTTGATATTTACAGAGAATATCACATTTAAATTAAAATTACAAAATCTACCCATTTGATGGCTTCCATTCAAACTTTACATCATACATATCTGACATTTCATCTAATCTTAAAACATTTTTTACTATCCAAAATTGGATCAGATTGCTTTTGCAATAAGACAGCCTTTTGTACAAAAGTATATTACTTAAGTTCCACAAATGTATTTTTATTTTTAATGGTGCAATAAACAGGTTTGTATTGTATCATATAGCATGCAAGTTTGTTTGTTTAGTTTGGGCCTAAATGACGTTGTGTGCTTTTTTGTATGTATTTGATTTTAAAAAAAACCTTAATTCACTTTATATGTAACTTTTTTATCAACAATGTTATCCGACGCATCCAAAAAATATTATCCAAAAATGCCGATACGGCCAACACTGCCTTCGTAATTATTTTAACTAACCTGCAGCACCATTTTAATTCCGTTAGCCTGCACTACACCAAATAAAAAGTTTCGGCGTGAATTTTCGCATCAGTAAAGATTAAATTAGGACATTTCTACACTGTATGCATTTATTATTATTAACTAATTAAACTAATTAAACTAAATAATTTATTTAGAGACGAAGCTTTCACTACAGTGTTGGTTGATGCCGTTTCTGTGTGTCGCACTCTAAATTGACACGCAACTTAGGCAACGTCAACCCCAGCCAGTGTTTGGATGGGTTTCGTAATCTCGAGCTTCTCTGTGCCGTTAAGCCGTCGGACCCGGCTGTTCGATTCGAAAGAGCTTATATTAGGCCTATTTTAATAAAAATATTTTGAATTTGAATTTGTTGTCGATGAATAAAAGTCGTTAAGCCAGGTCGGTAGAATGAAGGTGGCTTGAAAACACACTGCCAGTCCGCATTGGAGCAGCGTGCAGAGTACTCTCTAATCCCCATCAATTGAAGGGAGACCCGCATCCCTGCAGTGGAATGATTATGGGTTGATATCATTGAAACAATTCATGTACGAAACTGCTCGTCTTTTGAAAGAGGACACCCCATCAAGTCGTTTCGGAGACTCTGGAAAAAAGTTTTAGACCACTTAAGTTCGATCGGGTCTGGCACAGGGGTCTTCTATCGAAGCTACCATCGTACGGACTGCCCGAGGGACTATGCAAATGGGTAGCCAGCTTTCTGTCCAACAGAAGCATAAGTGCCATAGTTGACGGCAGTTGCTCGGACCGCATGGACATTAATGCTGGCGTGCCACAAGGCTCCGTTCTATCCCCGACCCTCTTTCTGCTGCATATCAATGATCTGTTGTCTGTAGATAATATTCATTGTTATGCAGACGACAGTACCGGGGACACCTATTACACGGGCCGGCCTAGCATCCCTCGTTCCATAGTGGAGGAGAACCGCGAACGACTTGTGTCTGAAATCGAAGGCACCCTAACCAGGGTGAGCGATTGGGGACGACGTAACTTAGTCCAATTTAACCCCACCAAGACACAAGTCTGCGCGTTCACCGCGAATAAATCCCCTTTTTCAGTGGCCCCACAATTCCAAGGGACACCCTTAATAACTACCGGCAGCTTAGGGATCCTTGGAGTCGAGATCTCAAGCAACGTCCAGTTTCGCAGTCACATAGAAGACAAGGTCAAGTTGGCGTCGAAAAAGCTCGGTGTGCTGAATAGGGCGAAGCAGTACTTCAATCCGGGGCAGAGACTTGTATTGTATAAATCTCAAGTCCGACCCCACATGGAGTACTGCTCTCACCTATGGGCTGGAGCGCCGGCGTACCAACTTGGACCTCTAGACTCGACTCAAAGACGTGCTATGAGGATTGTCGACGATCCCGAGCTAACAAGCGGTATTGAGCCCCTCAGTCTGCGGAGAGACTTCGCCTCCCTATGCGTGTTCTACCGCTTGTATAATGGGGTTTGTTCCGAGGAATTGTTTGACTTGATGCCTACGGCCACTTTCTACCATCGAACTGCTCGTCACCGGCGGGGAATCCAACCTCACACACTAGAACCAAAATGGTCGCGTACTACGCGGTTTCAGAGGAGTTTCCTCCCGCGAACGCTGAGGCTGTGGAATGAGATCCCCGCCGAGGTCTTTCCTTTAGACTATAATATGGGGTTCTTCAAAAAGGGCATTAAAAGATTTTTACAGGGTCGGCAACGCGCGAGTGATGCTCCCGGTGTTGCAAGCGTCCATAGGCTGCGGTGACCGCTCACCATCAGGCGGACCGTAAGCTTGTTTGCCACCTTTGTGGTATAAAAATAAAATAAAAAACTTTAGTTTGAAGTCGAGTCGCTATTGTCGGCATTTTAGACCACTTGTGTTCACGACCACTTGACTCTAGTTCCAGTTATCTATTAGAGAAGGTAACACCGATATGACGTATCATTATTATTAGAATTCATCATCATCATCTCAGCCACAAGAAGTTACTGCTGGACTATTAGGTCCCCAAACGTTTCCAATGCGACCTGTTGACATCGGCCTGCATTCAGCGGCTTCCTGCGACTTTCCTCAGGTCCTCTGACCACCTTGTAGGCGGCCGTCCATTCTTAGATGTTAATGTTATGAAATTAATATTATTAAGTTATCTTAACATTATTACAATAAATGAATGAAGACCACTCATAGAACAGGCTAGGCGAGTTACAAATGCACCGATATGATACTAACTCGATATAAGTTAAAATAATATTCTGTACTAGGCATAACTTTTAACGAATCTGGAAAAAAATCCCGCAGGAAATCGTTCTCCTGTTAAAAACACATGAAAATGTTATACAAATAAATGCAACTTGACAGAAGTAAAATAAATGCATCAGTCAGAAGGGCAAATTGGATGTTGTGTTTTGTTAGAAAATATTCTTTCAGAAACTTACCGAAATTCTGAATCGTTGTGTACCTAAAACGAAAATGTATAACTATTATTTATTGTTTTAAAAATACCAGCTGTTTTGCTCTTGCCGCCCCGAAGAATAGCATAAATACATAATATTTATAAACGCGAAAATTTGTAAAAATGTATGGATATTTGTCACTGTTTGACGTAGAAACGTTTTGCTTCAAATTTTGTACCTACACGGTATTTTTTTTTTTCACCACTAAGGTAGCAAACAAGCTTACAGCCCGCTTGGTCACCGTAGCCTATGGACGCTTGCAACACCGGGAGCATCACTCACGCGTTGTCGACCCTATAAAAATCTTTAATGACGTATTGTAATTTTTTATCTCTTATACTATCCTGGGTTCGGAAACAACGGGATTTTGCGGGTAAAACCGTAGGCATTAGCTACTCTAGAACAATATTCGAGCATTATGAGCTTGTAAATTATGTCTGCCTGTCTCCAAAGTTGCCTTGACGGGGTCACGTGCGGGACTGTTATGCTCACTTTAACATCCTAAATACATTACTTGAGTAATATGAATAAATGAGACTTCACGTGGTTTATATCTACACTAATCTATTTGCTGTTCTGCTAATATTATAAATGCGTTAAGTAAGAGTAAGTAAGGGTCAGAATGGTAAGACCGCTGAACAGATTAAATAAAAGTTCGTATGAAGATGAGTTGAGATGATCTAGGAATTCAACCCGTGAACTTGAACAGCGTAGATGAGCCTGCAGTCAGTTCCTGTGAGTCACGTAAGAGACCCGTAAGGGATTATTAACATGTCTAACTATTTTTGAACAATTTTGACACAATACTAATAGGTAGCGTAGTATATACTTAGATAGAAGAATTTCGATAGTATTTAAAATAAAAATAAAAAAATGGCTCGACTCCTTACACGTAGTTATCAGAAAATGGATAGAACGCGGTGAGCTTTTGAATCTCTCACTCACCGAATGAAACGCATCCTGTGCGAGATCCATTTCATAAAATGCTCTACCTGGCCATTTCCGATTCTCCGAGATTCCTAAGTCCGTGGTGTAAATTCCCTCTAAGCGTTACAAACGGCGGACTTAAGTCGCAACTCGATAAAAGCCTGTATTTTTAGGGGCACTCCGTGACGTACTCGTGTCCTAATCCGTTTACGATTGGAGCAACCCTCGCAGCTTTAAGTTGCTGACCGGTCACTTAGCTTAAAAAAGGTTTCACTGAGAAATTGGATCATATAGATTGTACAGTGGAGGCAAGTTTTAAAACTGTATGCCTGAGAGTACGCTGGAGTAGTTTTTTGTACATAATTCACACAGCGCCACCGGGTCCCAAAGGAAGCTAGGCTTAAACAATTGCTGTAATTGGCCAAATGCCGTTGTAAGAATACACATACTAATATTACTTCACGCCGAAAGCAATGAACGGATTGATGGGAATTTTTTATTGGGGATATTAGACTCCTTTTCTCAATTTTTACTTTTTTCAAAATTTATTTCCAAAATAATAAAATACATTAAATTTTAATTTACCGTACGATTTAAGACACGCAGGGCTTACCGTATAGACGGCTGATCGTTCACATACAGTTTTTTTTTTACATTTGGCACCATCTAGCCTCGAGAAAACATACTTTGAATGTGTTCATCTGTCTCATTTAAGTAACAAGGTTTAAGATAATTTGAAATACGAGTTCCATATTTTAGGTAGCAGATATTTAAATGACTTTAATTGTTATGTGATTAGGTCTCGATTTTAAGTCTAACTGTATTGTTTTGTAAAATTCAGAAAGTATAAGCATTTTAGCCTTATCAGATACATACATTGATTACATTACAGAATTAAAAATTTTCTAGCTCATTATTATTTACTCGGAATTAATAATGAGCTCGGAACTACACATTTATTCCCGCGAGGAAAAAAGAAAGGACTACGCGGGCGAAGCCGCGGGTGACAAGTAATAAATCAATTAAATTGAAAATAATTTACGCGTTTTCATTCTTAAAATATTTGCCAATAAAAAATTCCGTGTTGGAAAATCAACAAGCCCGAAAACCGCATACAGAATCTGCTATTCATAATATATGAACGCAGTAATAACGTTCCCTGTTGTAATCTAGCTTTATACATATATTCTTATATGTTAAAACACACGCTATATGTTTTAATTATTATAAATTTTAGCTTATACTGGGCAAACGACTCCCCGCGGCCGCGGCTACCTAATTGAAATTTGTTGTGGCGTGGGCCCCGCTGACGTAGATACTGCGGACTGTGCTGAATATTAGCAACGTACGATGGCTGTGTAACACATTTTTATATCCTACGGCAGCAAACAAGCAAGTAGTTTGGAAAATACCGCCGATATTCTGTGAGAGAGTAATACTTCCCCGTGTGAGCTAGCACAATTCGTTAATACTCTACTACTCCATAAAACCTATTTGTGTTAACCATAGTACTTATTATGAAACCACTGCTTCTGACGTGTTACAATACCATATTGGCAGAGGCCAGCGTTTTCAAGCCGCCGGAAAGCCAACGACTTGGCTTAACGACCTGTCATCGACAACAGCCGGGATGCATTTTAGAGTGTGATACACAGCGCCGGCGTCTAGCTTTAGAAGGTAATAAAACAGATAAATTGGCCGGGACTCTCTCGAGGTGAGGCAAAGTTGTGCTATAAACATGCTATTTTTAATTTACGAGACGTTTGGGATTTATATTTTTGATATATTCGTTGTGGCTTGTCCGGTCGGCGGGAACTGGCGGAAACTCACTTTAAAATTCTGAACAATACAACAAAGACGTGACCTATATTACATACAAAGTAAGGTAAGAAATGGAACTTCGCAGTCAAAGTTTTATTTATTAATTTCATAAAACAAAGGCGGCGACTCGAAATCAGCTGCCCACCGGCGGCGGCGGCGCTTGAGATCAGTCGTATGTAAATTTATATTCGAGGCTTTATAATAACGACGGATGTCGTGGGTTTTATTTCACTTTTCTCACAATGATTTGGATTTTATATTTCTTAATTTGTTTTTTTTTTATTAATAATAAATTTTTATAAATACATTACAACTTAATCATAAATTAAATTGGGTTTAATAAAGATGCTTATTTATAAAGGTAAAAAATTATGGGTGTTAAATTTGAAATATTATGTCTATAAATTGTGTTTAGAAACCTTACACGTGGTATTAAGTGGCTGTCGCATGTTGAGTTCTTTACTTAACTGTGTTAATATATCCGTTTCCTGTTGGATCAACTGCTATGCACAACTAGTTGGTCCAACAGGAACAATTTCATTTATAGTTATAGAAAAACTAGGATCGTAAAGCTTTTCTTAGGTTTAAGATAGGAATATACGTTTTTTTGAGATTCAATTTCTTAGAAGTATTTTTAGTTTGAATCCAAAAAAACAGACATTTTCAACTTGAATTCAATTAAACTTGAGTTAGGTTATCTTGAACATAATTAAGATAATAAGTGATTTGAACATAATTTACATTAAAATATAGCTAAATTGAGCGGGCTGTGCGCAAATTCTACAATAGAATAAATTTGAGCCCCGCACGCGCCGGCCATCGCTCAGGATTTGGGCTGCGAATGGCACCGAGTCTTCGCAAATGAAAGCCGTAACTCACCGCATTATTATCGTTCCGCTGTAATTAATTGATGTAATGGCTCGTAGGAGCGATATTGACTGGAGCCAATGGTACCATTCTGCTAAGGTTCATCATGAGCATAGCTTGATGATAAGCATAGTAAACAATAAGCCTGATTATATTTTATAAACGGATGCTCGTGGCATCTGGCTAATCTTAATTTTATAAACTCAAAGTAATAAAAATCTCTAGGTTTCTTATTACCATTGTAATTTTGAAAACAGATTTTTGAAAACTTGCATAAATGAATTTTTATTTTAACGTTCCATGAAAAATAGGAAAAATAGACCCAATAGCTACAAATAAATTAAACAAAAACTGCAATACTTTAATAAAGAAGGCTTTTTAATTTTACAGTAGAATTTTTATGAACAAACTCGCGAAATTTACTAGTATAACAATATGTACTACGTATAACTTACACAAAAACCAGATCGTTAACATACCAGCACTTGATAATTTCACGACCCCATATTTTAGTACAAAAAGAAATTGTTACAAACCCCTCGAGTAACAGTTACAACGAATAATAAAAAGTGAAAATATTTTTGTGCGGAATGTACACAAAGCTCTGGGACACCGCTAAGTACAGGTGGCCGGAAGTGGGGCGCGCTTTCAAAGCGCTTTTGTGCCTGCCTCCGACGTACGAACGCAGGGATGCGCCAACATTACCCTTATCATCTACCACACTTTTTCCATTATCTGCCAGTCGGCAATGTTTCTGATTTTGGAAGGAAACTTTTTTTAAGGCGAACTCAAACTAGATATCTGCGACTCTATTCTTGTAGCAAAAATCGTTCAAATCTCGTACTAATCTCAATCTCAATCCCGCTCAATTCCTATTGTATCAGAGGCTCTATTCACGAATAGAGTCTCAGAGGTCGTCTGTAATCTATTCTGTTTACAGTCAGCCAATGAACGAGGTAAGCAGTAGCGTATACAGGATACAAGCTATCTAAATATTGCGTGAGGGGATTCGAATACTTTTATATTGTGCTATGAAATTACACGTTTCCTAACGATAAAGCATAAAATCTTTGTTCCCTTCGTTGGTCACTCTCTTTCATTGGTGATCCCAGAGCGGCCTACCCTTCGTCTACCCTTTGTCCAGCGGGCTTTGGACAAGAGTTGGGCTTCCCGAATTCTCAGTTATCAAATGTGAACGAATCAGATTTAAATTGATATTTTGTGAAAGTTTGATCTGATAGTAAAAAGTGGTTTTATAGCAAAAAGAGTACGAAATATGTTAAAAGATGTTTTTGATATTGGAATATGGTTTTATTGGTAGCAACAAACCAGTGGCACAAATAATGAAAAGAGAACCCGACTTCTCGCCAAAAGCTTACAGCTGACCCTCTGTGCCGCTGGCGGAGCGCCAAGGAGCTTCCCGTGACCCGCTTGAACGTCTAACACAATGCCAGTTTGGGAATTTCAACTGACGGAGAATAATTTAGTCTGCTATGTTTTGACTGTGAAATATAAAGTATATTTAAAAAAAAACATTTCCCAGTTTAGAAAAATAAAACTTTGTTGTCTGTCTTGCTCCAGATTAGTACCTAACCCAGCACCTAACCCAGCTTTGTCTGATGAACAACGGGGAAAATTTTTGAATCGGCGCGCACGATTTTTATTGAACCCACCACATGTATGTATGTAACCATGTATGTAACCACTAAATGAAAACAAAGTTTACTTCATCCTTAAAAACTACTTCTGCAACGTCTCCGGCGCTGAGGGATGTGCAGCCCCTACGCCCTTGCGTAACAAAGGACATGCGCTCATGCTCGCCTCCGCAGCTCGGCTTGTTGGAAGAAGCCACCCTCAGCCCCTACGTCACGCATAGTGCCTGTCCTTTGTTACAGCGGGCGAGGGCTGCCCTTCCTCCACGCCTCCGGGTTTATAAAAACACTCTAGTATTGGGCAAACAAGACTACGTGGAGTCGGGGTTGACAGAGTGGGTTTCTCCAAAAACAAAGGGTAAAACAGGTGTAGAAGAATCGTCAGAGTCCAAAACACAACCCAAAGTAGTCGAAAATCCACGGAAAGTTTTGGAACACATTAACGAAAGCAGAATGACGCAAACCTTAATGTCAAATGTCAAACAAAATGGCGGAATACGTTCCGTAATTTTACAACAAACTATATTTTTATTGAACAAAAATCGTTCCATTTCACGTGCAATAAAATATTAACTTAAAAAAAAGGTAGACATTTCCTGGATCTCCAAGTAGTGTCGTTTGAAAGGGGAGACTAACCCCTACATAAAGCAACCCCGAAATCGTGCGCCCCGTTAGTAAAGCCAACCCGAGAAGACCAACAGATCCCTGTCGCATCCTGAAGCTCTATTCTTTTTATATGGAAAATATTAAATGTCTACAATCAGGTAACCCATCCTGTTGCGCGATAATATAATAGTATGTTTTATACCTTATTGCTGACATAATTCTTTACTGAATGTTCGGTGAATCGCTCCAGCTTCACTCGCTGCAGACACCCGGACAATGTTGGTCTACTTTTTATGCGCTCGTTAACAATGGAACCCTTGTAACTGTCTGTCCGTTTGTGTAACACATCATCGGGCGAAAAATATGAGAAAAGTCTCTGCTTTGGTATATGTGGATAGTTACTATAAAATATTACTGTATTATCTGCCTGAAAATGAAACAACTAAACTAAGATTGTTTGCCTTTCTCAGTCACCAAAACTGTTGCGAATACTAAGTGACTTATTTATAAACCTGCAGTTCTGTGTTCTGTTTAGTTTATCCCAAAGTAAAAATATTATATATAGCTGTGTGTAGCGGGAAGGCGGGGAGCAGAGCCAACTTATTCAGCTTTCCATATAAAATGATAGATCACCTGTCTTATCATCTGAGAAACATCGGGCCGATGTCGAAAATATTAAACGGGCTCACAACAGCTGAGAAATTGAATTTTCTGTCTGAGAGGTGGGTAATGGGCAAATATCGGAAAAATAACTCCGGGCTGGCGCCTCGGGGCGGGGAGCACTTCGCAAATATTGACGCTCCGTGTATGAGCCGAGCGATGCAATTTCGTTATAAAAATGACGAACACCAAATACCGGATAGCAAGGGCGTGTAACGCGATTGCCCCGTTGAGCATACAAATCATTTTATTTATCGTCGATTCTTACAGGACAAACATTTATATGTAGAGCACAGACGTTTTCTCTGTATGGTTATGTAGTAACTATTTAGTAATCTGTGGTGTGGTATTACGTTTTATCTTTAGACGTTATTTTGGTATTATTAGTATTCATTGTTTACGTCTTCAAGCCTAGTTTAACTTGGGACGCTTAGGACTAGACCCTGTGTGATTTATGTATAGTTGTTTTTTTATCATTGGCACAAATTATAAATGTCTATGTCACAAATCTGTTTGATTTTTAATAGTAGTTTAATTTTTAAATGATGAATTTATTCAAAATAAGTTTCTTGTGTACATATTTTTTGTTAGACAACAAATTAAAAGGCCGGCAGCGGCTCAGGAACTCCCCCGGTGTCTCTGTGATCCACGGGTGACGGTGATCACTTAACATCAGGTGAACCTCTTACATAAAAAAAATCATTAATTTTTTTTTATCTAAAATTCGCTTTCCTTCCATATACAGGGTGACTGGTTAAACATCGTACGCATTTTAATAGATAAAAAAGTAATTAATTTATATCCCTTCTGCATAAAAAAAAACAAAAAAAAAATTTAAATAGGCGAGATATGCGTATTTTAAAAAAATATTAAAATCGGCCAATTTACGTATACTGTGGTGTCACGTGGTGTCGAATGTCGAAGTCGCGCGAGCGCCGCCGCCCGCCCCTGCCTCGCCGCGCCGCGGCCTGCGCGGAGGGCCATTCATTCATTTACTACTTAGTCTAGGATGGTCTAGGTATGCTACGTTGCCGTTGCTACGAATGACAAAAAATAAATTTGCGCGAAGAATGAATCGAATGAGGTAGGTAAGTAGGTAGCTAGTTATTAGTTATTTTTAATCACATTACATTTAAAAATTTTACTTACCTACTACGTTCATATGAAAATCAAGACAATCACAATAATTGTTCTACTACACAACACATCACTACACTCGTAATCGTTCACACCAAGTTCTTGGACGGGTCGATAATGAAACGGATGTCGTCTGTCTGTATGTAGCAGATTCCACACCGTATACTGTGACACATTAAAACGTCTTGCGGCATTCCGCGTACTCTCGCGTGGGTTGTGGTCAAAGTATTCTAAAATGGCTTCATGCAAGTCTACCGGATAAGGTTCTGCTCTTCGTGCTTGGGCATGAGTGGGCACGGTAAACTGGCCGAACGCTCTTAATCTAAAATTGAGTCCTAACATCAAATCATATGATGGTACTCGCCGGTTTGGGAACGTCTCGCGATACAACGTAATTGCGTGTCTAACAACGTTATTTGCCCTCGCGTAACATTGCACCATGTCCCAATACTCCTCATTGGTGTATTGATAAGCCATTATCACTACTCACTAGTTCACTCACACACAAGTTCACAACACAGGCGCGGCACACGCGATTCCAATCAAGTTCGCCTCAAGTTTGCCGGTGTCGACCGTTATGACGTCACATTAACGAGTAGAAATAAAAAAAAAATACAGAATAATCGAGTAATAGCGAAAATAATATCTTTCGCTATTACTCGATTCAGTGTCGCTCTCGCCGATTGATAATCAATTGTCTTTCGTTGTTTTGCGATAAGCTAACAGTCCGAGCAACTGCGGAAGCGGCAAACTTGAAACGGACGGGTAGTACGTACGTACGCGACGTGCGATCGATGCCAAAACAAGTTTGCGACTGGGGGGTGGGAGCGAGCGAGGTCCGCGATCGGGTTGCGTTTGCGCTGGGGTGCGGGCGGGGCGCGGGGGGATTGCCGGGTCGAGGTCGCGAGAGTTCATGCATAGTATAATGTAAAAAACGTAGAATGAACATTAAAATAAATAAAAATTAAAAAAAATAAGGTGGTGGTTTTTAACACTTAATGGAATAGGCATCAGCTTCTTATTCACCTCCTTTAATGGGTCCGTTGTTCAATCAGTCACCCTGTATAGAAGTACATGTCTTTTACAGAATACAAAGAGAAAGAAAGCGTAGAAATGAAAGCGAAGTTGGTAGTAAAAATAAAAACGATACTTAACTATGTCAACCACAAACGATGGGGGCAAGGAAAGGAACTCACAGTGACATGGCTAATCAAGAATAAGATAAATGAACTAGTAGCATCTCTAAAACGAGCGTATTCACTCCGTTTGATGACGGCCCGTGATTATTTAATGTCAGAAATAAATTAAAAGTAATTTGGACCATTAATACTGGCGAATAGAAAATAAAAACACTGGTATTATAACACGAGACTCAGTGAACATAATAAATTAACCCCACTTTCAGTTTGGAAGTCAAATAGCTCCTTCTTAAAACATTAATCTTTTAAAAGGGTAAACACGTAGAGCAATGGAATAGGAGACGACAGAGAGCAACTTTAAAAAATGTTGTTATAAATAGTTTGCTAACGATGCATTTAGTATAGTCAAGGATGTAAAATATACAGGGTAAACAATTTTTTTATGCCACAAAGTTGGCAAGCAAGCATACGGCCCTGATGGTAAGCATCACCATAGCGTATAGACGCTTGCAATACCCTGTGCAACCAACCAAAGCTGTGGAGACAAAGATATTAAGAATTAGGAACAAAGATTTAGATTTAAAAGCATCGTTATTTGTCAGGTCGTCAAAACGGCATAACTAAATAACTCTGACAACTTATTCACTACTATTGGATGAGTTGGTCCTAAATGACTGACTGACCGACGCACAGCTTGATTTGTAGATACCTGGGTCAGAGTGTAGCCTTAGGGGCACTATTTTTAGGACTTAGAATTTTTTTCTGAGTTGGCTTAGGGGCACTATGAGACGCCAAGAAAACATGAAAAAAAAAATTTTAGCGACAAATTTTTTTTTTGGACTTAGATTTTTTTTCGCAAAAAATTTTTTTTTTTTAATTCCCTTTTTTTTTTGGTTCCATCTTATTGGGGGGGCATTTACGAACACATTTAGCTCTTTGCACTAACCGCGTCCGGGCTACCGTTTTCGATATATACGCCATTTTGTAAAAAAACCAGATTCAAAGAATGGCCAATTACTCGTAAATGGTGATTATTACTAAGTTGACTTAAAGGACTAAAAGTGTCTCTAGTTGCCCCCCCGACACGATAAGGACAAAAGGAGCGAAAATTTAAAGAAAAAAAATCGATTCGAAAATTTGTCACGAGTCCAAAAAATGCTGCCCCTATCCCTGCAATAGCACTGAAAAGGGAGTTGGGACTTAGTTTTTTTTTTATAGAAATCTTCACTTCTTTTTGTCTCATCATGTTGGGGGAGGCACTTACGAACACTTTTAGTCCTTTGCACCAACCGCGCCCGGGCTGCGAATTTACAAAACCTATACCATTAGAGAGAAAGTGTAAACTGAACTGGCTTAGCTTCTGTTTGCCAAAAACTTGACGAAACCTTAATCACTACAGAAATTGACCGAAATCGCATAGACTTTGTTAGATAAATCCATTCTAACATTGTAGCAACAAATGCTATTCATTTCATTCCGATATTAATCTATCTGTCGTAGGTATATGATGAAATCAGGTTTTTGATCAAAATCCTAGGCTTTTGATCAAGATCCGTAAGAAGACAAAATCATTGCTTTGTTTTACCATAAACCTGGAAATATCCAGTTTTTTCATCAAAAACCTAGACTGGGTTAGTTTTATGATAAAACTAATGGCAAAATCCTCGACTGGTTTAGTTTTAAGATGGCCACAAAGTGGAATCGTAAGAAAAATTCGCGCCTCACTCGCTTCGCTCGCTCGGCGGTGTTGTGATCACAAGATAACCCTAACCTAACCCACCAATATTCAGACAGACATTGGTGGGTTAGGTTAGGGTTATCTTGTGATCATAACACCGCCGAGCGAGCGAAGCGAGTGAGGCGCGAATTTTTCTGAAAAGATTCAATCAATGCGTTGTCGTCTATTTTCGGCTTATCTGTTTGACTCAATAGTACTTGATTTGTCCTCATCGTGTCAGCAGCGCAACTAGAAACACTTTTGGTCCTTTACATCAACTTCCTAAAGGTCACCATTTACGAGTAATTGGCCATTCTTTGAATATGGTCATTTTACAATACGACGTATATCTCGAAAACGGTAGCCCAAACGCGGTTGGTGCATAGGACTAAAAGTGTTCGTAAGTGCTCCCCCAACACGATGACACCAATAGAAGGGAAGATTTCTAGAAAAAAAAAATATTCAAAAATTTTCCAAGTTCAAACTCGATTTTCAGTGCTATTGTAGGGATAGGGGCAACGTTTTTTTTCTAGAAATCTCCCCCTTTTTTGGTCTCATCTTATTGGGAGGGCACTTACGAACACTTTTGGTCGTTTGTACCAACCCCGTGCGGGCTACGGTTTTCGAGAAATTTGCAGTTTTTGAAATCCGACTTTCTTCGAAATTGCGTATATCTCGAGAACGGTAGCCCGTACGGGGTTGGTGCAAAGTACTAAAAGTGTTTGTAAGTGCTCCACCGATAAGATGAGACCAAAAAAAGGTGGAATTTTACGAAAAAAAAAAAACGATCCGAAAAATTTCAGAGTCCCAGAAACAGCGTTTTTAGGACTCTGACAAATTTTGAATCCACTTTTTTTTTTTCTTAATATCTCCCCTTTTTTTGTCCTCATCGTGTCAGGAGCGCAACTAGAAACACTTTTGGTCCTTTACATCAACTTCCTAAAGGTCACCATTTACGAGTAATTGGCCATTCTTTGAATATGGTCATTTTACAATACGACGTATATCTCGAAAACGGTAGCCCAAACGCGGTTGGTGCATAGGACTAAAAGTGTTCGTAAGTGCTCCCCCAACACGATGACACCAATAGAAGGGAAGATTTCTAGAAAAAAAAAATATTCAAAAATTTTCCAAGTTCAAACTCGATTTTCAGTGCTATTGTAGGGATAGGGGCAACGTTTTTTTTTCTAGAAATCTCCCCCTTTTTTGGTCTCATCTTATTGGGAGGGCACTTACGAACACTTTTGGTCGTTTGTACCAACTCCGTGCGGGCTACGGTTTTCGAGAAATTTGCAGTTTTTGAAATCCGACTTTCTTCGAAATTGCGTATATCTCGAGAACGGTAGCCCGTACGGGGTTGGTGCAAAGTACTAAAAGTGTTCGTAAGTGCTCCACCGATAAGATGAGACCAAAAAAAAAGTGGAATTTTACGAGAAAAAAAAAACGATCCGAAAAATTTCAGAGTCCCAGAAACAGCGTTTTTAGGACTCTGACAAATTTTGAATCCACTTTTTTTTTCTGAATATCTCCTCTTTTTTTGTCCTCATCGTGTCAGGAGCGCAACTAGAAACACTTTTGGTCCTTTACATCAACTTCCTAAAGGTCACCATTTACGAGTAATTGGCCATTCTTTGAATATGGTCATTTTACAATACGACGTATATCTCGAAAATAGTAGCCCGAACGCGGTTAGTGCATAGGACTAAAAGTGTTCGTAAGTGCCCCCCTAATACGACGGGACCAAAAAAAGGGAAAAATCGGAGAAATTTTTTTAAAAAAAAAATTTTGCGAAAAAAAAATCTAAGTCCAAAAAAAAATTTTTCTCAAAAAAATCTTTTTTCATGTTTTCTTGGCGTCTCATAGTGCCTATACTCCAACTCAGAAATTTTTTCTAAGTCCTAAAAATAGTGCCCCTAAGGCTACACTCCAACCGATACCTGAAACTTGGATGTGTTTTTGTATGACGTAGGCTTTTCCGAAACTCCCACGGGAAAACGGAATTCACGAACGAAGTTGCGTGGGTCTATTGAGTATAGCTATACTAGAAAGCTCGAATTGGTATTCATACAATACAAACTTTATGTCTTTGACTGTATTAATATAAGTATCATTTAACTCAAAAGCCATTCATTGTTCTCAAAACTTTCAACGTTCATATTCACTTTGAATCCGAAACTTTTCGTCAAACAGAGCTCTGTTTGCGAATAAGTTTTTGAAAAAGGTATTATAATTTGGCCATTTATATGCAAAGCCATGAAAATACACAGGGACACGCTAAATGTTAGCCTAAACGATTTTTTTCAGAGTCTGATGATTTTTCCTACCATGTTACATCTCTACTACTAGTAGTAGAAATTCCTACTCTGAGTGCAAAGTAAAATAGTATTCTTCTTTGTCTCTTTTGTAATTTTTAATTAACTTTATGATTATCTAAAATCATTGTTTACAGCCAGTTCACAAAACGCATTTTATTTCTTTACATAAAGTTTTAAACTATCATTTTTCTTTTCTTTAAGGTGACAGTGACAATTATATTTTTGTGTCATTCACTTAAAAGGCCGCCTTGTTGCGATCACACTAGTCTGTAAGCTGTGTATGTATACTGTGTCCTAATGTTGTGTATTGCAATTAAAGCATATTCTATCGGAACTGCCTGTGAGTCAGTTAAGACAACCGATTAAATACCGATCAATTCTAAATTAAAAACGATTGCTCCATTTTATTGGCGCTCTAAGGCGGGCGTCGATAGCTATTTTTCTTAGCCCGTTTAAATGTTCTCATTTCCGAAGGCCGGCTAATGATTTAGAAGTGAAATGAGCTTTACTTTATGACGCCGTAAAACTGTTTTAACTGCCACTTATTATGCCATTCAGGAGCGGCCATTGGAGGGAATGATTGCATAATCTCGGATTAATTATAATTCCAAAAACGTGTATTTGATCCAAATTACTTTGTGTTGTGTTAATGCTGTTAGTTATATCATTCGCGATGTGTGTTTTTTCATATTACTACCTACTAATATTATAATCGCAAAAGTTTGAGAGGATGTCTGGATGTTTTTTACTCTTTCACGCAAAAACAAAAACGGCTTGATAGATTTGCATGAAATTTAGTAGATACTAGAACTACCCGT
The DNA here is from genome assembly GCA_905163395.2 of Endotricha flammealis. Lineage (NCBI taxonomy): Eukaryota > Metazoa > Arthropoda > Insecta > Lepidoptera > Pyralidae > Endotricha > Endotricha flammealis. The sequence continues at coordinate 177,291 of LR990864.1, forward strand.
GTGTAGTTTATAAAATCTAAATTAACACATGAGGATGTCCCGGGGGGGGGGGGGGGGAGACAGACATCCATACATCCTCGCAAACTTTCGAATTTGTAAGTATTATTTGTAATATTAAGTAGGGTAGAGTGGGGTAGGTAGGATTTGTAATATTAAGTAGGGATTGCACTATTTCAAATGAATTTCAGATTCTGTACATATTTAAAAGCGAACTCGTGTATCGTTGCCGGCTGGTCGCGCATCGCGCACTGCAATCCGACGACCCGATGAAGTTATTCGGTATCCGATGTCCATTTGCTGACATGTAAAATCAAAAATACGTTTCATTTCCTGATAAGTTCCATTTATATCTGGAAATCCAAAAGAAGAAAAGAAGAAATCGTAAGTCGTAATATTATGATCATTCCTCTCTTAGACCTACTCGTTCCCGTCCTGACTAAAATCCTTAACTTTTCTATTTCGACTGGATCCTTTCCCGAATGCTGGAAACAAGCTCACATTATCCCATTACCCAAAAAAATGCATCCTTCTGTTCTCAGTGACTACCGTCCCATATCCATACTTCCTTTTCTTTCCAAAGTTTTGGAACGACTAGTTCACTGGCAACTGAATAGTTTTCTTAATTCTAACGATATCCATAACCCATTCCAATCCGGTTGGGGCCGTACCCTGCAGTTAATAGCGATTTTAAACCCATTTCAATTCTTATCCAATGATCGCAAATGTCAATTTTTATTTCGTACCCTTGAAACACATTGGGTAGATGTTGGATGGAAATTAGTATCGCCTAAGGATTGGTAAAGTCCACCTCGAAGTTAGCTCCCAAATAGTGATGGCCACGGTCATTATGCTAGATATACCAAATCGATTATGTTATAATTAAATTAAAAACTTCGTTATTTGATTTATTTATTAATTTCTTAGAACATAAAACCCAAAAATAGACTAAATTACAGCAAAAAATATTTTTCTGAAGATTATAAACATGTTTTATTTAATTTCTTACGGAAAATTTAAGTTTTATAGTTGCCAAAACGGAAGAAGAAGAAGTATTTATGAAGATTTTTATTGTCAGTGTCAGTACAATACAAATAAATAAAAATAAATAACAATAATACGTATTACGTTTTGTTTGGTAAGTATTTTATATAAAATTGATAATTATTTACATTTTATACTTGTAAATTTAGAACTACGGTACGTTACTACATTAATTTGTTCTCTTGTGCAGATAAAAATGGCATATTCGCAGCTGAGATGAGATGAGAAGAACTTTTGGAGTAAAACCCTGGCATCGCTAAGAGTTTCCTTGCTATGAACTTCGCAGACCAAACAGCCAGCAGACTGACAGAAAGTGTGCTATTTTGGCCATGTCACTAAATTCAATCGCAAAGGTAATTAAATTTCGATTATTGTTATATAAATACCTAGTTATAATAAGTTTTTTAAATTAACAAAATCAAATCTTCTATACTTGTTTACTATTACTTTTAATACAATTATCTATGTACATGTAAGTAGCCATCCTTACAAGTTATAAAACATAGTCCTCTGCTGCGTCTGGCTGTTGTTTGTAATGATTAATTTCTTATGTTTTTTTTAGTAAGTACTGGGACTACTGGGTACAAAAGAAGCAGCCATTGAAGAGGTGGTGTGCCTCTTATGCAGCTTCCATAAGGAAAACTGGTGGAGGTTTTGGCGAGCAGATGCATTTGTCAGTGCTGGATCTATATAAACCATTGGATCAGAATCAGAAACTAATAATATTGTTATAAAAAAGGAATTTAATTTATCGTTTCAACTGTAAATTAGATTGATAAATTATGCAATAACATTTACTGTTATTTAAACAGTTACCATCAGCAATGATTAGAAAAATAAAGTTATTGTAATGTAAACTTGACTGTAATTTGCCGAAACAATTATTGTTATATAAATGGTTACGTCAGCAGTGATTAAATACAAAAAATTGTTATATAAAACTATTTATTTTTAATTTAAACTTTGACTGTGATTTGATAATTAAAATAAGTATTTTAATAATATTAAAAAAAAAAAATGTACTAGTTTTTTTTAATTTACATTCTTACTCAGGCCCGCTCAATATTTACCTGTGGTGTGGGCTAACCATAGTTATAACTAAAAGGGACCTTTTTTAAATCCCTCTCCTTATCTCAGCAACTGACGAACCAGCGGTAAGGGCCTGTTGAGCTTCAGCAGTAGAAACATTATTCATGTCAATCTCAGTAAACATCACTTATATAAATCGAATGTAAACTCACCACAGACATTTATAATTTTTGCCGCTTTATTTGGATGATAATGCAGCAAAATGGGATCATGATGGACTGGTAGAGAAAAATATGGTTTTATTCAATAACATTTATTTCACACCATTTTTATGACATTGTAAAACAAGGGGAATACCTAATGATGTATCAGTACCTACCTAATTATATCCTTCTATCACTTCTACAAAAACAAAACTAATCAATATACTTGAACTTATACTGAATGAAAAAATAACTTAAATGTCTTCAGGGGTTTTATAATCACAAGTTTGCATAATAACAATTTTTAATAAAATAGGTAGTGAAACAATTGTAATATTTTAAGACCTTTTGTAATCGATTATCTGTAAAAACCGCTTTGACTTGTCTCGACTTAACAATAAATTCCTTGTTTCCCTATTTATAAAACATTCCTTCCTACACACAATAAAATTATCTACCTATACATTTATTAACAACTGCATTTTATCATGTTTACTCATTCGATAGATAACAATTTAATGCAACAACATTTCACATTTAGCACTTAGCACCAATTATATGAAATATTAGGGCGCTGGTTTTCTACAGCGTCGCGCCGTCTCACTGCCAAATTCAGTATAAAGTCGCTGTTTGCTTGTTCATCAGTTTGCTACTTCCTTTCGCTTTCCTCAGGGTTTCACATTAAGCAGTCCTATCTTCATTTTCTATTTTTTATACACCGATGGTGCGCTCTACGGTATTGTGAGCTTAAAACAATAGGTTGGGAGTGCTAGGCACACTATTATCCATAATAGTTTTCGATAATTATGAAGAATTGTCTTGAAGCTTCACTTAAAAAGTTACTATTTAGCTATTGGAAAAATCTCCGCTATTGGCCAATGTCAAACCAATAATTAGCTGTCAAAATAGTGTCGAGGGTACCGATTATTGTACGTCGATGTTGTCTAGCTAGATGCCATTTAGTTCATATAATGACCACGCAATTTCATATCAATTGGCGCTAGTATAGCAACTGAAGAGTACGAAATGACAAATTATCAATACCGATCGCTGCGTATTGGTGTCAAGAGTAGCCTAGCTGGTCATAGTACGACTACTGCTTTAGTCAAGATTACCGACGATATTAGGCGTGGTATGGAACATCAAAAGCTCACTCTGTTAACCCTGCTTGATTTTAGCAATGCTTTCAATTCGGTTGATTTTGATATTATGCTAGGAGTTCTTTCTTCTCTTAACATATCTCCGACAGTGCATGATTGGTTTCATAATTACCTGTACGGGCGTCGGCAATGTGTCAAAATTGATCACCAAACTTCATCTTGGTGTGATACAACCGCTGGCGTGCCGCAGGGTGGTGTGCTGTCTCCTCTACTCTTCGCTGTCTTTATTTCTTCTATCACACGTACACTTTCTTCTTCCTATCACCTTTATGCAGATGATTTGCACAATTTATTGTCAGGCTCCATTAAATGATATTGCATTTGCTGTGGCTCAAACTAACGAAGACTTAAATAAACTATCATGCTGGAGTAAATACTATGGATTAAAAGTTAACCCAACCAAGTCGCAGACTATCATTATAGGCAGTCCCTTTTTTATCTCAAGGCTAGATTATCAGCGTATCCCGCCGGTTATGCTTGATGGCACCTGCATCCCTTTTAGTAATTCGGTTAAAAACCTTGGTATTATTATTGATTCCACAATGTCATGGAAAGCACAGGTGGCAGAGGTTAGCAGGAAGATATTTTCCGCTTCTGCGTCTCTTCGTAAATTAAGAAACTTCCTACCCACTGCCACCAAAGTTGCTCTTGCTCAATCCCTCCTTCTTCCCATCCTTGACTATGCCGACATAACGTATTCAGATCTTAACTATGAGTTGTAAATTAGATCGCTTGCAAAATTTTTGTATCAGGTTCATTTTTGGATTACGTAAATTTGATCACGTATTTGAATACCGAACTCAATTAAAATGGCTGTCTATTCGTCAACGTAGGGATTTACATATTCTAACCTTCCTTTATACTATTCTTTATAGTCCTCAAGCTCCTTCCTATCTCAAAGAAAACTTTTACATCTTCTTCTCATGCTTTATCTATTCGTTCCTCAGAAACCCTCACTCTTCTAATTCCTGTCCACTCTTCTAAATTCCTTGACCTATCTTTTACTATCCAGGCCATCAGACTGTGGAATAATCTACCTGTAGCTATCAGAACTTCCAAATCTATTTTAATTTTTAAAAAACTTGTAAAAGACCATTTCCTTTCACCATAAGCGTATGTTTTCTTCCTTTTCTTTAGGACCTACTACGACATTACTTTATTTATTTATCGTATGTTTATGAAATATGCATATGTATTTATGTGTATGTATGTATATATATAAGTTATATTTATATTATGTATGAGATATGTATGTATGTATGTTTGATTCGTGTTTTCTTATGTAAGTATTATTATTCAAAATTAGTTCAGTTTTATTGATTTATGTACTTATTACGTTGCAAATTTTGTTAATCAGATTCTTGTTCTGCTTGCCCTGCCCGTTTCTTTCTTTCTTTAATTCATTACCCTAAGGTTGCCTTTAAAAGATTGCTTTTAGCAATAAGGCCGCCTTGTTGCTAATACTCTAGTATGTAAGATTTTAATGTATTATTTATTAACAAATACACTTATTTTATAGAAACCACAATATAATAACTAACAAACAATTTGGATTTCAATCTAACAAAAGTACAACACAATTACTTACAAAATTCACTGATAGCATCTATAAACATCTTAACGACAAGAAACAAGTATTAGTTCTCTTCATTGATTATAGTAAAGCGTTCGACACCTTAAGGCACAATGTTTTGATTGAAAAGCTCAACGACTGTGGTATTCGCGGACCGTTGAACAATTGGTGTGCGGATTATCTTAACGACAGATCATACGTTGTCAAGGTGGGTGACGCAATAAGCAAAAAGATAGCGGTAACAGAGGGCACAGCGCAGGGTTCTGTGCTCGGACCATTGCACTACATAACCTATGTAAATGACTCTGTGAATCTAGTCTCCAAGTGTGAAATCTACCAGTTTGCCGATGATACCTGTCTCATAGCAGCGGATAATAATTTAGAAAAAGCATTAGAACATTTGCAAGCGGAGTTCACACTACTATCTAAGTGGTCTCATGACGTGGGCCTTGTTCTGAATACCGAAAAAACAAAATTAATGTACGTCAGTTCAAGCCATAATAGAAAAACACATAACATAAAACTTATAGCACACAGTCATAACTGCCTGCATGCCAATTTCGATAACTGTTCATGTGAACCGGTTGAAGTAGTTAAAAAACAAAAATACTTAGGCCTATTCATTGACGACAGGCTTAAATGGACAGAACATATCAAATACATATGCGACAAACTACGAGCGATACTGGCCAAATTCATAATTATAAAAAGACAAGTTCCCTATAGCATATTACTGAACTTATACAAAGCATTAGGTGAATCAATTATTTCATATGGATTAAGCAGCTATGGTAGAACATGCAAATCACATCTTGATCCAATATATGGACTCCAGACGCGAATAATAAAAGCTATTGTACCAACTAAACTTAAAAACGAAAACAGAAATAATTATGAAAAACTATTCTATCATTGTAAGATACTTCCCATTCACTACCAAGTAAAGTATATGCTGCTTGTTGAACAATTTTATAATGAAGAATATCAGATAGTCGTTAACAATAATTACCCCACACGAAGTATAAATCATAATAAACTGAAGATTCCAACTTACAATAACCTTTATGGAAAACAGTTACTACAGTATCAAATACCGAAACTAATAAACGACCTACCTGTAACCTTAAAATCCCAAATAAATAAATCAAATTTAAAAAATAAATTAAAAATTTTCCTATTATCGTTAATTTAAATAAACAATAACTTGTTCACCCCGTGTAGTTTCACAATACTGAGTGCACAGTGTACTTGCGCGTGCAGCGAAGAGCGACGGCAGCGGCGCGGTGTTTGCGGCGGGCGAGCGAAAATGAGTGCCGGTGTGCGGACAAACCAGCAGTGGTTTTTGACACACTGATGTAAACGAATCAACTATTGTATAAAACTGTGTAAATTCTTAATAAATAAAAAAAAAAATTTGTGCTGTTGGATGTGTATTGCAAATAAAGTATATTCTATCTATCTATCTAAATCTCAAATTCAAAAGACAGCTATAATTAAATGTGTTATTTACATTTTTTTACTGTTATGTACATTATATGAGCATATAATTCCTATTTCATATTAAATTTTCAGAAATGCATTTATTTATTTTTTGTCAGTCGACATCGTGTGGTTAGCGGAACCCCACAGGATGAGACTGGCACAAGATCGAGTAAAGTGTCTTGAGAAAAGGGAGGCCTTTACCCAGAAGTCGGTGAATGTGGGCTGAAATAAAAAATTCTAAGGCAATTCATATTCTAATAATAATAATAATAAACATTTTCATTTTCGACCAACTGGGATCATAAAGTATTAGTACATATTGAAAATCAAACAAACATCAATCAAACATAATTATCTAAGATAGACCCCGCTACAATATAACAAATTTAATATCATAGAGATTCTTTCATAAGTATTACTAAGGATACCTCCTGAATAGTGCCTAAAATAGCCTTCCAATGCCGCGCTAATTATAACCGGTCTCGTAGGCCACCGGTATTTGATATCAATTTGTGTCTCACAATTTAATCCTTTTGTGCCAAATCTGGGGCCCAAACTGAATTGTACTTGAGCCAAGTCCCACATCAAAGTAATACCTGAAGCTGTTTCCGACGTCAGTAAATGGTTTCGAGTGGACTCCAGTGAGGGGGCTTAACTTCTCTACTGGGGTTTAAGGTAAAATTGTGAAATTACTTGAAATTTATATTTCTAGAGACATTTTGTTTTACACAATGTTCAATATGATTATAACACTTTATACGGGACTTGAACGCGCACATAATCTTACTTGTTTACTTGCACACGGCGTTCGGACAGTTGCATTTGCCCCGTCTCTCTGCTGTCTCCCTGTGATCACCGGCAAATGCAACTCTGTCGAAATTTTCTAAACGCGACAGTTTAAAATGTCCTTATAATTTCAATCTCTGGTGTATTGTGATATCTCGAGACGAGGAGAGGGTGACGTTAGTGTTGAATAAAAGTCATAATTACGAATGAGCTCTCAAGACCACATTTATTGAAAAAACACTTATATTTATAAACTTTTTATACTATGTCAGCAATCCTTAATGCAACGCGTTCGTATGTAGCAGCGCGTAATGTAATGTCGCGGTGCAATATTAAATCATCTATTACAACTCCCCTCAAAAAGTTACGGCTCACACCCCTTTCTTCTCAAGAAAAAAAATGTGTTGCATTAAAGAATGTTGATGCTTAAATTAAAATACATTTTTTTTTAACTCTATTTAGTAAACTTATGAAATAACAGTTATACAACATAACATCAATAAGAAAATTAATTTGACAAAACAAAATATTATTTCTAACATTATATTCATTCATTAAACAATTTTGTATTATTTTTGTGAATAATATATTCCTTATTATTCTTTAATATCTTAACATTAGGATTTACCTCGTATGGACCAATATAAACATCATCTAATTTATCTCCTACTTGATTTTTTAACAATAAAAAGTCGCCTTTTTTGTATGTGACTGAATAAGATGTCTTATCGTAATTATTTTTTCTAAGTTGTTTACTACATAACAGATTCTCACGAGCATCTGATTGCGCTTTCTGTAATCGGAATTTAAGTTCAGAAGGATAGCTTTCTGAGTTGTACAAGGGATCTACATGATAAGTCAGGTTGCTCGGGAGATTACATAATTTTCCAAAAACAAGCTCGAATGGTGTATATTTGGTCTCTGTATGTACGGAAGTGTTGTATGAAAAACACCAGTATGGTATCCAATTACTCCAATCTGATTTATTATTGGCACACTGAATACGTAGAAATGCACCTAAATTTTTGTGAGAATTCTCTAAGGATCCTATTGTTTCGTGGTGGTATGGCGTTGAATTTAATTTATTAATGTGTAATAGTTTGCAAATTTCTATCATAATGGATGACATGAATTCAGTTCCTTTATCTGTTATTATTTCTTTTGGGGTGCCATATCTTAAAATAAATTGTTTAACGAAATCCCTAGCAACTACATCAGCTTCTTTTGTCATCAAGGGATATGCTTCAACGTATTTTGTTAAGTCGCATTGAATAGTTAAAATATACCTAAAATTATAATTGTCTAATTCTAATGGTCCCATTAAATCTAAACTAAGCCTTTCGAAGGCTGTATTCGCCGTAGTAGTTATTTGCAAAGGTTGTTTTACGGGATTATTCGTAAACTTTTGCATTTGACAATCTCTACATTTCTTAACATACTCGGTGACGTCATTACTAATGCCTGGCCAGAAGTAATACTTTTTAATATTATTTAACATCCTACTGACACCTGCGTGGCCACTGGTAGGGAGTAGGTGAAAATCATTCATTATTACTTTTTTTTCGTCTACATCTTCGATTCGAATAATATTTTTCACGATAAGAAATCGTGGCGAATTCGCTGTACATTTCGTTTCTTTTAATAATACACTTATTAAATGGCCATTACTTTTCTCTTTGCATATAATTATTTCATTTATATTATATTTTCTACACATAATTTCTAATTCTCTCGCTAACACTGGCATAGTTGATAACGATCGAGATATTAGATATATTGTAGTTTTATTAGGCACATATATACAGTTACCCGTATCGCTAGCGTATATTTCATTTTCTTTTTTTAAATTAGGGTGCCTTGAACAAATAACTACACTGGGCGTCAAAAGTAAGTAGTACAGTTTTAAAATTGCAATTATCTCCTCAACTACAGAAGCTAGACCTTTGAAATAAAAAAAAGTTAAAAGACAAATTTCATTTCATTTAATAAAAACGTTATGCATAATATCATTTTTTAAGATTGACTGAAAAAAAAAACTTAATAAACAAAAACACTCTTTTTTAAACTGTTGGCTTGTACTTTTGTTTTTTATTGTTTTCTTTATTGCTGATAAATCAATTGCAATTCAAAAGCAAATGTGTCTTCAGCGAGTAAACTTCACTAATCATGCCTCTTTCACCAGAAGAATGTGCAAGAATCATAACTTTTCTCGAAGTAGGCATCAGTATGCGTCATACTGCAAGAACGGTGGGTGTAACTCTAAGAACGATGCAGCAAGTAAAGCGAAGGTACTAAGAGACTGGAAACCATCTAAGGAGACCAAGTAATGGCAGACCCAGGTGCACTAGTACCTGAAAGACCGCTTAATTGTCTCTACTGTGTTAAGAAATCGTCACCTTAATGCAGTTAAGGTCCAGCAACAGCTTCTTCAGACCCGAAGAGACTACGTTAGTGAGAGTACAGTGAGGAGAAGACCTTGCTGAAGCCAACCTGAAGTCGTACAGGCCAGCAAATGGCCCCAAACTTGAGACAGGGCATCGAGTAGCAAGACTACGCTACGCCCGTCAACACGTACAATGGGGCGAAGAAGAATGGACAAGAGTTTTGTTCACAGATGAGTCTCGGTTTTCTTTATTCACTTCCGATGGAAGGCGGAGAGTATACAGGCGACCTGGTGAGCGATAAATTCAAGGTTGCATCTCGGAAAGAGTTCAATACGGCGGGGGCTCTGTACACGTATGGGCTGGCATCTCTTCAGAGGGTCGCACAGAGCTAGTGGTCATAGAAAATGGCACTCTGACTGGTGAAAGATATGCATTAGAGATCCTTAACGAGTATGCAGGGCCATATTTAGCAAATATGGGTGATGGAGCTATACTAATGCATGATAACGCCCGGCCACACACCGCTCATCTCGTACAAGAGTACATTCAGGAGGTTGGCATCAGCTTGATGGCTTGGCCATCAAGAAGCCCAGATCTTAACCCGATTAAACACGCCTGGGATGAGCTTGGGAGGCTAGTCAGAAGACGCAGACCACCCCCCGCCACCCTCAGGGCTCTAAAACAGGCCCTGATAGAAGAATGGGTGAATATTCCCCAACACCGCCTCCGAAACTTAGTGTTCAGCATGCCAAACCGGCTCCAAGCTGTCATCAGAGCCCGAGGCGGCAACACAAGTTACTAAAGTGGGAACAAGGCCCAAAACGTAAAAATTAAGTTCTTGATAGTTCCTTCAAAATGGTTAGCTTTTTAGTTTTTTCCTAATTTTCAGTGTAAAACTTTACTAATGCTAAATAAAGTATTATTTTTAGAAAACTTTGTTAAATTTGCTATAAAATGACTTTTATTTCAAAACTCTAACTTCTATAGTTTAAGAGTAATTGCAATTTTAAAACTGTACTACTTATTTTTGACGCCCAGTGTAGTTCTATTCCATCAATAGGTTTTTTAAGAATTTCTACAACTCTAGGTTGATCAGGTCTAGAAGTTGTAGGGATCTCAGAAGTCAATGTCGAGTCAATATTTTTATCTCCTAACTTTCTCGTTTGTGCTCTTGTCATGACCGATACAACGTTTTCGCGCATATTCTTAAGATCTTTACATGTCAACGGAATTCGAGATAATGCGTCTGCAGCAACATTATTTCGACCCGGAATGTACTCAATTTCGAAATCATATTCTTCTAGATATAATCTAAATTTGGTTAGTCTACTCGAGGGATCGGTCATATTAAAAAGATATATAAGTGGCTTATGGTCCGTAATTATTGTAAACTTACGTCCATATAAATAAGGTCTAAAATGTCGTGTCGCCCACACAATCGCTAACAATTCTAAGTCAATGATGGGATATCTTGTTTCTGACGGTTTTAAATTACGACTGGCATATGCGACAACTTTACCATTGCTATTAGACAGTACGGCACCTAAACCTATTTTCGAGGCATCTGTCTGTAATCTGAAGGTATTATTTTCAGAAAAATTTGGGTACTCTAAGACTGGTGGAGTAACCAACACATGTTTGAGTTTTTGAAAAGCTAATTCGCATTCCGCAGACCAATTAAAAGTTATATTTTTCTTACATAATTGATTCAACGGGTATGCAATATCAGCGAAATTTTTTATAAACCGTCGATAATAATTTGCAAACGCAGTGAATCTTTTTACCTCAACTGTGCTTGTTGGCCTTGGATAGTTCTTTAAAGAATCGATTTTCGCGGGATCTGGTAAAATACCTTGTGAAGTGATTTTATGACCTAAATACATAATTTCCGTTCTTAAAAATTCGCATTTTATAGGGTTTAATTTTAGATTTACTTTTCGAAGTCGCTCCAGAACCTCTATTAAATTTTTATTATGCGCACCTAGTGAGTTTCCAATTACTATGCAATCATCTAAATATATGAAACATTTTTTATAATTTAATCCGGACATAGCTATTGTCATAAGTCGGGAAAAAACGCTAGGGCTAGTTTTAAGACCCATTGGACACCGTTTCATTTGGTACATTTTGTCTGTTGTAAAAGCAGTTAATTTACGTGAATTTTCATTTAAAGAAATCTGATATGATTTATCAACATTAAATGCTGTATACTTCCGAGAGTTTGGATCTAAAGATAGTTGATAGTAACTTTGTGAAAGGTCTAATTTTGAAAAATATATACTGCCTGATAAGGAATCTAGAATTTCAGTAATATTGGGTAAGGGGAACTTATCGTCTTGTATTTTGTTATTTAACTGCCTGTAATCTATTACTAATCTCCATTTCTTCTTACCAGTTTTATCGACTTTCTTTGGTACGAGAAGTACAGGACTAGACCATTCAGAAACAGCCTCCTCTATAATATCATTCTTAAGCATTTCTTGTATTTGATTTTGAACTTCGGTTTTTAACGCATATGGTATTTTGTACGGTTTGATGTACACTGGTGTAACATTGTCTTTAAGTTTAATGGAATGTTCTAAAAGATTTGTTACAGATAGCTTATCGCCTGGTACGTGAAAGACATCTGCGTATTTTGCACAAATTTTCTCTAAACTTAGTCGCTCTTCGTTGTTAAGGTAGTTTAAATTAAGTAAACTGAACAAGTTTTTAACGCGATCCGCACAATTTTTATTTTTATTGAAATCGCAAGAGTCAAAACAATTTAAGTTGTAAATTTCTAAGTTAGTACAATCTAATTTAACGTCATTATCAGTTGTATTCAAAATACGTATGGGAATTAACCCATTCTCCGGTTTCGCAATAATTCCGGCAATGAAAACACCATTATTTAACTCGTTGGCTAATATTACGCAGTCATCAGAATGCGTTGTAGGTATATGTTTGATTACCTCGCATCGCGGCGGAATAACATAGTTATATCTGTGAATATTATCTATACCTATTATAACTGAATGCACTCCGTTTCTCAAACGCAAGGTGTTACATTCATAATTTAAAATGGCGTTGTATTTATAAAGAAAATTACGACCTAATATTCCGTTTGCTGTGCAAGTTAAATTTTTGAAAATGTAAAATTTTTGTGTAAAATTGACTCCTTCAATATTTATGTCTAAATATGTGTATCCTGTGGACTCTAACTTCCCACATATGCCGTTAATTGATATGTATTGTTCATAAACGTTTTCTATGTTGTTCCGTTCTATCCATTCTTGTTTAATAACGCACAAGTTTGCTCCACTATCTACTAATAATTTTACTTCTAAATTTTCATTGACATTACAAGATATTACATTGTTATTGTCGAAATTAAAAACAAAATTATCTGTTAATTTAGTCTCGAAAAAATTGGAAATTTTGGTTCTCTGATGCAGCAAACGATTTTTGTGGTTCGCTTGCAACAGTTTGTACTTCACCTACAGCATTATGCTGAGTGTGCTGGACATGACGTCCACGTCCAGTAAAGGCACCGCGTGGCCGAAAACCGCGCTGGCCTCGTGCGCCGGCGCCGCGTGTTTGATAGCGGCCGCGCATGGATGTGTTATTTGATGCGTTGGGATTCCAGTTATTATTGCGATTATAATATGACCTGTTATTTTGAAATCCCCTATTGTAACGCGGTCTAGATCTAGACGAATTGTTATAATGTTGTTGGTATGTCATGACCTGATTATTCGAGGACATGCATTGCTCATCTAAAGCTGATCTGATCGCTTCGGGCAGAGATGAAAAACTTCTAGACGTGATTATAGTACTGAGTCTTTGATCAGATAACCCATCGGCAAAACGTTTAATGGCATTCCTTTCATTAATCTCGCGCAAAATTTCGTACTTATTTTCATCTCCGTCCGCCTGAGCAATGGTCAAATTGACGAATAACTCTTCCAAATAAGAACCAAATGACTCTACACTCCTATGCCCTTGTTTAGCTTGCTGTAGTTGGGACTGTATAGCAACGTCAGATTTTTTTTGCAAGAGGAATTTTGTCATATCCAATATGAGAGAGTCAACAGTATTATAATTTGACTTAAGACGCAGTTTCGCGCTGGTAGAAAGCCTGGTCTTTAATACAAAATCGATTAATATCATTTTTGAATCTGTGTTTAGCATTGAATCATATAACTTAATGCCATCAATTAATTGTTTTGTTATATTTTCCTTTCCTGTCATTACGGGTAGCAACGCTAGAGCCGTTTTCATATCAAACTTTTCTGTCGTCATGGTGACTACAGGAGTTTCAATTGTTAATGAAATAATCTTACTAAATAACCTATGTATATCTTCTATTAATTTATTAGTTGTAAAAGTATCTTGTGTGCTTATTTCAGATTTTTCTACAAGTAATTGAATTTCTGGCAAAATGAAATCTAACTTACTATGCACTATTCGAGCTTCTTCTATCTTTCTATTACAAACGTCCTTTGTTCTACGCGTTGGCCCTAATTTTGTTAAATAATCCTTGATACTCTTTAAATCGTTATACACAGAACTTAACTCATGTGTCATAATAAATTTTGTTTAAAAATTAATAAAATTACAATCAACCTACAACATACACACATAGAATGTTCTTAATTATATCCCTGAAAAAAAAATATTAGCAGGTACTTACATAATAACCGCATAAAACTAATTATCAGCTATCGAATCGAATCGGGTCGCAGGCTGGCCATGCACGTTGCCGCTGGCGTCGAATTGCAGCGACACGTGGTGAAACACAGCATGTTCTTGTAGGCGAAGGCTCCGCTGACAGTGGGCCGGGCTATACCCTGGACACCTTCCTGGATTATGGGCCGGGCTATACCCTGGACACCTTTCCTGGACCCGTACGCTTCTTTCTTCAATTAGACGGTTGCTGCAGCTCGAAAGTTGAAGCGCCAGTGGAGTGGAGATTGGCACGGTTTAACTCTCTTCTGAATGAATTTACGACATTGCGACGGCACTTTTTGTATAAATAGTACGCTGCGGAGACCAGTAAAATGACCAGCGTAACAGTTATGAGGATCTCCGCCAGGTTTAATGCAGACTTCGAGGTAGCAGCTGCATTGCCGGCCGCCGTTTGGGCAATTACAATTTCGTCCTTCGACTGCGAGCTTCCCATTATAATATTCTTCGTCTTCAAATTTGCAAAAAATGGTGTCGCCTTAATAATGTGTCTTGAAATTCTTCTATACATGTAAATCTTCTTTTTCGGTTCTTCGCGTTCAATAGTTTGCTTCTTTCTTCATTCTTCAGAAGTTTGCTTCTTTCTTCATTCTTCAGTAGTTTGCTTCTTTCTTCATTCTTCAGTATCTTCTTTAAATCGCGTGTGGCACTTAGGCGGGTGCACTACTGGCAAAGGGTCGCCATGTGATATCTCGAGACGAGGAGAGGGTGACGTTAGTGTTGAATAAAAGTCATAATTACGAATGAGCTCTCAAGACCACATTTATTGAAAAAACACTTATATTTATAAACTTTTTATACTAAGTCAGCAATCCTTAATGCAACGCGTTCGTATGTAGCAGCGCGTAATGTAATGTCGCGGTGCAATATTAAATCATCTATTACAGTATTGTTTGTGGTCAAAACCAGTGAACACTTTTCATTTTACCAGAAAATCTATGATAAATGAAACTATGAGATTATACGGGTAGGTATATGCTTTTTTTGAGTATATGTACATATTTTTGATCTGATTTTTTTTTCTGATTGGCCTCGGGTCTTGGATGTTTATCTATATATGTATTTGTTATAATATTATAAATGCGAAAGTGTGTTTGTTTGTTTGTTTGTGCACTCTTTACGTCGAAAGAAATGAACGGATTGAGATGATTTTTTTATTGGAGATAGTTTAAGGTCATTCCCACAGGAAAAATTATTGACATTTTCCCTTGACCACGCGAGCGGAGCCGCGGGTAACAGCTAGTTTGTTATAAAATATAGTATCGTTGAGTTCGTACCTATCCCATAACACAAGTTTCGATCTTACTTTAGGCTAGCTCAATCTGTGTGATTTGTCCCTATATATATATTTATGCATATGCTGACATTTTTAATAATAATAATAATAATCAACTTATATTACACTAGCTGACCCGTGCCCACTTCGTTGGCCATAATGTTAAAAGCCTTTTTATTTTTTGGTTTTTTATATAACCTATGACACTCAGAAATAATGTGGCTTTCTATTGGTGAAAGAATTTTTAAAATCGGTTCAGTAGATCCCGAGATTACCCCTTACAATTTTAACAAATACACAAACTTTACCTTTTATAATATTAGTATAGATAAAGCATTATTATGAAACTTTACATATATATTGATAAATAAAGTCAAATAATCTTTTCATGGAGTATTTAGATAACTAACATTTTATTGACTGTACATTATACAGGAGTTCATCATCCCAATAATAATTACTGACTGGCAAACCAAGTGAACGGGCAACTATCAATTACTTCGATTGACGAATGCCGGAGGAAAGTTAGATTGGTTAAGTTTCCTAATAACTGGGGATTGCCAAAGTGTCAGTGATGTAGATGAAATGTGTCGGCAGAGGTGACAGATGTCCGTGTCACAATTTAAGACGTGGCAAATATTCATAAAAAGAAATATGATCAAACCCTTCGAGAGAAGGAAGTTTTACTTCAGATGCAAGAAACTCTGCCTATATCAAGGTAGAAACACATTTTTGTGACGTGTGAATTTAGTATGGTTCTACTATATACGGGTATGGGTCTACCTTCAATCGAAGTGGATTACAGCGTATTCTGCCACGCTGCTCCAATGCGGATTGGCGATGGCTCTGATATCACTCATAACCCTGGTATTGCATTCGTCCATAGGCTGCAATGACCACTTATCATTCATTGTTCGTTTTCTTTGCAACCGTCGTGATATAAATTCGATCAGAATACAAACAACGTGTATTTGCCCACAGAATTCCTTTTACAGGGTTAAAGGATCGCGACAGCATCATTAGCGACGCGGTTTGCGGGTGATCGATGGTTAATCCAAAGATGGATCGGACGCGAACGCGACACAGCGTACATAAACCGTAGACATCCAGTTCCTTCAATATATGGTTTAAACATTATTTATACATAGTAAAAAATTTAAAAAGTCACGTTTGGTGTGTGAAAGGCTCCCTTAAATATTTATTTTATTCTATTTTTAGTATTTGTTAAAGCGGCTATAGAAGATTACATCTTTTGTGAATTTAAATTTTCAACTGTCTAGTTATCACGGCTCATAAGCAATCAATACAGCCTGTTGACAGACGGATGGACAACGGAAACTTAGTAATAGAGTCCCGTCGGCACTCTTTGGACACAGGACCTGAAAAACAAACTTTGAATAATAGATTCATAAATTATATCAAAATCACACCAATACGCGTCCAAAGTTTAAAATGACGTGTTGTTTTTGATTTATTATTGTAAAACTATAGGAGCGCAGAGCGCATAAAGTTCTGACGAGTTTACCTAATCCGGGCGCCCGTAATCCGGGTAACACTGCCCGATTGAAAACATTTCAAATTTACGTTGTTTTCACTAACTTATTAAAATTACTTTACTTTAACACGTACACACACAATTAGTAATATAGGTATTTTTCACGTAGGCTGAGGTTACAATGTAAATTTTATCGCAAAATAATTCGCGAAAGTTATTGCTTTAACGTTTACATTACAAAAAAAAACCGGGGAAGCGCATGTCGAGAATCTGTCTTTTTGAGAATCTGAAAATATCATTCCGACTTTAAATTTAGGTGAGACTTCTCCCGAAAAACTAGTTTGTTCTACCATTATAATTTTTTTTGCATACACGTGCAAACATGCCAAATAATTACAGCTTTCTTCTCGGGGTTAGATCGCAAACAGACGGACAAACGGACATTGCGACACTTTAAAGTCCACCAAGAATCCTTGTTAGTTTACAACTGAACCTTAGAAAGGTATTATTTACAAGTGTTGTCCAGTAATTTTAAAATTATGTCAAATTTGGTCCCAGACGGGCGCGGCGCGCGAATTGTTTAAATTTATTATGCATACTAGAGAAACCCGCGCAACTTCGTTTGCGTTTATCCCGCTTTCCCGTGGGAATTTCAAAAAATCCTTTCATAACGGTTGCCTACATCACACACCCAAATTTCAGGTCTCTACGGTCAAGACAAAACATTTTCATATGTATACATGATTATTTTTCTATTTAAATACTTCTCATTACAATCTTTGGAGTGGGCGTTTATGAAATAGGCTAGCCCGACCGGTGAAGTACCACCCTTATACAGAATATTGACGTGAAGCAGTAATGTTTGCCACCTTTGTTGTATAAAAAAAATCTAACTCCTTCCTTATACTATTTCTCGCTATATATCCTGTCTTTTCCTGTTATAGGTCGGCAACGGGTCAGGGACCCTAGAATCTATGTGCTCCATAGTCGACGGTAATCACCTAATATCAAATGATCCATATTCCCGAGCTTGTTTTCCAACCACTTCCGTAAAAAAAATGTATAAGTATATGGGTATTTCAATACCTACAACCTCAGCCTACGCAGGTGGACCACGACCAATACGGGGAGAGAATATTTAAAATAAGGGACCACGGGTAAAATAATTCCCGTGGTACCTTCCAGAGACTATATCTTTAAATTAGTTGGCTTATACTAAATTCAGGGACCACGGGTAAAATATTTCCCGTGGTACCTTCCAGGGACTAACACAGGGACCACGGGCAATAAAGGCATAAAACAACACTACGAAATAATAGAGCGAGTCGACGTAATGATATTTCCTATAAGTGTGAAAGAGACAATATGACAAGAGACAATGGTTAAATGGCATATTGGCCATTTAACCATTGACCAATTTAACTTGACCCCTGTCAAATATTATAAAATGTAATATTTAATTACTTACTGTTTATTATCGATGAATATGATTCAGTCCGCTTTATACATAGTTAGAATTTTAGCTGTTTTTCCGAGATCACAAACAGAATAAATAGTACGAAGACCTACGACGACATTATGAAATCATTTTGTTTGAATATTCACAATTTATAAAAATATTACATGACAGATGACATACTTCACTTCACGAATGTGTCAAAATGAAATGTAATTGAAATCAAAAGCACTAAGGAGTATGAGTGTTGATATCAAATCGAAGAAAACTACCCACAAAATACATATTTTTCAAGAATTTCAATAAAATAAGAATCACGTCTTCCATCAATTCTCTTAAACAATTTTTATGCAAAATTTGAAGTAGATTGGACTAAGGAATCAAGTTGTCCCATAGTAACTTTACCCCCCTTTTTTACCCCCTTAGAGTTTGAATTTCGAAAAATCCTTTCTTATCGGACGCCTACGTCTTGTAATAGTTCTACCTGCCAAATTTCAGATTTTTACGATGAGCGGTTTAGGCTGTGCGTTGATTCTCAGTCAGTCAGTCAGTCAGTCAGTCAGTCAGGACAAAGCATTTTATAAATATAGATTATGGATACAGTTCTTGTTTCTAGTGGAACAAAGACATAACTTGTTTCCTCACAACCACAAACGTCGCTGCCTCGAG
Source organism: Endotricha flammealis (assembly GCA_905163395.2). NCBI lineage: Eukaryota > Metazoa > Arthropoda > Insecta > Lepidoptera > Pyralidae > Endotricha > Endotricha flammealis. The sequence goes on from LR990864.1 coordinate 196,570, forward strand.
CTGTTTAGTTTGTTGACGCAAAGACAATATTTGTTAGTTACGAATATAATCGTCCATACGTGAAATTTATCATAAGAAACGCTTTGCTTGCACCATTGAGCAACTACTTTGTTATTTTTAAACTACCCTAAGGTTGTCTTGAAAATATTGCTTTTAGGAATGAGGCCGCCTTGGTGCTAATACACTGTAAGCACGTAAGCTATTAATTGTATTATTACTATTTTTGTCTGTCTATTGCAAATAAAGCATTTTCTATCAATGTATCTGTAAATGTCACCACTAAGATCGTTTCACATTTCTTTTTTGTGTCATACCGCAAGCAAACAAGCATGCTAAGATAAGAAGTGCTTTGATAAGAAGTAGCCACTTCTTATCAAATGACGAGCATGCTCTGCCACCCATAAGCGTCAGTAACAGCGGGATGATTATGGGTTGATATGGCTCATATTATTGGCACACTAATATTTCATTTCGATATACTTGGCACAAATGCTCCAAATAAACGTCTGATTAAAAAAATAAATCAATATGAAACAAAACACGAATCGATCGTAAATCACTTTATTGCAGTAGAGCACACAACAATTTGTTACCACAATAAAGTATGGTAAACTAGTTCGAACATAATCATTGAATTTTACTGAAAATGGGGCCAGTCATTATAATAAGTTAGTTGGTCAATGTTGAAATTGTATGTCGCTTGAAATTTGCGTATGTTAGTGATGAGCGCGCTCCCTGGGGCATCCACGAACTATTGTTATTGGGACAATACGCCCGGGACTAATTGCTATCTCACAGTTCAATATCGGCCTATTTTGATAATGTATATTATACTCACGTTTTATTGCTTGAACCACAGAATATAATAGTACTTGAACTTTCATCTATAAATAACTACACTGGGCGTCAAAAATAAGTAGTACAGTTTTAAAATTGCAATTACTCTTAAACTATAGAAGTTAGAGTTTTGAAATAAAAGTCATTTTATAGAAAATTTAACAAAGTTTTCTAAAAATAATACTTTATTTAGCATTAGTAAAGTTTTACACTGAAAATTAGGAAAAAACTAAAAAGCTAACCATTTTGAAGGAACTATCAAGAACTAAATTTTTACGTTTTGGGCCTTGTTCCCACTTTAGTAACTTGTGTTGCCGCCTCGGGCTCTGATGACAGCTTGGAGCCGGTTTGGCATGCTGAACACTAAGTTTCAGAGGCGGTGTTGGGGAATATTCACCCATTCTTCTATCAGGGCCTGTTTTAGAGCCCTGAGGGTGGCGGGGGGTGGTCTGCGTCTTCTGACTAGCCTCCCAAGCTCATCCTAGGCGTGTTCAATCGGGTTAAGATCTGGGCTTCTTGATGGCCAAGCCATCAAGCTGATGCCAACCTCCTGAATGTACTCTTGTACGAGATGAGCGGTGTGTGGCCGGGCGTTATCATGCATTAGTATAGCTCCATCACCCATATTTGCTAAATATGGCCCTGCATACTCGTTAAGGATCTCTAATGCATATCTTTCACCAGTCAGAGTGCCATTTTCTATGACCACTAGCTGTGTGCGACCCTCTGAAGAGATGCCAGCCCATACGTGTACAGAGCCCCCGCCGTATTGAACTCTTTCCGAGATGCAACCTTGAATGTATCGCTCACCAGGTCGCCTGTATACTCTCCGCCTTCCATCGGAAGTGAATAAAGAAAACCGAGACTCATCTGTGAACAAAACTCTTGTCCATTCTTCTTCGCCCCATTGTACGTGTTGACGCGCGTAGCGTAGTCTTACTACTCGATGCCCTGTCTCAAGTTTGGGGCCATTTGCTGGCCCGTACGACTTCAGGTTGGCTTCAGCAAGTCTTCTCCTCACTGTACTCTCACTAACGTAGTCTCTTCGGGTCTGAAGAAGCTGTTGCTGGACCTCAACTGCATTAAGGTGACGATTTCTTAACACAGTAGAGACAATTAAGCGGTCTTCTCGGGTACTAGTGCACCTGGGTCTGCCATTACTTGGTCTCCTTAGATGGTTTCCAGTCTCTTCGTATCTTCGCTTTACTTGCTGGATCGTTCTTAGAGTTACACCCACCGTTCTTGCAGTACGACGCATACTGATGCCTACTTCGAGAAAAGTTATGATTCTTGCACATTCTTCTGGTGAAAGAGGCATGATTAGTAAAGTTTACTCGCTGAAGACACATTTGCTTTTGAATTGCAATTGATTTATCAGCAATAAAGAAAACAATAAAAAACAAAAGTACAAGCCAACAGTTTAAAAAAATAGTGTTTTTATTTATTAAGTATTTTTTCAGTCAATCTTTAAAAAATGATATTATGCATGAAGTTTTTATTAAATGAAATTAAATTGTCTTTTAACTTTTTTTTATTTCAAAGGTCTAGCTTCTGCAGTTTAGGAGATATTGCAATTTTAAAACTGTACTACTTATTTTTGACGCCCAGTGTATTTATGTTATTATTGAGGACCTTCTTGGTAGAACTGTAGTCGATATATTGTTTATTTTTGTTACTTGTGTTTGTTGCAATGTCTTTCTGCTAAATATTTTATTTTTCTTTATTCCTTTATTATTAAGTTGGAGTGTGTTTCGTTCGGTGAGTGAGAGAACCGGAAGCCCAAGTTTCCCTTCTCCTTTTGCTTATCTCTCCTCTACCTCCTTTCTTTCTTGTAGCATGCAGCGCATTGGGAGCGCCTCTGGTATTATAAATAAATCACGCAACGCCACCTAGTCCCATGCACACAAATTAATGTTTCAAAGCCGTGGCCCTTGGGATAAAGTAGCCATTGTACACACGATCACAGCCTGAGAATTGTGTCAAATAAAAATTCAAAGTCAACAAAAGTTAAGAAATGGACGCTAAATAGAAAAATACATGGTAGGTGCAGGTCAATGGTGCATACGGTAATTTTTCATAATTTTGAGCCCATATTTGCAAAGAATATTATGAAACAAAAAGTGTAAAGTACAAGGCGGTTTACATAGAGCGTGAAATTCAGCATGAAATAGAAATCGCATATATTTTTAAGGTTTTTTTTTTCAAATAGGAAATTCTGATGGTAACTAGCCGCCCAAGATTACGAGGGTCACTGGTTATTGTCAACTTTATAATCATTCAACATGTTTTTAACGAGCCTTTCGAAGCACGAAACTCGTCCAAACACTGGCAAGAATTGACGGTGCTTAACTTGTGTGTTTGTTTCAGAGACACACGGCGACACCATCGAGCTCCTCACAATCATAATAACGAAAGGAAGTGTGTGCTTTAATTTAACTATAAAACTGAATTACGAAATCAGAGTTTAGTTCTACAATACGTAAGCGCTCGAGACAAAGATTTTCTCATTTAAACTATACGTTCTGTTAGTTCTCAGCGATGACAAACAAAACTTTTTAATTCTTGAAAATAATAAAGTGTCTGCAAATAGAAAATAAAAGATGTCTTCGTGGATATTGGGAACCAATGAAACTTTGTTGACGGCATACCTGGATAAAACATTAACTTTTAAGTTGTTTAAGCTGCAGTCTTGTATAAATAAATAAATATAAATAAATATTCTTGGACGAATCACACAACGCCATCTAGTCCCAAACTAAGCAACTAAACTTGTGCTATGGGTTAGAGATTGCTGATATAAATACTTTTTTTTTACATAAATGAAATACATACAGTAATTATTTACACAAGGACAAGCGGTCTGTTAGTAATTTATATATATGAATATGACTGTTTTGTTTGAGTTATGTATAGTATTTATTTTATTCAATTTATTTAAAATAAAGTATATTACATCTGTCTTGTATCAGTATAACAACCTTTGCCTAACAGTCGCTTTTGAGCCAATATTTTGTTTTGCTTATAACCTAATGGTGAACGCATTGGGACACCACGGGCTTTCTTGTACCAGAAGCGCCGGCCGCCTGTCGCGTCACGCTTCTATCAACGACATAATCCGTTGGTCTCTCGTCACTGTCAACGTGCCTGCTATTCTTGAGCCGAACGGCATCGCACGTGACGATGGTAAGAGGCCAGACGGAATGTCCCTCGTACCGTGGAGTATGGGACGGGCCTTGGTGTGGGACGCGACATGCGTTGACACACTTGCCCCGTCACATCTTCACGGTACGAGTAGGAGTGCGGGAGCGGCGGCGAGTCCGCCGAGAAACTAAAAGCCACAAAATATCAGCAGCTGACTGGTTCCTACGATTTTGTGGCTTTTGGTGTAGAAACATTAGGCCCGTGGGGTACCAGTGCGTTGTCCTTTTTTAGGGACATCGCAAAAAGGCTGCGACAAACCACTGGTGACCCAAAGGCTGGCAGTTACTTCGCTCAACGGATATCTATCGCCGTTCAGCGAGGTAACGCTGCTAGCATTTTGGGCACCCTGCCACAGGGACCATGTCTTTTTAATGCTTAGTTTTAGTTTTTATTGTTAGTTTAGTTTTTAATTTTTATTGTTAGTTTAGTTTTAATTAATTTTATTGAATTTCATATTATTTAATTATGTATTTTTGGTCATTATATAAAGTTGTCACCTAACCTAAGAATGTTTAAATAAAAAATTAAATATAAAAAATATAAATAAAAATCAAAACCATTTTCTATACACTTACCACATCTAAGTCGCTTAAAACCCAGTTTTATACGCGTCAGACTCAAAGGCTTGCGCTGGTTATTTATCGTTTTAACTAATCCGTTGAAGCTCTTTGAATATTTTACATTCTGGACTTCTACAGGAGCTTCTCGTGAAGCCACTATTCTAAAAATTAAGTTTAATTTTCTTAGGGTTCATTTTATTAAGTTAATTTTGTTAGGACATTTTTTTTTTAACTTAAAATAAGAGAGAAAGTTTTGAGGCTAAAAATGTAAGAGGGCTTTTGCCAATTAGTAAAACATGACGAGAGTCCTGATACTTTCTTAGAAAACTGTCAGTACTCGTTAGTCTTTACTTATTCACGACTGCTACGGCACGAATATTTATAGACAGAAGTAATTGCTCTTCCCAGCATCCTACAATATTTTAATATCAAGTAGGTGCAAACATAAGACGCCTAACAAACTATACGTTGAAATGGAATTTAAGATAAGAAGAGAGGAAGCTGAGAAGAAATTAATTGTCCACGGGTAGTTTTCGGTAACTGTTTTAAAATGGTAAGTTAGAATTATTCTTACCTGTTAAATAAGTGTAAAATAAAGCCGTATAAACATTTTAAGTTATTTTATTGTGTCAAATACGCACTTCTAAGTTTAAAAAAATCGTTTAAAATGATAGATAATCACATGTAGAAATAAAAAACCTGTGGCACGAAATTTATAAAAGTTTACGCGTTGCCAACCCTCCCAACCCCCCCAAGTGGAGACCTTACTCACCGTAGGAACACAACATGGCCGAGACCAATGCTATTTGGCTACGGTCTTCCGTAAGGTGGAGGTCCTTCCCCAGACGGGCTGCTCCGATTTGAGCGGATTATCCGCTCTACCCTACCTCTCTCGTTTGTGATGGTTCATTTAAAAAAAACATTATTTTATCAATAATATAAAGTGTCTGAAACCCAGCACTCGCAACATTTGAGACTTCTAATTCCCCTATTTAATAGAATCACACGCAGTTTTTTCACAAATTGTTTCAAACTCCTGATATGTCAGTTTGACATGACATTTGATATGACATGAAATGACATTTGGTTGTTGTTTAAAATATCTGATGGACAAAAAAGCCGTAACCGGTTTTCTATTTCAATTTCTTTTACCGGTGGTAATTTTGCTTTCTTTCCGAAATGATGGTAGTTTATTAATTAGAATTAATTATTAAAGAATATTAAAGATGTATACGACTAGATGCCTGTGAAAGCCTAGTGTAGCAATATGAATTTTTGAAATCTCTCGAAAGACTTTTAAAGTCACTTTGTGCAACACATTTTCGTTATTTTCAAAGGGAGCAGGAACAAAGACATCGAACGGATAATACCGTGTGTCTGCTATAGAGTGATAAAAATGGAAGAGGCATAAACGACAACTTCCTACAAAGCCTTAAATGGACGAAATACGAAAATTTTCAATCACTTTATTTCGCTGTTGAGCTAAACTAAAAGTCCGTATAATAGCACTTATTCAGGACTGAATACAAAAATTTTAAATACTACAATTTCACGTAGGAAATATTTTCAGAGGTAGTAAGCTATGATATCAACTCATTATCATCCCACTGCAGGATACGGGTCTTTAGAGTATACTCTGCCACGCTGTGCGGCACAGCGGGCGGCCGGCGGGAGGACGCAAACCAGTTTGCGTTTTCCGCATGTTATAGAAGAAGAAGAATATATTTATTTGCATAAAATATGGTTGATACAAGGATGTTGAAATAAATAGTTAAAAGTTTCAGATATTTTGCCAACATATTTGGCGTGCAAAATTAACAATGTCATTTAGAATTACTACATAAATTACATAATTTTAGTAAATATTGCAATTTAAATATCTTAATAATCAAACAAAATAAAATGTCACTTCAGTTCCATATCATTAAAAAAATCATTGACCGAGTAGTAAGTTTTCTGTAATAATATATTAGTTATACATGATTTAAATTTATTAAAAGGCAATATCTATATGTTCTGGCAACTTATTATAAATTTTTATACACATGTTATAACTGTTTTGCATATACATTTCTGTTCTGGGTATGTGATCATGTACCAATCTGTTGCCATTTCTTGTATTTCTTGTATTTCTCTCTATAAAAATTCAGAGATAAGAATTTTAAGTTTAATAAGTTTTTATGTCGAAATTAGCTTTCTTCAGCTTTCCGCTTCCGCCGCCCGCTCCGCTCCCACTCTGTTTGAACACTAAGTCATATTTTAGTTTACATTCCGGCAGAAAAGTTAAAAAATGTTCTGCTATAAATATTCATAAAACTCATCAAGCGAAAGATTCGTTTGTAAACTCCGAAACCGTTTTAATGTTTACGTTTCTTACAAAATTGAATAAAGTATTCCACTTAATCTTTATCGTTGTGAAAGTTTGTTGTTTCAATCACCCTCGGCTGAGGAAAGTTGAAAAAATAAAGCTCTTTATGTGTTCAAAAGCTCAGTTCAAGCAAAAGCTAGTTGTAAAACATTAGGACAATTTTCCCCTTGTCGAAGTCCGAGGCCCCCGCGTCAGTGGGCCGTCAGCACCAGTTGGGCCGAGACGTGTGTTATTGAAATCGTGACATCGGTAAATGAGATCCAACTGATTAATTGCTGCAATCCTTTTACACTATACAAACGTAGATTATCGAGTAGATACCCTTATAGTGTATTAAGACTATCCAATTTCATAATCCAGCAATCATTATATCAACCTATACGATAGATACGCCTCTCACTAACCTCCCTTTCTTGTTTGTCAAAAAAGGCAACATGCCTAGCCTTGCTAACTTTACAAATAATTTAATTGTTAAACAAATGTAAAACTCGTAAAAGGTTCGAAGAAAATCGAATTTGCAATCAAAACTCGGGAACTTTTTAACTCTTTAAATCTTCAAAGGGAAATGCCCATTAATTTCGGAAAAGGTGTAAGTTGTGAGTTTCAAAGGTGGGAAGGGAAGGGTCACGAATACTTCCCATAAACTCGTTGCCGCAACCTTTTCGTAATTGGAGAAGTTGTAACTTGTTTTCTCACCGAAAAAACACTGTTAATTTATTTACTTTCTTAAAAGTTCATACAACTAACTTATGTTTACCCGTTTACGAGTTGTATTAACTTTTACATGAAAGTTACGCTTAATCCTATTTGAGATGAAAGCTGGACCACACCGAATCCGTGAAACTTGTTTCTCTTCGTGAAAGGGTAACTTAGAATTAGTCTAAAACAGTACGGCAGAAGTGGCACTGTGCGCGATTCAATTGAAGATGCCCACGAAGTACGTCGTTAAAAATATTTATACCCGTAGAAAATAAGCGAAAACCAATGATGACTACATTTCACATAAGTTAAATTTTGTATAATTTTTAATCTTAAATTCTATATTGAAAATTGCCGTCCATTCCATCCTGCTTTTACGTTCTTTTTCTCCTACTATACTCTGCCTTTCCCTTATTTCCATCATTAGTATCATATATTATATTACTGATATCATAATTTCATGATCACTCATCCAGATGTTGTCATAACAAATGCTATTCCAATAACGGCCGAGAATATGACAGGATGAAGTATGAAAGGTCAACACTCGGCTCTCGGACGCAATCATTTTCCCAAAGGAAGGACGTCTAAGAGACATCTATTACGAAGACCCCTTTGAGATGTAACAGTCTTGCGGCCTGTGGCTGTTATACTACGAAGTTTCAGCTTTAAACCGCTCAGTGGAAGGTTAAGATAGAGTATATGTGTATGAAAAAGTTTCAGTAAATATTTTGCGAATTTTGTTTTCTTATTAATATTGTATTCTTTTAATTATGACCAACTTTATTATTCTGTTTATAGCAAATAATAATTTTGAATTTTGATGTAATTTGTACAAAATACTAATGGGGAATTTCACAAAAAAAATAATTAGGTATAAAGTATTTGAGTCTCAAAATGTCTCGGTTTTTGATCAAGTCAAACTAATGGAATTCATTCATCAATTCTCTTAGCAAAAGCCAGTGTTAGTCTCGAATTAAAAATCTACGAATTTCTAGATAACTTGTTTAGATCAATAGTTTTTATATAAACCGATTAATATATAGATAAATAATTTATCTGTGACTATATCTAGAACTTATTAGTAGATTGTAAGGCCGATTAAAAATTTTAAAACATCGTAACTAATATTGAGCTCGTGCAGAAGAAGATAGTGACCAGAAAGTAGAGACCATAGTTAGTAAATACTACATATAAGTTTGGTCCTGATTATGATCCTACTAATATTATAAAGGCGAAAGTTGGTGTGTATGTCTGTTACCTCAATGCTCAAATGGCTGGGCCAATTTTTATGATATTTGGCATGTAGGTAGCTGATATCATGGATTAACACTTACTTTTTAAATTATTCTGAAAAGTACACGATTCCCGTAGGATTTGGTCAAAATCCTGATATAGATGGCATAAAATTAAACGCGGGCAGCAGGTAGTAGTATTTCATAAATAAGAAAATAGAATAGTTCACATAACAACTGAATTAGTTTTAGCTGTATTTAGAAAAAAATTCGATGGAACTGAAATATAGTTGAAAATTTTGACGACATGAAACATAGCATCTGCACTTAGTAGAATTATTGATATATTGACGGTGACGACAGACGGCTTTCATGCTAAGTAATTAACTTAAATCAAACCCAATTAGAACTCTGAAAAACACACCAACCAGAATAACTAGATGTGGTTCATTGAAAAACTTAATAAAATTTAAAAGCAAAGAATTTCATTCAATTATATGAAACTAAAATAAAATCTCGAAGTAAAATGACTAATGAAAAATACAAAATGTTTCATTTTATACTGTAAGATAAAATCCAAGACGTTGTGAGCTCTATTCTGTTCGCTTTATGTTACATTTTCATGGGAGTGTGGGAGGACCTTGGGGGCACTCGCGTCGTATCTTCCCGTCTTATGCAAATAGCTGCCTTACACTGGGCTCGTTTATTCGCTTCAGAGACAGTTCTTTCATCTTCCTTTCCAATCGCATTATCCCTATTGTTTTTGTCGCCTCCGTTTGATTGTTGATCGATGTCCTGATATAAATCGTTTGTTACGCCTCCTCAATGCACAGGGATCAGAATGCGGGGGAGAAATTCTTTAAACGGTAAGCAGTTTAATATAAGCTCGCTTATGTTGATCTTACGTAATATATTTTTTTCTTTTTTGTATTTTCTCATTGTTTATAAGACTTATTGTTTAAAAAGACCTTTATTGCCAGTGTTTCTTTCAATGGTCATTCCGAAATGCTGGTAAATAAAAAAAAAATCGAACATTGTAAAGCACGTGTCTTAGAGCCCGCGAGGACTCACAGAATAAAAATATATTGACTTTGAATTTTATTATTTGAAGATCATATTTTGAAGATACCACGGCCTTTTATAACTATCCTTAAACGATTGAGTAAACGAGACGTCGCCTTATATCATGTATTGCGCTGTCTCCTTTACTCAGCAGTTCTTGTTTTGTTTTAAGCAGTCATGGCCCTGTTTCGCAAAGCAATCTATAAGTACTAGGACATAGTGACGCTGTTTTGTAAAAACTGGAACTTTTATAAAACAAAAATTTATAAATCCTATTGAAAGTCTTATTTGACACAATTTTATAATAATTGCTTTATACATTGCATTTGTAGGAAAAGACTTTATGAATTAATTACACACTTTTGAAAACATTGGAATTATTCATTGTCATCGCAGGAACTTAAAGCAAACGCTCCAAAGAGATTTACAAAGAGACTTTCCGCGATCAAGTCTTGGTAAAGTTAATTAATTTGCATCGAAGAGTAATTATCGAACAGTCGGTGGATTTAGAGGCTTCCAGGCGTGAAGGGATCAACTGACATTACTAACTTAGAAATGTGTCTCAATGACAAGTTAATCTTGTGTTTTAAACTTTAATACATTCAAAAACTTTTCAACCGGATGCTAATGAGCGCTAAGCTCAAAGGCTGCAATTGTATTGTTACTGATCCATGAATGAGTTCTTGATAAGTTTAAAATAAATTAATTTCACACATAAAATTATCTTAGCTTCGAGCCAAATATGCTAGAATGATATAGCAAAAAACAGCCAATCATCAGCACACTATTACCAATAGTACATAATGCTTATTTCTACAAAAGATAACGATATTAAACAAATGAAAAATCTAGATACAGATACACATTATTTTGAAAGTCTTAAAATATCAAACAATAACTTAAATATTTCATGGCTATATGATGTAAGTTTTACATTTAGTTCCCTCAGTTCGGATCATTAATAACAAACTGTTAATTTGATGCTAAAACACCGGCCAGCGCCGACAGCTCTCACGGATATTAATCGTCTTTTAATACCTCCATCATTAATCTGAACTCTTCCTATTAGTTTCATTTAGATACAATGCTATATTGCCAGCTTGATAAGTTAATTTAGTTATTATGAAGATTCAACCCCTACCCAGAGCAAGAAACTTACATACTCCACGTTTTTTTTAATTATTTTACTAGCTGTTACCCGCGGCTCCGCCCGCGTGGTCAAGCGAAAATGCCAATAAGTTCGTTCCCGTGGAAATTTAAAAAAATCCTTGTCAACATCATAAAGGGAATCTTTATACAAAAGTTCAGCTTTCTAGATTGAGCGCCTGCGATAAAACACTTACAGTCTTATTACTCCCTTTCCCATGGGATTTATATCAAACCACATCTTTGTCCTTGTTAACATCATAAAGAGAACCTCTATACAAATTTCAGCTTTCTAGGTTGAGCGCCTGCGATAATACACTTACAGTCCTATTTCTCCCTTTCCCGTGGGAATTTTAAAAAAACCTTTCTTAGTGCTCCCCTACGTTATAAAAGGAACCTCTGTGCAAGATTTAAAGTTTCTAACCCTTATTTTTTAGGCCCTGCGTTGATATGTCAGTCAGTCAGTTTCTGATATTAGTATGATAGATTACGTTTGACAAAAAAAACAACCTATAGCGCGACTTGTAGCGCCATCTGTTGGCCGATAGTCCTTTGACAACAAAACAACCTATAGCGCGACTTGTGGCGCCATCTGTTACCCAATAGCCCTTTTACAACAAAATAACCTATGGCGCGAATTGTGGCGCCATCTGTTGGCCGATAGCCCATCATACAGCGCCCTCTATAGTAAAAAAAAGACTTTTTACCCCCATTGCGGGGGATTTCCAGGATAAAAACTATCCTATGTCCTTCCTCGAGTCTTAAACTCTCCATTAACGTGAAAAGGTAACAGACAGACAGACAGACAAACAGAGTTACTTTCGAATTTATAATATTAGTATGGATTTGTATTGGTTATATTTAAGTGGCGGCGAGGAGAGAGGAACGGACCCCGTGCCTTGAATCCATGCTTCATTCATTTCCTTTTCTCTCCTTCGAGTGACCCGCTTACTTATTTGCCTGCCCTATTTTTTATCCTGGCTTGGAGGTGTTGTATCCCACTGCTGGGCAAAGGCCTACCCCCCTTTCTCCACTCGTCACGGTTCAAGCCTGCCCTATAACATTAAAAAATGTGAGAATTTCTTTCTCATTTATTTTCAACGTCAAGGGAAACATAAACCTTATTTCCTACATTCACTAACAAGATGTTATTTTGACATCATAAACATTTCTAAAGACATTTCTAAATTTTATTTATTTGTATATATTCGGAGCATTTCCGACATTGCGAACGTGAGTTTTTTTCACAAATTCCAACAATATAATCGTTATCCTTCGTCAAAAGTGTCCCATCCACTCTGTATTATGGGGCATTCCTCGATTGCCGCGAGAGAGGAAAAGTATCCCGAACCGTGTCATCGATAAAGATAGCTTAACTGTCATTCCATTGGGTTCCATTGAGGAAACCCTTAAGAATATTTCCGATAAGAAACACTAAAATATATTATATTTGTGCACGGGACGATGGCTGTTCTGTCGAGCAGACAACAAGGAGGACTAAACCAAGATAGCTTCAGGCGACACCTTGAGGTAAAGAAGGGGACCGAAAAGTATCATCTATTTATTTTATGAATAACAGGCAAAGTTCTACCTGACTGATCATCTTCCTACCAAAACGTTTGAACCAAAAGCATTTTAATTCCCACGAAATAGCAGGATACACGCAAACTAATTTACGCGGGATTCGCTATGGAAGAGAACATAATTATAAAGATAAAGTTTATTAATCACTCCTGGCTTTACTTTAGACACAGCAACTGTGTAGGATTATTCATTTGAAAATAGAATCCGATTTTATCAACTTGTCTGAACCTGGAACTTAATATAAAGGCACGTACGACACGACTACCTGCAGAAAGCATAGCTAATTCGAACAGTGTAAATATTTAAGCTGTTCTAACCGAAAGAGCTTTCCGCTCCTGTAATTGTTCGCAGGGTTACCACCATCTCTTATTCCCATTCAATTCAGGACCTAAACAGAATAGAATCGTTATTTCGTACCACCATGTATTCTAAACGACTCGGTTTAGGTGACAGCGATTCAGCAGATATTATTCATTCATTTTGTATGAACTTTCGTACCACCATGTCTTTCCACGACCTAAATTGAAAGAATTGATCTGTCAAAAGAGCTGTCAACCTAAACTGAATCAAGGACTGTCAAGGAGGACAGAGTGGCAACTCCGGGGTAAAATCGTTATGTATGGAAGGTGCTGTCATGCACTGGCTGAGATATGAACTAAAATTTCAACTATATACCTTTATACATAGTATGTATACGCTACCCTTTATTTTCTAAATATATTTCTTTGTTAGCGCTCCAAAGACATCCCCCAACCGACGGAATATATAGAATTTTGAGTATTTAAGTATCCAATTATATTTTATTTACATTTTAAGTAAATAAACAACTAATAAAATAAATAACGTCAATGGTATCAAATGGTCCGCGGTCCATCAGACGCCATGTGAAGTTGGAAAATGGCCATCGCTTTTTTTAAATTTTAGTTCACCCGCCAGCCGCCAAATGTCGCTGTTGCCTATGAAAATTGACGGTAATATCTATCAAATTTCTATCTAAATATGGCTACTTGGTGCGAATTGTTTTATATAATTTAATAATTATAAGAAACGAGTAAATATATAAGAAAGTAAAGAAAACGACCACACAAAATGTATTGTTGTAACATTTATATAAATTACATTTATTGTTGTGAACATTAACATTATAAAAAAATGTTATGATGTGATAATGATATTCATCAATAATGTTATGCTAGTTAACAATAGTAGTAAATATTAAATTATAGAAATTAATATATTTTTTATATCTCTTAATCTCCTCTACTAAATTCCTAAAAAAGACCAATATCTCTCTCGATAAATTGGCTTTTTATATTGAGTCAGCACACAACGCCCTGCGTGCTGCATCTTATTTCAACGCCGGTTCACCATCACCACAGAATTCATATCACCACACCACCACGTCTCCGCCTGTCACGCGTTGTTCTGCGTCTAGGAGTTAGATGCTGAGGCGTAGCTGCTACGGTCGGAGATGGAAAATGACGAGGCGTAAATTTATTTAAATTCGTAAAACGCGATTTCACTTCACAAGATTGACTTGACATTTGTGTCAGTCCGATCCGACAGGGTGCGTTTTGAACGTGTAATATTTAATTTTCGTTAAATACTTTTTTTACGCAAGTATAAGAAAGTATTTAATCTGTCTATAATCTATAAAAATCTATGTTTTTCGTTTGAATATAGATTAATTTACATCTTAAACAATTTTAAAATAGATAAATAATAAAATTAAGTTGTTTTAAAAAACCTGTAATGACCAAAACGAATTAATGGTTTGTTTTGAACGCACCGCTGCAACTAATCAGCGACAATTTTCATTTGCTCATCCGACGAAATGAGATCCTGTTTATGAGAGATGGTGGTACGAAATAATGCGATTACGTTTAGGTACCTAAACGAACCAATTCAAAACGTGAGTAGTTAGGTAAAAGATGATGGTAACCCCCCGTTTAGTATTTTCAAGCGATCAAACAAAAGAAAAGCAACCATTTCTGAGCGCGCAGAAAAATATCATGTCACTCTCAATTGTAAATCACCCAATAAAAGATAAGACCTCTGAGTATTTTTTATTAGAATAAACCGCAATAAAGTAACATTGACACGAGCCGACAGTGACAGACAGTGTCGAACAAGTAACAACGCGACTCGAGTCTGATAGACGGCGGCCTGACAAGATTTACTGCGTATACAGAGGCTGCGATGGTGGATTACCTTTTATTAAAATACATGGTGCGCATGTGGATTCGCTCGCTCAAACATTCCAAAGGATTGAATTTGTTTATTTTTTGTGCAGAATCTTAATTATTTTGTAAAGTTAGCAAAGTATATACAAATCTTAAGCTATTTAATGTAACCACATAAGATTTATAAAAACATATTAACTGTCAATGTTTGTTAATATCAGTACAAACGCCCAATTAACAACCACGACAAGGTTGTTAAGGTGTTCCAACCGATGAGCCCACCTCTTCAGTTCAGAGTTACCAATAACGGATCCGACATTCCTACAGGGAAATTAGTTGCTGTCTATTCATGTTAATCATAACGTCATGATCAGGATAAGATAAAATAATAATCTCTTAGAGAAACTCGTTTGCTTTCGATTTTCTCGTTATATTTTTATCAAGCCTTAAAGCTTTGCAAAGTTTTAATGAAAACGTGAGGAGAATAACAGCGGGTTCAAAGAATGGTGAAGGTTTCCTTTTGATGTTGTGCTTAAACATTTGTCGGGAAATATTGAATAGGTAGGGGCTATACATTACCACAAGTGCCGGGCAATTTGTGAAATATCAGCTCCTTCTTAAGCCGGGTTCTGGAGATATCAGTGTTTTGCGAGATATAGTACCTACTTGATAACCTTTGTAAGTTGAAAATGTTCATATTTTTAATTCAAGCATATTTTATGTTCCTATCTTATGATACAACTGGACAAATGAGTTTGTAGATTATCTGATGATAAGCAAAATAATCGCTGCCGCTTCAAGTCCTTGATGCGTCATCCACCATTAAATGTATGACTTCCAAATCTCTCATTACGAACTAAAAATTTCATTAAAAAAATAGGTCGCTGACGTGGCCAGAAGGAGCACCCTAAACATTGATGACGAACCTTATATTAGTAATTCAGGCTTAAGTCTATAATTATTCATGACCTAATTCATAATGGCTATACCATTCGCAATATTCAAATTATGCATATTTACATATTATAGTGATGACCTCCGTGGCGTAATGGTTACCATGCCGGACCGCCACCTAGGAGTCCCGGGTTATTTGTTCCTATATATTTATTTATTTATAGTTATTATAAAGAGTAAGAGACTTTATATGCTGGCATCACCCTTTTCTAAATCATTTATATGTCAGGCAAAGAAAATAAGAGATGAAACAAGGTACCGGGCTACCTACCTGACGAGAAACAATAAATAAGTCCGTTTGTCCCCTCTGACGTAAAAAGTAGATGCCATTACGTTCAGCGTAAAATGGATAACACACACTTAAAGGACATATATTTTCGGTCACACGTCTGAGCAATCTTTCGAGCAATTCTGGCGCAGTCGTATCTTGAAGCCCCAGCTTTTGGTACGAAATAGTTGGCATTAAAACAAACTTTTGCTCCATAAGTTTTGCTGAAAACAATAAAAGAAAACAGGCGCAATGCAGAACGTTGAGCAAGGCTTTATATCCGTTGACTGGCGATATAAATGGGCGGCCATTATTATTATCTTTCAACTGCAGCTGGTTTGGTAATAACATGTAGGTACGCAATCTTAAATTATTAGCCTGTTTTTCTTAAAAAGCTATATACTTAATGTATGTAACATACACATGCATAAAGTTTGTTGTTGTGTGTTGACATAAAGCGACACATTAGTGCACATGTATCTGTCGACAGTAGTCAAGTGGAGAATCGCTGTATTATTCTAAAAAGATATGTTAAATGGTAATTTAGGCTATAAAATTTATGTGTGTCAAACATCTAAACCTAATTGATTAATTAACAATATCTATTCATCAGTCGATTCATCGCAAAAAACACATAACTAGTCGATACTAGTACCTCGATAGGTAGAGCAATAAATGAAATAACGATCTACGAAGAACACAGATACAAACATGTACATAGCCATATAACTTTATCAAAGCAAACCAACCGGATATCACGACACTACAACTATAGCATTATACCTGTCTATTTTATAATTAAACTATTTTGAGCTCAACCTTCAGGTTAATAAACCTAAATTCATTAGAGAAATACGATTATGATCAGCGGCGCGTGCCATCATACGCAAAGCCTTTATTCCATTAAAATAGTGTCACTACAACCACCCACTGGAAAGTTCCTTTTGATCCCGGCACAATTACTGATACGCTCTCTGATATTTAGAGAGGACGCTTCGACTTTGAACATAGGTAATATTTTTGTAGGATTATCATCATTATAACGTCCTGGAGCTATTTAGTTTCATTGGGCGAAATATTTAATTTATTTCAAGCGTAAGTTGCGCAACGTCGTTTGCGTAACCCGCCTTTTCGCCGCTTTGGAATTTCTGAAAATCCTTTTTGCACATTTATTCTGATTATCCCTTCGAATATTTTGTTCTGACAAGTCAATAATATACGTCATTAAAAGACAATTTCTAAAAAATAAATATCTAAAATAGTTATTTTTCTTTAGTTTGACTGCATACAGTGACAACAAAGGCCGTAACCGGTTTTCTTTCGCCGTTTCTTTTACCGGTGGTCATTTTGCTTTGTTTCCGAAATGGTGGTAGTTTATAGAGTAGCTTATTTATTTAATATTTAATACAAAACAATAATATGTAACAATTTAATTGTAAATGACGTGTCCAGAATAAAGTATTTTTTACTTTGACTTTGAGTGATATCATTATCGTCATCATTTTTGCCTATCCTAAGTAGTCCACTGCTGAACCACAGCTGAACATAGGACACGGTTGACAGTGACAGACCTAATATAAAATGTGTCATTAATTTAATAGTTTTGAGCAATTTACCGTAACAGACTTACATTTATAGTCAGATTTGGTTTCCTGTTTTGATCTACAGAAATCCATATTTAAATTCAATAACCAAGTCCAAATATTAAGAAGATAGATTTATTTTATTGTCATTTAAAAAAATTAAGATTTGAAACATTTGCAATCCCCCGTCTAAAGCTTTTGTCCAATACTTTCTTAATCTTTTAAATTTCTATCCAACTCCCTGAACAAAGACTCGGAAACTTGCACTTTTTTTTGTAAAAGTGCAAACAATTTGACTGAGAAGTTAAAGAAACAGTGTTGTCGTCCTCGCTATGGGAATACTTTAATTAATTAACTAAATTATTATTATATTTTTGTGCTTTACCTTGTTCTTTCGGCTTGAATTAGACCGTCTAGTAAATAAGATAAGTTTTTACCAGCATTTCAGAATGTCAACATAATTTTGAAGTGGTATGAAATGGGCTAGTTCGACCGAGGTAATAATGGCGTAAAGCAGAAATGTTTTTCATTCAGTGATTAAGAGATCACTGGAAGCTCGATTCATCTTTATTTAAAAAAGATCCTAAGAAACCTAATAGTAAATACAAAAACCTTGGCATACGCGTCTGGTTATCATAACATTAAAATGTATGTTTTGTTCGTTTCCGATTACATCAGAACAAAGTGTCAGTGATCGCGAAATTTCAATTAGGAAACTTCGAATAACCAATACGCCGACTGCGCAACTGCACAAATGAACTTACATTATAAACTTTCGTGTGTTCCAAAGATGTCTAACTTTGTTAAAGCCTGGCGTATTTCTTGTATGTTAACAAACTTAAATTGAATTCACACGCGACAGTTGAAAACATTTTGCAATCTGCTAAACTTCTAAAAGAAATATCATTCGCATCGAAATTAACGTGTGACTTGTAACGTACACTCATTCCACTTGAATCCATTATTTGATCCATCAATGGATCCTAGGCGACTTTTTTTTCCACTTGGATCCAAAATTCTTTAGGGTTATAACTCAATCATAAGGGTTTTCAAAAGTTTTTCTGATAGTTTTCAAATGATTTTTGGATGGTTTAGGGGTGGTTTAGGGATGGTTTTTGGATGGTTTGTAACGTAAATATTTGTCACATTTTGAAACACCACACCACTGAATATTTTTTTCATGTGAACTACCCAAAATTGTGACGATTTGAAAGAGCTTATATTAGGCCTATTTGAATAAAAATATTTTGAATTTGAATTGAATTTGAATCAAAGGTCACCGACTTGATCTAACAATCTCAGTCAGTACCTACCATGAGTATCAATAACATTCAGGACGGGCAGCTTATTGTGCTTTCCAGTGCTCAAGATTTCCTAAACCCATCTCAGTTTTGGTTAGGGTTGTCGTTGGTTAACGTGGGTAATCGTTCCGCCTTGATACCCACAACTAGACCAGCGAGTATCGATTGCTGAATCCAAATATCATCTATCATCTACCGTGAAAATCAGAAAGTTAAATCTCATCTACGAAAGTTGATTTTACTTTGGAATTTAACCTAAGCTCATCACAGTATCATCCCAAACTATTCCAAAATCAAAGCAGAACTGTCTCCAATTCATCCCAAAACCAACCACAACTCATACCAAAACCATCCTAGAATCAATCATAATAATACCAAATAATGGATTCAAGTGGAATTTTAAAAGTCGCCTAGGAACCATTGATGGATCAAATAATTAAAGGAAAGAGGGTCTTATAAGTAAATTTGTCTAATAATATCCGTCCATTATACTGTAAATATATGTTGTATACTTAATTGCAGACTATCTCGAAGTAAACATTGACACGCTAACGAGCATCTTGCTTCCCGCTAATTACGCAAAGCAACCGCACTGTTTGTTACAGAGACTTGGGTACAATTCACAGCTATACATGTATTACAAACACATAAACTCTTTTTTGCATCAAAAAAATTACAATACACAAGTAATATTAAAAGGACAATAGGCGGCCTTATTTCTACGCAAATTCTTCCAGGCAACCTCTGAAAAAGAAATAATGCTAACAAAGTAAATAGATATTGTTTTATTAGAACTCTTTTTTAGTGATTATAGAACTTCCTTAAAATATTTTATATAAAATTAAGCAACGTCGACCCTAGCCATTGTTTGGATGGGTCTCGTTATCTCGAGTTTCTTCATGGTCGGTTCAGGCGAAAAAGGATGCTTGTACCCCAGCAGTGATGGCTAATAATAATGATGACTTAATTTTTTTTAAATCGTATCGTACAGGAAGTCTGGTGGCATATTTTGAGCTCGAATAAAACTGTAGTATTTTTTTTTATTCGAAATTTAAATTTCTAAATCTGCCACTCTACACCCTTTACAAAGTCAAATATTTTTATTCAAATAGGCATAATACTAGCACTTTCAAATCGTTTTTTCCAATATTGTTATTGTACATTATAAGAGTGCTCGCATCCGCGGGTCGTTACAATGAATGTTTTAAGTTGGTGCGCCATTTGAGCGGTTGCAACAGCAGGTAAACGTGTTTTATTGCGAAGTTTACATGAACAATGACGTCATCACAAAGTTTTAATTGCCTCCCACAAAACGGTACCAAACACATAAATTATACACAACCATGAGATTCACAAAATGCGGGCTATATTTTAAACATTTACGTACTGAGCGGCCGCACTTTCATATAAATCAACACACTACAAAGATAACACACGTGGAAAAGTCTAGCTGTACTTTTCATGTCATGTCATTTTGCTAACTGTGTGCTCTGAATTGCAAAGTTTTAGAAATTAGTAGAAATTTATTAAGCTATTGCATAGCTTTTATCGCGGGCTTTGAGCGCGGCGACCGAATCAAGAAATTCCAAAACGAAAATAAACCTAACATAACACCGATAAAATTAATAAACAGAATTCAACTTTAATCGAACGAAATAAGACTCAAAATTCAATACGCAATTTAATGCATACAAAATATAATCGATAAAATTTACCACTATTTCCTCATAGAGGACTCTGTTAACCAGTGTTATATGTAACAATTTTAATAATTATAATTGCATAAGCTAATAAAAAATGCTATGCAATAGCTTTACCGCGGCAGTCCCCGACCCCGAGTGCCACACGTATTTTTATTTTATTAAACATATAGATAGTAATCCGTTCATATGGTTCATAAAATTTTATTAGCACTCGCTTCTAAGTCCTCGGTAATTTAAAGTAAGTAGCACATTGAATAGGATTAGACTTAATTTATTCTTAATTAGACACAATTAGGAAAAAAGGTTTCAGCAGTTTGTGGATTACTTAAAAGGTTCACCGAAGGGGAATTCTCCCACGAAATAGTCTTTAACAATATACATCTATAAATCTGTCGCCAAAGTCCTATGCTCACGTTAACCCGTTTCATTTTAATTGGGGTCTAAAATATTTGGCCTTTATTCCCACTAGTCTCTTTGGTAGTACCTTTAAAGGAACCAGTGGAACTTTTTTCCTTAGAGTGATAATGACATTTCCTTGGAGTGGCATTGACCGGGGAAGCATTAACCTCTCACAGATTATCGATGTGAAGCAATCGATAAGTCCACTTCCTTCCCTAAATGGTTCGTTACCTTAAGGTTGCCTTGAAAAGATTGCTGTTAGCAATAAGGCCGCCTTGTTGCATTTTCACTAGTCTGTAAGTTATCTATGTATTCTGTGTCCTGTTTTTGTGATTTGCAAATAAAGCATATTCTATCTATCTATCTAAATATTTTAAAACTCATTGGCAAAAATTACAACCACTTGTTTAAGTGTAATTTGTATAATAGTAATATACATTCTATAAAAGTTATGAGTTTTTTCCTTTTTCTCCCTCCGTACATCTGGATTCACTGACTCGATCCCCCAAGTCGATCCTAGGACACTTTTTTCTCCCTTAAAGCGGTCAAAGCACTGGGAGCGCCCCTGTTATTGTAAGATCTTCTCATGGAAAAACAACACCACAATCTAAGAACGAATAAAATTTTAAGGGCACTACAATTTGAGACAGCTTAGTCGTATTATTGTTTTGCCTACAAATCCTCGTGCAGCATTATAGAGGGCGCATTACGCCGCTCGGGTTCCACTAATTGCCTCTTCAGCGAGTTTATTAGGTGCGGCTCAGCCAGCCTCAGCTCCAATTACGAACCCTCCTCTCAGGTAGGCTTTCTGTAAAACTTTCCTTGCGACATTTTTTTTTGTATTTTATTTCTTGAGACCTTTTATGAAATTATGCTAATAACATAATATTTAAAAAAGAAATTTTGTGTGTTCTATATGTAAAAAATTTGTTTAAATGTTAGCCTTAACCATGGCTTGGGTTTGGCTCTTATCGATAAGTAATGATAGTCGTTAAGTTTGAAAAACAATAAAATTATGGACCCGTATCCTTAAGTTTTTTTATTATTTTTGTTAATAAATTTTGGATTAATCACTCGATTCTGGCTTGCTGTGACGTCAAAAGGGAGTTTTAAAAATTTTTTTCTTGTTATAAATATACTGTTTTAAAAATACACAAACAATTTTTCTCGAACTCTTTAGTTAGGACCTAATTTAGAAATAGTATTTTAATTTCAACTTGTGTGTTGTTCTTTGAGAAAAAAATTGCGGGAAGCATACGAAAAACAGATTTAATACAATCATTGCGAGTAATTTCGACCTAGGATATGTTTTGGTTTAACAATTGTTTGCTTATCGGTTACTCCGCAAACACGAGACCCTAAAACGGTGACAATAAGAAACAGTGGTCCCCCCTGGTTCGTGACATATTAGTTTTGGGTCAACTTCGTAAATTATTTTCCACACAAATAGTATGTTGGTCAAACTAATATAATTTAGCGCTGACATTCCCGTGGGCCCACAACTTGGATCGCTAAATTAAGTGAACATGGTTTTATTGTGAATGGAAATGGAACTGGACGGAATAAGATCCATATTCAAGATCTTCTTAGTACAAATCTGCAGTCTGAAATAATGGTAGAAAATAGTCGTATTTGAATTTTAGAATATTTGAGGCTTTTTACGGAGTTTTATTTAGTGGACTTATCATGGAGCATCGAGGATGTTCTCCGAAGCACAGTTTGATATATTCTTTTTTTTAGAGCTGTTACATCGTTTATTTTAATATGAATTTTAATAAGATCAATAATGTCTACTGTATTTAAATAATGTGTATATCAGATCCTGGATTCGAACTCCGGTACCTTAAATATCTCTTTACCAACCAAATTGTTACCCTTTTTTAAGAAAACTTATTTAGGTTTTTTCATCTCAGTGAGTCCGATCGGCTCTGCTTTATACAAAACCTTTTGTCTGTCTGTCAATGTCACGAGATCTCGAGATCTCGTACCGCGGCGACTATCCTTTGAGGGGCATGTAATGAAATCTTTTGTTGTAAAGAAGTCATCACACTTGTATAGTCGAGGCACTCCAAACAAGAGCAATAACAACTGCCAAGCGAACTCGAGGCGTTTAATTCAAAAGCGAAATGAAAATATTGTTTTGTTGTCGCGTTGCTATAATGCCCTTCCTTGTCGGCAAGTGTATTGACTTCTTAATATTTCGGGGTCCTGTCCTAAACAGAAATAAATGTGAAATTAATATTGTGGTGTATTTTTCGCGAATACTTTGATCATCATTTGAACGACAGAGTTTTTTTATTATTATTTTGCGATTATATACCTACCTACGTTATATTGATTATACGCTAGTTATTTTTAAAATTTTACATTTAAAATTTGTACAACAATAAATAAACTTATTTTATTTATTTCTACACTACTACTACATTAGCTACACTACTCTCAAAAAGGCTAACTGTCAACCAAGAGCTATTTTAGCTCAAAATAAGTGATGGTATGCCAAAAAACGTATATTGCGAGTTATTTTACATTTTGGCACGACAACCAGTTATCAAAGCGACTCACACGAACCCAGTCCACGACCCCCGTGATATATTACGCAAATTACTATATTTCTCGTGCACTGTATTTTTTGTTTACGTGGGAGAAAATATGCATAATACGCCGCTTTGTAGCGACTGTGATTTAATATCTTTTTCAGGTTGCTTAAGTGGATATCGGTGAGAATTTATGCATGTCGTATGAGTTTGAGTATAGATACAACATAGAGCCGACACGACTATAGCCGCAGCCGGCTACGACTACAGTCGACTACCCCGAGCCGACAGCCCGATACATAGATCGTTGCCTATAGATATTTATCTCCAGAGTATTAGATAACTGTTTTGGTAAACAAATAAGTGTACGTTATTTTAAAAGTGCTTCTAGAACTTATTATTTGGAAAGTAGTGTGGTAATCATATCATCATCATATCAAGCCATAATCATCTCAATGCAGGGATACTGGTCTAATGGCAGAGGACAATGTTTTCAGGCCACCGAAAGGCCATCAACTTAGTTTAGCAACTGTCATTCATTGACAACAGCTGGGATCGACGGCTTTAACGTGTCCTCCAAAGCAAGTAGGTGTGATTTTATTACAAACATAAATAGGAGGAGGTTTACAAAAAAGGAGTCTAAAAATCGAAATAAGAGTCCAACAAAATGGATTCACAGCTTCACTAAGCACCAATAACAACTTTTGTTATTACAATAAAAGATACGCAAACCTTTTTGCCCGCCATCTTAGCATTACCCAAAAGTCGCAGAACATGAAACAATTTACGATTGAGCGCACCTGTTGCTGAACTGAACCGAGGACTCACTGCGGTTACATTTGAATCGCTGATATAAATATGAGATAGATACAGCAAGGAGTTCGATGTGTGTGGCGTGGCTTTGTGTCGCCCATTAGACGAACACGCAAGTAAAGCAACATCGATCCTAGAAATTATTTGGATTTGTTCGTTTTCTCTAGCTTCTCCGTGCTCTACAAACTATAATCTGTGTTCTTATAAACTATTCATCGATCATCATCATCTCAGCTACAAGAAGTCCACTGCACCACCATTCATCGTTAGGGTTTAAAAAGTGACTGACATTCAAATTTTAATTTAATATCTACTTGTTTTTTTTTTAGATGGACTTGGCTGGGCAGGTTTTATTGGAACTCCCTAATATTTTTGTTTTTATTCACGTATTGAACAAATTTTAGTTTGTGATATTTATTATGTATTTTATATAGTGAAGAACAGGGACAAATAAAAAAATGGAAGCTAGTCACATCTTTGGGTTAGGAAAACCTAAAATATGAGTGTAAAGAAAATATATTTCTTTACTGTATTTTCTCTTTGGTTGGTTTTTTATTTGTCAGAAGAAATGTCAGTAACATGAATTGTTAAATTAATTAATAATATTTTAGTTTTCTATATTAAAAAGGGAATCGATAAACTTTTATTATCGTTTCTTTAATTTCAGGTTTGTTATTCCTAATTACGTTTATGTTTAAATATCTAAGTAAATTAGAGTTACCAATGTTAATTAATAAATTTCTTTAATTTCAGAGCAACGTAATAAGTTTCATTTATCAATTCCTACTACATACAAATTGTCATAAATGAGTAATATTATTTTATTTAGGACAAACTATTGTAGTCATCTATTTGAGTTTAAGTCAATGTTTTGAACAATAAACGCGTTTACTGTCGCACTCGCAAACGTAAAGTTTTACCTGCCTTTTATGTGATGTGTGAATAATTTTATTTGACCCGGACCCCTCATTTTATAAATGCAGATAAGTTAAAATTGTTTGAAGAAGTCATAACAGTTTTTAGGAGCACATCCATTTTACATAAAAAAGAACTCGTTGACTTTCATATACATAATTTGTTTGAGCTACGTGAGTTGTGAGAGAGTGTGTTCGAGTGAGTCTTCGGATAGCCGGCGGGCCACAAAAGGATCAATGCTAAGTTTCTTGCCAGCTCTTCTTAGTACAAATCTGCCGTCTGAACTGGAGGTAGGAAAAAAAAAATGACGATACGAAAGAGCTTGTAATATGCCTCCTCCTCCTTCCTCCTCCTGTTTGAGTAAAAATATTTGACCTTGATTTTATAGTTTGCAGCCCCGACCATCTAAGCGGACGAGGTGGCAGTCAGTAAGGTTTTTAGTCGGTATACCCTGAGTGGCTTCAGAAGGGCGTCCCACAGGCGGGACATGCAGTAGGTAATGCATTTTCCCCTCCTTACACTTGGATTCATTGCTTGATCCCTCAATGGATCCTTCTGACTATAAAAACAATATATTCGGTTATTAGTTAGAGTGTAGTATCACTAAAAATATCAATTGATTGCCAAATAAAAACAGAATTCCCTATCGTTTGTTGCGTTACGAGTTAAGAGAGGTAGGGCACAGCGGATCGGAGCAGCCCGCCTGGGGAAAGACCTCCACCTTACAGAAGATCGTAGCCAAAAAACATTGGTCTCAGTCATGTTGTGTTCCTACGGTGAGTAAGGTCTCCAGAGCTCCACTTTTTACAGGATCGGCAACGCGCGAGTGATACCCCCGGTATTGCAAGCGTCCATAGGTTACCTGCTTACCATCAGGCGAGCCGTATGCTAGTTTGCCACTTAGTGGTATAAAAAAAAGACTCACATAGATTGGCAGATATAATAGTAGATTGATATAGATAAATCATTTACCTTGGCCTAAATACAATAAAAATATACTCTCTTTATACTAGTACCGACGCTCTCCCATGTGTAAAGGGAGGCTTTGTAGTTGTTATTCTTCTTAAGATAAACAATAAAAATATTGTGAACCAGTCCCAGTGGTACATATATCTCTTTTCGGAAACTTTTCCCTGCGGAGATCATCCTGATATAAAAGTAATATTTATTAGAAATTCTGTAATATTGTGTTATTACTTTGTACGAGTATTGCTACGTTAGACTTGTTCAGACAAACAGCTAAGTCGACATTAAGCTATAATATGCTATGACCTCCTACCCATTCATGCACCCCTTAATAATGGTGCCGCACTTGTAAATAATTATATTATTAAAAACTAGCTTCTGCCCGCGGCTTCGCCCGCGTGACCTAGTAACAATTAGCATATTTTTCTACAGAAAAAAAACCGGTCCACCGATCAGGTCTGATCCGTTCTGGTCCGGTCCGGTCGGTTCCGGTCCGGTCCTTATAAGGACCCTACATGACAAATTTGGCATCTCTAGACCCAGCGGTTTGGGCTGTGCGTCCTCTCGCAACTACGTTTGCGCATATCTCGCTTTCCCGTGGGATTTTGAAAAATCCTTTCTTAGTACATCCCTAGTCGTCGTAAGGAACCTACATGCCAAATTTGATATAGCCTCGCAACCTCGTTTGCGTATATCTCGGGTTCCCGTGAGAATTTAGAAAAATCCTTTCTTTGTACACCCCTAGAAGTCGCCGTCGTAAGGAACCTACAGTCAAAATTTGGAATCTCTAGATCCACCGGTTTGGGCTGTGCGTTGATATATGTATAGTTAAGTCAGTCAGGACTTTGAATTTTATATTTATAGTCCGGTCCGATCTGGTCCAGTCGGTCCGGTCCGGTCCGGTTGGTCCGGCACGGACTCTGTACGGTGCGGTTCCTTCCGGACCGATCAGGTCTGATCCGTTCCGGTCCGGTCCGGTCGGTCCGGACCTTATAAGGACCCTACATGCCAAATTTGGCATCTCTAGACCAAACGGTTTGGGCTGTGCGTCCCTTCGCAACTTCGTTTGCGTATATCTCGCTTTCCCGTGGAAATTTTGAAAAATCCTTTCTTAGCACATCCCTAGACGTCGTAAGGAACCTACATGCCAAATTTGGAATCTCTAGACCCAGCGGTTTGGGCTGTGCGTTGATATACCCTCGCAACTTCGTTTGCGTATATCTCGGATTCCCGTGAGAATTTTGAAAAGAAACATACACTAAATGTTAAGTTGAGCAAATCGCTACATATTAGTGAAAACCGCATCAAAATCGGTTCAGCCGTTTCTGAGATTAGCGTGTACAAACATACATACAAACATACAAACAGACGGACAATATTTTTCGAAATTCTTGTTCTATTGCTTATTCTTCATCGCCCTAAACAATTTTTTTGGAAATATATTCAATGTACAGACAAACTTTTTTTACACTTTTATTATATTATAGATTATAGATAATAATTATTACTTTGTTATATTTTTTTTCTTCTTTCTGTAATTAATTTTCAAAGGTTTCTCAAGCTAATTTTCGATTAGGATAGTATAGCTCTTGGTCTGCCAGTGACCTTATGCATACAACGTTAGATTAATGTACATTTTTATTGTTTTACTTTGTACTTAATTTAAATTTTTATATTAATTATTATTTTTTATCAAATTAATTTTTATGTCGTATTATAAGGCATCTGTTGCTCGTTTTGTTTACAAAAGAACTTATAATATACAATGATCGGATCCAGAAAGTCAGAGAAATATTGAAACCATTTAAAATGTGGAGATAAAATGAACGCTGGAGATGAATAGAGAAAATAAAACTAAGATTACGAACAAAGAAGCGCTACGGAGAGCAAATGAAAAGAGAACTTTGATAAAACAAATAGAAACTAGGAGAAGAAATCTAGTCTCTAAGACAAGACGAGTTTGTCAGAAAAAACAGTAAAGGTAGAAGGGGAAGACCGAGAAGTGTTTACATGGATCAAGTGAAGGAAAATGAAAGTCTTAATTATTGAGACGATGAGATATGTCTTATGGAGACGCGTAGATGATCATGAGATGTCTTATTGAATGAAAGCTTGCTACACAGACAAAAGAGCGGCTCTTGAGCTTAGAGACATAACGGATGATTTTAAAAGATTAACTTTGAAAATGATTTTTGCACTTAAAATTCGAGTAGTCGAGAAAAATATTAAGCCGTGAAGTTATTACAGGAGCGATTCAAGAATGGCGCCTCCCCTGGGATTAAGGCGGTGTATTTATTAAAGCCAGCGATGTCTAATGTCAGACACGGTTTCGTTGGAACATGATTTATGCATTAGGAATATTGCAGTGCGCCACGACGCTGGGAGACCACTTTTATACATTTACGTCTAAAGGGATCTTACATTTCGCTTTTATTTTTCTTAAAAATACAAGTTCTTTTTTAATTCACAAAAAATATATTTAGATGAGATGCCACTCCTGTTACAATCGATTTGTTTAGACAGTTCTTCTTTTGCAACATTTATATTTTGATTACCTACTTCAAATTTAATTATCGTTATCTTTTTTATAAGTACGTTTAAATAATTCGTATATAAAACATATTGTTATCTCATAAGCCTCTTTAAAAAAATACTGCTGATGATTTCACCCGACAAGGCATTAAAATGATTGTGAAGTGTCTAAATTATCACAAACGGCCGCCCAAAAACAAAACAGAAATTGTTCGCATTCAGAAATGTGAATAGCAGTTTATATTTAACAAATCACCCCGAAATAAATTACAGCGGAGAGAATAAAAGAATGCCAACTTTTCGAGAAGTAAAGACATCATAAAAAGGGTAAAAGTTAAGGAAGAGGAAATGATAGCGGTTATGCAAATAACTTGTCAATTTGGAGGCCCCCCATTTTGGGAGCTACAACTTATTGCCCATTACCCATTAGCGCTAATGCGAGTTCCGACTTTCGAGATGCATTAAGTAAATTATTGTAGTCTTATGTATCGTTTTTATATCACAGTGATGGTAAACATGCTCATGTCTAAATTGAATTAGGTTTTACGAATGATACAGCGCCATGTCGTGCCATGATGGGATATCAACGGATACTGTGGAAAGAAGCTGTATCGTGTCGAAACGGTATTGCATTGTGTGATGCCGGCTCTAAGCTCCAGCAAGGTTGACCGATCTTGAATGAAATTAGGCACGTAGTTAGAAGACAAAGAAAAATTATACAAAAAAAGAAGGAAAAATAATTGTAGTTTGTAATATTTGCGTTTTTCTTTCGGTATAGTAAAATAAAAACTATAAAATAAGTAAAAAAAAGTAAGTTTGAGTATATTGTGCCCTCTGCGTGAATTGCTAATGTCCAACAGGGCTTGTAGTACTGCTGTTACATCACACATATCAACCCATAATCACCCCACTGCTGGGATACGGGTCTCCCTTCAATCGAAGGTGATTAGTGCGTACTCTGCCACGCTGCTCCAATGCGAATTGGCAGAGGCCGGTGTTTTCAAACCGCCCTAAGGTCACCGACTTGGCTTAACGACAGTCATCCATCGACAACAGCCGACACCGACGGCTTAACTCCGAAGCACGGAGAAGCTCGAGGAAACGAAACCCATCGAAACGCTGGCTAGGGTCGACGTCGCTTAACTTGCGTGTTCATATTAGAGTGCGACACACCGCGACGCCATCGAGCTCCTCACGCAAGAACATACCATGGTGCAATATAGTTATAATTATTGACTATTGAATTTTCGACGAAGTTAATAATCTATAGAGAAATTCGAACAGCTAATATTGTCTTCCAGTAGCATTCGATGCGGGCTTCCTATCTGTACATACGATATATTCGTATGTATTATAATCAATGTGTACAGATTCTCATGGAAGCCTCACTTGTACGTTCGTCTTTTCAATTTAAAACATTCTTATAATGAAATAGCGAAAATCGTTTGAGTCTTGAATAAAAGACGAGAATGTGATTTGATATGGAATTTCCGCTCCGCCGTCTCCAGAAATCGAATTCCGATCATTCGCATTGTTTTCAATTTCAGAATTTCATCAATTAGGAATCGAACCATCTCTATTTAAATTAACTCGGAATGATTTTATTATAATTTTGTAAATTTGTATAATATCGTGAATACCAGACGAGTAGTTCAATGAGGTCGCATTTTGATTCTAACTCCTTTAAACAAACGCGCAAGTTAAGCAAGGCCAACCCTAGGCAGTGTTTCGTTATATCGAGCTTCTTCGTTATTCGGAGGACATCTTAAGCCATCGTTTGCTGTTGTTGATGGATGATAATTATAAAGCCAAGCCATTTAGGCGGCTTGAAAACATTCGCCTTCGCCAATAAGCGTTGGAGCAGATGAAACAGACCCGTATCCCCGCAGTGAAATGTGTACCATTCCTATGATAAGTGCCAAACAACCGATACATTTTTGTATTAAAAAACTTCCATAAACAATACACTTTTTTACAATAAAAATGTATTTCTTTAAAGTTCACTTTACGTCCCTATACTCACCATTATTGTGTAGCACGTAATCAAGTTTGAGAAGTAGTTCCTCGCGAACCCACGCGAGACGTCTCATGAAACAAAATGCACTCCGTCTTATATTTGTGGTGTGCAGTGCATGCCCTGGAGTTGGGCCAAGCTTGTTAAAGTTTTTGAAATAACCGATATAGATTTGTTACTTTATGAAGATTCCGAAGTGCCTTAATGGTATACTTATTACAAAGAAGAGCCAGCCAATGAAAGAGGCAGGGTTTCCATTGGTATATTCATGTAGTTCTTCCTTCCTTCCTGGACCAACTGTTATGCACAATTAGTTGTGTTATTAGGTGCACATTATGTAGTTTCAACTTTTCTAAATATTTTACGAAACAGCGAAAAAAAATTTGTTGATCCAACAGGAATACTTATTTTGGATGGCACAACTAAGCACAACTTAGTTGTGCAAACAGGATTTTTTTTTGCGAATTGTTCCTGTTGGACCAATTAGTTGTGCGTAATAGTTGGTCCAACAGGAAATGGTGATATTTTGTGAAGGGATTTCACTCGAATTTTGATTTATCAATAGTAATAATTAAAAAATATTTTTAAAGAAAAATTTAATCCCCAATAGCGATTGTGAAATTTTAGAAAAATTGTGCGGGGAGGTGAATTTTTCTTTCAAAAACATTTTAAAAATTATAATGGTTAGTTGAACCACTAAAAAAAACAATCACATAAAGTAATCATATTGTACTATGTAATTACAAAGTTTCATCACGATGATTACATTATAATCATCAAAATCTTAGCTCTTTACTCTGCTCACCTCTTCGATTGGTTGACTGTACACACTACAATGTAATATGTGTGATCGACGACGTACATTAACCATTATTTGTTCAACTTTCTTGGCGCGCATCGTACGGAGATCTCATTTCCTAACCGACTACACTTGTACAATTCGAAATATAGTTGGAAGCAATTTGAACGAGTACTGTTAACACTGCCAGTTGAGGGAGTTCTCTTTTGATTTGACGACATACATACACAGTTTTAACTTTGTATAAGGATGAGCTCGGGGACCTCCTTGTGGGTAAGTTAAACAATCTTGGCCAATACTTGGATGGGTTCAAGAAATCTCGAGCTCCTCTGTGCTTTCCGTTGATAGATAACAGCCGATAAGCCAAATTTTTAAACTTAGTACTTGATCTTTTAAGATGGCACTTGTACAAAACCAAAAAGTGAAAAAAGAAATATAATGATAACGTTTCTAAACAACTTAATTCGTAAACATTCTACACTCTCACAAAGTCGACTGAAGTGAAGAGAACTTAGGAACATAGTTAGAACACAAAGGAAAATAATAGACGAAGCAGGACGAAGAGCACGTACAAGTACATACAAAGTAGAGTAACAGGTAAGTAAACGTTGTAACAAATATATACAACGCTGCAATTCGGCTCAAGGTACTTGGAAACTATTCTCATTTATAAGTTTTAATAATGTAACAGTAGACAATAGTCGAGCTATCGTGTTTCGAAACCATTATCTTCATTATCGATTACTGTCTATTATTTATTGGTGTGGTATTACTGTCAAGGTGAGATGTTACGAGAAATTAGTACGGAAATTTTTTCAATCTCTCTTAGCTCCTACTGTCGAGCATTTTCTTGCAATCTAGTATAATCTTGTGGTTGTAAAAAGTCTTTAATTTTGGTGCAATAATACGGTTCAATGTTACACTAAGTAAATTTCCAACAAAAGATTTCGAGGTCTTGGTGAGCCGGTGCTTAGGAAGAATTAATTTATGTTTATTTCCCCCAAAGTAAGTTCGAAACTTGTGTTATGAGATACTAACTCAACGATACATATTTTATAACAAATAAATATATAGATAAACATCCAAGACCCGAGGCCAATCAGAAAAAGTTCGTTATTCATCATGACCCGACCGGGATTCGAACCCCTCCTGTGTGGCGGTCGCGGTCGGCGGTCCGGCGTGGTAACCATTACGTCACGAAGGTCGGAGTATCATTAGATAAAAGCATTTATTCAGAGACTAGGCCTTCACGGCCACTTTCTTTAGTTGAAGTGTACAAATAATATTGTTTTGTATAAATAAAACTCTATAAAAAGGCAAAATGGCCACTGGTTAAAGAAATGGCGAAAGAAACCCAGTGATGCCAAACAGTGTGACCCAACTCCTACACTAAAAACGGTACTTAGTTCCCAGTATTTGTGTTAAGAAGACGAAACTATTATCACACGACATTACTTCGGTGTCGCCCCCACGCATTTGCGGTCCATTTAACAATTAGTTCTATCCCGAGCCATTAATAGGAGAGCCGGCAATTTATTAGCTCATTTTATGACAATGATTTCAAGAATAAAGGACATGCCATTTATATGGAAGTCACTGCCAGTTGGCATGTTGATATGATCTTCAGGTTGTTTTTTTTTCACATATAAGGTTTGTGGATCAACTCTGTTTCAAATATAAGGAATGTGGAGCTGCGTGGCAGAGTACGCTCTAACCCCATTCGATTGAAGGGCGATCCTGCAGTAAAATGATTATAGGTTGATTTGTTTAATGTTAATGTGTTTATCTTTAAAATAGTTTTATGCATTCATTCATTCAGCCAGTAAAAGTTTGAGTCGAGGAGCTCGATAGCGTCGCTGTGGGTCGCACTCTAATATGAACACGCAAGTTAAGCGATGTCGACCCTAGTCAGTGTTTGGATGGGTTTCGTTATCTCGCACTTCTCAACAAATAAATGTAACAAAATATGATTTTATAAATGTTGTATCATTTTCAAAGCAAAAGTTAAATTATAGATTGACTTGATTTTGGCAACGAATAATACGCTTTCTTTATTCTTCACACTATAAATTAAACCCATTTGTACAATAAATGTCAGTCTATATAGTGTTTTCCACATTTTATTTGTAGTGTCACAATATATGGCCTGGAATGAAAGTAGACAAAAGCTCTGTTATAAGTTGTTGTAAGCTTTAAAAGTATTTTTGTGAAGAAACTTTTATTTAAAATCTCATAAACCTATCTATTTGTATTGACATTCTGATTTGCTTTTTGTTTAAAAAAATATGTTACATGTATTGTTATACAAAAAACCGGGCAAGTACGTGTCGGGCCACGTACAATGTAGGGTTCCGTATTTGCTGTGCTTTGCTTGCCTTCAGTTGAGTACAATATCAAATTCTATCACATTTGTAAGTTTTTCATCAAATATTTTTTTTAAGTTTGTTGGCTATTACTCGGTAACTAGTAGAGCCTACTTAACCGTTATAGTTTACGTTAAAGGTTCAGCATATGGACTACTACCATGATTTTTTTCAAATTTCTAAACATAAGACTTTCGTAGATAAAGGGGTGGGCGACCACCGTGCAAAACGAAATTTGACACGATAAATGTAAATAATTCCGAAACGGATTATTGTATCGAAAAATTATCTTTCCACACCCTCAATGTTTTTAAGAGACCTATCTAACGAAAAAATCATTTCCACTTCACATGTAGGAGAGGCACCGAAAAAAAATTTTTTTCATAATTTTGTTCCACTTGTTAACATTGTTAATAATATGTGTATACGTCATACCAAATTACAGCTTTCTAGCATTACGCGTCTAGGGACTAGACCGCGGACAGACAGACGGACATGGCGAAATTATAAGGGTTCCTTTTACTACGGAACCCTAAAAAGGCCACTGGTTTTCTCTCCCCATTTCTTTTACCAGTGGTCATTTTGTTTTTGTGTCATCAATCAATCATCATCAATCATTAGTGTTCATGTTGTAGTGCTCATTGTTTGTGTTCATGTATTTGATTGAATAAAAATTATTAGTGGTACTCTTTGACTACAATAGACTCTTAGACTAGTGCCTATAAAGACCTACGCTCTGCATAAACTTTTAGAATCTTTTGATGGTAAACAGCAAGGTTCTTTTATATACTGCAGCCTTTCCAGTGACGCTTATTAGTTCTCTATTGCTGTTGTAAACTCTTTTACCTGCATTTCCAACGTTCAATTCCATAATAATAAATTTTATTTCTCCTTTCTTTATTTAAGAATTTTCATTTTATAAAAGTTCTTTGAATACCGTAAGAATTGAGCTATATAACGGTACGAGACGCCCCAGTAAACATTTTTAAAGTTAAAATGACGTTTGATCCTTTGAATATTCCATTTCGCTGAGCGAACTAAGCCAATTCATCGAATTCATCGCATTTCTATTTAAATTCAATCATAAAATGTTGTTCATTGAACTGGTTTGCAATAGCAAAATAGCATCTCGCCCTGCTTTTGTATAGTAATATAAAAAGAAAATAGCAAAATTTCAAAATCTGTTTCTTAATAGATGTTTAAGACGTGTTTATGTTATTAAGGGACTGTTTTATTGCTTAACCTTTCTGTCAGATAAAAATGACAACAAATTGTTATATCATACAATAACTGTTAATTTTCAGTGTTATCTCCAACGCAACGTTTTTCATAGTGGTTAACATTGTTTGTTCGCAAATAAAACGTATGTTATAGCCTAGATGGCGCTGTGTGAATTGTATAAATAAAAAATAAATAAAAATGGCAAATCAAGTGAAAAAACCTTGTAGAATATGTATTTTTGCGAGGGAGTTGATATGCAGACAAGCGACATTCAGATTGACATTCAGACATGCGAAATTGGTAAACCTTATAAATAAATCATTAAGCGCCATTAAAATACTCATCAGTTTCAGTTTGTGGATTAAGTTAAATTGTAAACTATCGCTTTTCAACTTCAACTATTGCATACAAATCCCGTTTGTTTCCAATTAACTGAACAATTTCTATGCAGAATGATTAACTTTTTGTACTGTTTTTTATTTTATTTTTTACTAGCAGACACGTGCCACTACTGATCTACTTCGGGTCACTGAGCCAGTAAGTAAGTAAGCTGACATGCGCAACTTTTCCTTTTTTTTTGTTTTAAGTCAGGAAAATGCATTACTGTATGCCCCGCCGCTTGGGGAGCGGCGGGGCATTTCCTATTTGTATTTTCCTCTCTAATCTCTTCTCCATTCTCCTCTCCTTTTTATAAAAATACATTTATTGAATCAGAATTAAAAGATTTTATTATCATTTACTAGCGAAACCCGCGCAACTTCGTTTGCGTGTATCCCGCTTTCCCGTGGGAATTTTGGAATGTATTATACTTAAAAACCTTCCTCTTGAATCACTCATCATAATCCGTTGCGTAGTTTCAAAGATTTAAGCATACAAAGGGACATAGGGACAGAGAAAGCGACTTTGTTTTATACTATGTAGTAGTATGTAGTGATTATAGCTTAAAACTTGGTAAGAAGGTGTTAAGTACAATGTTTAAGATGTGCAAAATATTATGCTTTATTTTACAGCAAGTTAGCGATATTATACGTATAAAAATTTACAATTTAACCAAAAAAAAACTACTCTGTCATTTAATTCATGAATATCATAGAAATCCCTTTCTCTCGCCTTCCCCTCAGTCTCTCTCTTTTAAGTGTTAAGTGATCGTGCCTTCATTTAAAGGACTTCAGTAATACAACAAAATAAAGTATTTTCACTTAGAGCACTTCGCGAGATGATTTAGTTCTACCGACTGCGATATTAAAAAGCTTTTCCATTTTCCTTAAAAAGTATAGTTGATTGCCTCCTTAACATGGGGAGGAATAAAATAAATTTTCTTTAAGCACGAAAATAAAATGGGTCCCTTTTGAATTTGCGATTTAATTAGAAAATGAGCGTAAATTCAATTTTGTTTGTCAATTTTCTAACTTCGCGATCGCCGTAACGGGACTCGCAAATTATCCTTGTTATGCCAATTATAGAAGAAAGAAAATATCGCTAACAAATTATTGAAATTACAGAGAATTACGTGAAAGTTTTTTTCTCATAATTCCGTCAATAATTATATTCGAATATGACAGTCCGGCGGTGCTTTAGTGATGCTCCTACCTTCGGCACCAGAGCAAACATTTATCTTATGTGATGGAATTTGTGTTTGTTTTTGTGTCTGGGTGTTTTCTTTGTAATATAAGTATAATATCCATGTAATATAAGTATGTATCGACAGGTCCGGTGGTCGAGTGGCTAGCAATGGTCACTTTATCCCAAGGGTCTCGGGTTCGAATCCAAGGCCAACATTTGTGTGCATGAACATGTCTGTTTGCCTTGGTCTGGGTGTTTTCTATGTATAATAAGTATTTATTTACAAAAAAAAAGTATTTAAGTATATTTATCAGCAATCTATTACCCATAGTACCATTTCTGAGCAGAAGGTCCTCGAAGTCTTTAGTACAGGCTTAGTTGCATAGTTTGCGGCTAGATAGAGTTGTGTGCTCGTCCAAGAATATTTATTTATTTGCAATAATGTATGAATAAAATTGTCTGGTAACACGAGGAGGTTAAGCCTGGCTTACTTTGGCACCAGGTGGCGATGTGAATTGTGTAAAATTCATTTATTTAATTTATATTCGATTTGAATTTTATCCCACTAGTATCATAGAGGCGAAAGTTTGTGATTTTTTTCTGGACACGAAGGTGGTCACCAAGCATACGGCTCTCCTGATGGTAGGAATCTCCGTAGCCTATAGACGCTTGCAATACCAGGGGTATAGGGTAATTATGTTGATTACTTCTCCACGCTCAAATGGCCACATGATATGGTATGTTGATAGCTGATACCTGGGATTAACACAGGGTGTTTTTTATCCCGAAAAGTATGCGATTCCCATAGGATTTGGTCAAAAGTCTAATAGTTAGTAAATGAAGTTGCGCCAGTTTCGCTAGTGTATAAATATGGTGGTGGTAGACTCAGGTGGTTATTTGTAATCTCTTATAACAATTTTATATGTTAGCACTAAAAGTGGTCCACTGAAATGTAAGTACATTGTAGTCTCATTTTACGCATATAAGGTAATTCATTTTTCGGTATTTTATGGCCATTTTATAGTTATTGCTTGTATTATTTTTACGAAGACGTTTTTACACGCTATTCATATTGGTAAATGGAATAAATGTTAAAATAGGTTTTTTTGTAACATTCACATTAAGGACCTCTTAGTGCAATTGATCGAACTATGCGATTGAACTGCCGGAAGGTTATATCCTATTATTAGAATCTAAATAAACTCTCTAACCCTTCAAGGTTACCCAGCGAGCTATGATGACAGCTATCCTCGGTGTTGCTCTACGAGATGGAATGAGGAGGTCCGTAGCAGAACCATTGCACACTGAACAAAGGGTCGGCTTGATCGTATTGAGTATTGTAAAGCATAGATTTATTTTAACTTAATTTTGGAGTGGTAGAGCAATTATTATGAAATGGGCTTGATCGACCGGGACCGGGGAAGTACCACCCTCTTACAGAATATTAACGTGAAGCAGCAATGCGTTTCGTTCGGTGAGTGAGAGATCCGAACGCCCAACTCCTCCCCATCCCCTCTTTCCCCCGTCTTCTTTCCCTTCCCTTCCTTCTTCCTTTCATCCAACCCCACCAGTGGACAACGCATTGGTAGCGCCCCTGGTGTTACTGATGTTCATAGGCGGCGGTGACCGCTTTCCATCAGGTGTCCCCGCTTGCTTGTTTGTCTGCTGTATGACATAAAAAAAACTATAGAACCAATTTTTTTTATTTAATTATTAATTTCTTCACAATTACATTAGGGCATTAATAATTAAAATGAAGTACAAAATAAACATGTAAAGTATAATGGAAAGCCATTATACTCGACACAAAAGCTCCAAACCATCAGTTCATTTTGTTCGGTTATTTTTTACTGCGTGCATATTGTAAATACATATTGTGAATACATATATTGTGAAATCTGATACAATCAGAAATAAATATGTCTACGAAATCAAAAATAGTCTGAAGATTTTACTAAGTGTTCGGTGACACCGATTTTTTCTAAAAATAAAGCCATTTTGCCAAAGTACTGCCTAAAATAATCATGATATCTAAGAAACAACTTCAGCATTTAATTTAAGCCACTTGTAATATAAGATAATATTTATAGCGCTTTCATTTATAGTCTAAAATTACTTTGTAATAATATACAAAGATAAATTAATATCATAAATTGTTAAATGGCTTAAGTTTACGAATTATAATTACGTTTATTGCGTTTTATGACTTGTTTTACTCTTTGCCCGCAGCATTGTTATTTTACTATACATTTTCATTTTAAATAATATGTTTTTCCATCTTTTTGCAATTCGGTTTAGGTCAGCCTATCCCCGTAACAGAGACTGTTTCAATCTCATCTTAAACGACGCACTATCTCGTTCAATTCCTATTTTGTATGAGTGAGCCAGTGCATGAGATCGACATGACATTGTAACTGTTTTTTTTAACGAGAATAGGGAGGATGGTCTAAGTGTCCGAGTCACCTCCTAGGTCCAGTGGCACGCATATTGATATTGCTCGTACGAGTACGTCGCGTACAGCGAACTTAACCACAGCCTATGTGCTACACTGGTACCTATGTATTTCCTTGACTAAAATATTAAGATGCCTCTTTACAACTATTATTCTATAGGTAGGTCTTGAAGAAGCTAAGAAAGGTAAAAAAATAATAAAATGAAATATTGTAGCAGTTAAAAAGAATGGTTTTAAAATGTAAAAGATAACTGAAGGTACGGAACCATGAAACGAAATGGGGTTCCTTATCTTAAGAGCGGGGTATCAATCGCTATTTGAACGGGGCTCGTTAAAATTTTGATTAGTTTCTTTTGATTTTATAGACCATCTCGGAGATTGAAACTTAACAGAGACATCTAACATCAAAATTGTGATTTATATTTCAATTGATCTTATTTGACTTTGACACATCCTCCATAATCCGCCGCCATTTTCATATGTCAAATGTGTACATAACGATTTAGACACAGTGGAAAGTAGTGTAAATATTTATTTTGATATTTTGAGGAGTTCGTTGACGTCGCGTCGCGTCTCTGTGTCTTGCACTCTAAAGTATACATGCAAGTTGAGCCAAGTCAGTGGCCTTAAAGTGGCTCGAAAATAACCACCGCCAATCCGCATCGGAGCAGCGTGGCAGAGTACGCTCTAATGCCCTTCGATTGAAATTAGATCCGTATTCCAGCAGTGGGATGATTATGGGTTTAATTTGGTTTCTACATGAAAAAAAACCAGTGACACTGTATGCAGCGACGCGACGTTTAATAGTAATGTTCCACAGAGTCGACCGAATCTCTGTCATTTTATTTTAAAGGCAAATTAAAATGTTAAATAAGCGAAAATTCCAATTCCACCGCAAATTGCTGTTTGCAGTGGTTTATAAATACTGAAAACTACCTTTTGTTAATTGAAATGAAGTGCTTTATTCAGGGGCCCCGAGCACTTTCTATAAAAGAAGCCTAGATAGACTTATTTTATAGATCTTCATCTGTCAGATGATAGAGACAACCCCTCATTTATCGTACAAAACATCGCTGTGTTTCGTCACTCGATATTCTGTGAGACGTTACAGTTAACCAATGAAAGAGATGAGCAGGGTAGATAAATAAGAGGAAAGATTTTTATGCTAATAATATTAATATAACACAATATGAGATACCTACTATTGATCAATAAAAATTCCAGTAAATCCCTTCATGAATCATAAATATAAAACTTTAATACCTAATATTTACGGCTTTGCTCATCTATTTCATTGACTGACTGTAACCTCTCCCATCTGAAAACCATTCAAAAACCATCCCGAAACCATCCCTTAACAATCCAAAAATCATTCGAAAACCATCTGAAAACCATCCCTAATCCATCTAAAAATCATCCAAAAACCGTCCGAAAATCGTTTTCACTATCAGAAAAACTTTTGAAAACCTTCATGATTGAGTTATAACCCTAAAGAATTTTGGATTCAAGTGGAAAAAAAAGTCGCCTAGGATCCATTGAGGGATCAAATAATGGATCCAAGCGGAGGGTCGCAGCAATATCGAGTGACACACGAAACACAGCGATGTTTTGTACGATAAGTGAGATATTTTAGTAGCAATTACATTCGCTTAGTTTGGAACTAGATGGCGTTGTATAATAAATTATCCCGGAATTTATTAGTGTGGTTTAGTGAAATCGTTAATTTGGTGCGGACGCAATATACGCGCCAACATAAAGAGCACTTTTATTTATTTCATCTGTACAAATCTGATAATTATTTTGCCTTTTTATTTGCCAGACAAATATTTACAACATTCTGGCGATGTT
This sequence comes from Endotricha flammealis, assembly GCA_905163395.2. Lineage (NCBI taxonomy): Eukaryota > Metazoa > Arthropoda > Insecta > Lepidoptera > Pyralidae > Endotricha > Endotricha flammealis. The sequence continues at coordinate 237,676 of LR990864.1, forward strand.
ATGTAGCCGTGAATAGTAAATAGATAAACAGCTAGAATATACTTTATTTGCAACAGTAGGACACGCATGGACAGCTTCTAGAATAATGTAGTCTAAAAACAATCTTTTCAAGGCAATTTGTATTCCTTTCATTGTTTTATTATGTCTCTTTCTTTTCTGTTATTATATTGTAATCGTAACTAGTAACATTTTAAAATCAGCCATTTCCACCGGCGTCACCAATTTGTCCAATATAAATAATACTGTCACCTATTTTTACTTTTAAAAGCCGAAAAGCAATCACATTAACTTCTGTCAAGTGATTTTATCGTGACCTTTTCCTCTCCCTTGGCCCAATACAAACTTAACATTCGTTCGGTTGTTTACGGAAACAAAAATCCTTTGAGTCTCAAAAATAAAATTTACGACTTCCAAACAGCAGATTACTCTTAATAAAGATTTTCGCCGACAAAGCAATCTCATTTGTAACGCAGACCGATTCGCCATTGTGTCCGATTTAATGGAGTCCCATGGGCCGCGGAGCCGACCTCCCGGGGACTGCTAAGCGTAAACACTAATGACAAACTTTAAATTCAAGTGGTATTTTCTAGCAATGAGCGGGAGCTTAAATAAAAAATAAAATTATTTTGCAAGTACATTTAATACTTTTTCATGTCATATTTTTTTTCTGTTTTTGCTATGATTTGCTCGCTTGCAAATGAGTACAATCTTACTCTACTTTACAGTATTTATACGATTACATTTTAAAAAAATGTCTACACCTCAAATAATTTTTCTTTCAAGATGTTGTTCCACCACTTATTAGCGTAGTTTAATATGTGTCCATACCAAATTAGAGCTTTCTAGTATTAAGCGTCTTGGCTCTAGATCCTGGACAGACGGACATGGCGAAACTGTAGGATTCCTTGTTAGTTCACTACAGGAAACCCTAAACCTAATTTTTACTAAGCTATCTCTCTTTATCTAAAGTTAAGTTTAACAGCACTAATACTTTATTTTTATACACAACACAGGTGGCAAACAAGCATACGGTCGACCTAATGGTAAGCCGTCACCGTAGCCTATAGACGTTTGCAATACCGGGGGTATCACTCACGCATTGCCAACCCTGCCAACCCCCCCAAGTGGAGCTCTGGAGACCTTACTCACTGTAGGAATACAACATGGCCGACACCAATGCTATTTGGCTACGATCTTCTGTAAGGTGGAGGTCCTTCCCCAGACGGGCTGCTCCGATTTGAGCGGATTATCCGCTGTGCCCTACCTCCTTAAACTATATATAATACTACAGAAATATTAATCACAGTGAAAATAAATAAGTGAAGGGTATACGTTCCATTGGATGCTTGCACCGTTGCACCAAGGCTATGACCCGCTATTCGGGTCAGTCCACATATTGTTGTGCACAATGCATGTTTGTTCACGGACTCTGTCTTGGACAATCAAACGATTTGTTTGTTTTTCAAATAAAAACTTGTTTGCTTTGAAACGGATAATGTTATTAAGGAAAACGCAGTATATGAGCAGTAAACCTTCTTATATGAGAAGTTTTCATTTTGTTGTTATTCAAGTCGTGTGATAGTAATAACATGGATGAAATCTAGTCAAAATTATAATTACTATTTGCATTTCAACCCATAATCATCCCACACTAGGATACAGGGATACGGGTCTATATCAATCGAAGAGTTGCTTGCCACTCCAATGTGGATCCAAAAATCAAAATATTTATTCAGCGAGTAGCTCCTTACAGACACTTACTCTCGTCAATGATTACATTACAGTTAGTAATAAATTATTTATGTAATTAAACTACTACCATTTCGGAAAGAAAAGCAAAATGACCATTGGTAAAAGAACGGAGAAAGAAAACCAGTTACGGTCTTTTTTGTGCCATATAACAATACATTTCAAATTATTAAATAAAAATATTTTTAACATAAAATACAGATCCAGGTACAAAACGCGGAATGTCGATCCAACTAGTGCTATGGTCAAATCCTAAATATGTCGAATATGTAGATATTGATAAAACGAGCAGATTAGCGGAGGCCTGTGTTTTCAAGCCTCCTGAAGGCCTCCGACTTCATCCATCGACAACAGGCGACACCGACGACGGCTTAACATGCCCTCAGAAGCACGGAGAAGCTCGAGATAATAAAACCCATTCAAATACTAGCTAGGGTCGACGTTCTATAACTTGCGTGTTCGTTTGCGACAATCAGCGACGCCATTGAGCTTCTTCCATTATACTATCGTTAACAAAACTCCCGAAGATTCGTATTGCAATCAAATTTCATTGATATTACCATTCGAATAATAAAAACAATTGATGTTTAAGAGAAGACAATAACGAACAATTCTATTTGGAGATTCCGCTCAGCAATTACCGGTCTTTTGTTCCGGTTTGAAGCGGTTCCGACTCAACTGCAAATATAAAATAATCCTACTATTTCGTTCGTACAAACGATACGACATAGTGGTTTATTGTAAGTTCTTGTTTTAATTTTATATTCAGAATGGATTTTTAGTTTAATTAATATAGGTTTACAGAACTTTATTGACTTATAAAGGATATAATGAATTAATTTACAATGAGTCTAAAACGAATACTAAGAAAACATAATATTAAAAGTTAGAAAGTTAGTTATTTATTTTATTTATTTCAACCTCTTTATGTATTACAGTATACTATTATATACCAATGCACTTGTGACATACACGTTGTGTGAGCGAACGTTTTGTTGCGAATGCGAATTCTAATGTGAGCGTTTTTATGTGGCACTGAGCTACGCAAGTATGCTACGATTGCTACGAAGTGCTACGACGTAGCAACGGATAGAGATCTCTTGAACTTTTCTAAAATATGCACTATTTCTTTTTTTTGTAATTTTTCATACCCCTCTTGAAAGACTGGTTGGCAGCGGTTTTCATCCTGCATGCATATTAGTATGATGTTAGTATGTATAGCAAATAATACTGATTAACACGCAACTATTAAAAATAAATATGGTTTGCGAGCCCATTATCAACAATAGAGACATAGGAATGGGATATCAAAGAATATTCTCTTCGAGGTATTTTCCAATAGCTGACCATAATGGTTTTACCAATACCTTTACAGCATGACGGTATACGCCTGGGGCTGTAGAAGATGCATGAAGCAGTTAACCCCTTATCGAGAAATATATAACTATTATGCCACTGCAACATTAGGTTTTTTCTTTTATCTGTTACATTTATTGACTTATAAATAGGTAGTTTATGATGTATTTTAATTTTAATTCCACATTAAGTTTGACAGTGACAGCCATAATACAAAAAGGGTTTAAAAATTTCCCGAAAATCTCAAAAAGTATCCATAATATTTTTTTTGTATTTGTAATTACGGTAGCAATAAATTAATGTCAGTGTAACACAATTTTATTTGAACAAAGAAATAGAGAAAATATTTGCTATTATAGTATTTAATTTTGTAAATATATAAAAAAATTGCGAAATAATTTAACTCTATTTTTAATATCTCTATCGATTATTTACGAGTCAGTGGTGCTAATTCTGTTGTACATTTAACTAGACTAAACTAATTTTGACAGGACCAAGGTGTTGTTGTCCTTCCTTGGTTTACAATTAGTGACAAGGATAGCAACACTTTTAGTCCCGTCAAAATTAGTTTAGTCTAGTTAAATGTAGTATCTATCATTTTGTTTTAAAAAAGTAGAAGATTGCAACAGCAGACGAGCATATACTAGCGCCATCTTACAGAAAAGCGCGAAAACTCTACAAACAGAGGGAGCGCTTTCTATTTACCTGTTACTCAGAGAGAAGCTGCGTTGCAAATGTTAAAGTTTGAGGGTTCAAAACATAGATGGCGCAATATTAAACACGTTTTTAAACTCTGTTCATATAAAAACAAGTTTTATTTAATTATTATAATAATTTGCACACAATATTATTTCAGCTATTTAGTCATATGATATTTAAAAATATATTTTTTAACTTGTAGCACTCAGCATCATATTTTGTTCAAGTTTTTTTCAAATAATATATTTTAGTAACATGTTGGGTGCCAAGTATTACTAATGGCGCCCACCGTGGAACTATTGAATTTACTACAGGGAATAATATTTCTTTTAGACAACTAGGCCAATGAACGGTCTGGACGACATTAACCTGAAAAAAAATTACAAAGCTCAGAAAATAAAGAAACATTATTGCTTTTGTTTCTCTTACTTTATTCAACTAATATTATAAAGACGAAAGTTATGTGTGTGTTTGTTACTTCTGCACGCTCAAATGGCTGGATCAACATTTATGATATTTAGTATGTAGGTAGCTGATACCTTGCCTACAAAGGGTACTTTTTATCCCGAAAAGTACGCAATTCCCGTAGGATTTCATTAAAAGTGTGATATAGATGGCGCTACTGTGAATAAATAAATACACGCAAACGAAGTTGCGCAGGCTTGAATACTAATTTATATAGCATTAAATTGGTGTAATATTTTATCACAACACTTTGACAGTTTGCTAGTGCGTTGTATTGTCAACCTACCTTCGGCATTAGAGGGGTTCGATTCCTGCATTGAGCAAACATTAACTTATGTGAAGGCGTTTGTGTTTATTCTAGAGTTTGGGTTTTCTATGTATTTAAGTATATATTTATTATAATATATCTGTTATCTGGTACTCATAACACAAGTAGATTACTAGCTTACTCCGGGTCCAGGTGGCCCTGTGTGAATTGTGTACAATTTATTTATAACATAGAAAGTGTTCATAACTAAATTTAAGTGTAGTGCACATACTACAGCCGGTTGTGCCACATTAAATGTACATCAGGAACTTGTAGCTCCATCAGTATAACTTAGGCGAACTTAGTATCCACTCACTGGTTATACATAAGCCAAGCTATGTAAGTTTAGTTACTAGAAAGTTAGAAGTTCTTGTTGGCTAATAATTAATAATCTTGTTAAAGAATATAATTTTGAATATAACTAAACATATATATGTAAAATTTAAGTGTCTGTTTACAAAATACAATAGTTTAAAAAATAATAACAATATTTATAATTCTCGTCTACTATTTTGTTCATTGTCTACTAGCGGCCCGCTCCGGCATCGCACGGTTTTTACTAGGGTACCCAATTTAAAAAATATATATAATATAGCCTATGTAATATGTCTTTTCAGCGGAGAAAGAATTTTTCAAATCGCTCCAGTAGTTTTGAGTTTATTCGTTACAAACAAAAATGCAAATCTTTCCTTTTTAAGAGGAAATATTTAACAAGCAAGCGGGCCATATTACGGAAAGACCCCTATGAACATTCCTGAACATCAGTAACACAAAAGGATACATGCAACTTCGTCCGCACGGTGAAGGGGAGTACCTATTAATTCTATAATTGAGATTTGTATTGTTGTTCCCGTTCCCGGAATAATATACGGGATAAATACTATCCCAGGTGGTATATGAAAGTGAAAAAATAATTCTTCTATCTCAACTAGTTAATAAACAGCGAAAAAAACTCTTCTCTCGTAACAAATTATGAAACTTTGGTTATGAAAATGAAATAAGAGTAAATTTTCTAGCAAACCTGTCCGTGAAATAAAATGAAATAAAATCGTTTATTTCAGAAATTAGACCTTCACAGGCACTTTTTCTTGTCATTTACAACTTGTTTAAATAAAGAAAATAAACTCACAACTAAGCAAAATTACGGCCTTTTTTATCATTTTGTATTGTTTTTTTCTCTCCTGTTTTTCCACTCATTAATTACAATGTAGGTATAGTATAGTACATTCACCCGTTCACGAGTTGACGCAAGAGTCAGCCATCGCTGTGCTCAACCATATTAGAGGGAACTCAGTGACCCGACTCCCGACGCCACCACCAGTTTGGACATTTAAGCGAGCATGACATACTCAACCCTATCAGATCGTGAGAGTGACAAACATCGATACATCCTCATTAACTTTCGCGTTTACAATATTAGTAGGATTGTTTTCCGTGTATATTCCAAAGTGGACATCCACATTGTCTCCTGTATATTAAATAATACAGGAGACAACGTAAATACCCACTATGTTTTGATTATATATTTATCAGAGTCAAATGATTGAGATATTTCCAATTCTCAAACATTTTGACTTCAAAAATTCGATTCAAAAATCCATTAGACTGGCAGTATAATATTCATTTTATAAAAAATGTAAATAAAATTCATTATATAAATCACTGGGAACGCAACCATAGCGCGATTCAGAAACGAGACAGTGACATCTGTTGATATTTTTTGGTGTTGATGGCTGAGTTATTTATTTACATGCTTTTCTTTAGTTTCACCTCGCAGTTTGTCATAGAAACTTGCAAGTTAATACTATTATTTTTAGCGCAATTAAATAAAAGCTTGTTTTAAAAAAGGTTTTTTTACCTATAATTTGCTGTAGGTAAAGGTATAAATGAACTTTTCATTTCATTTAATTTAATTTGTTACAAAAATGACATAAAATATAAATGTAATACAGAAATTATGAACGAAATGGGTACCGAATATCCATGAAGAGAATTTTGTTACATTTAGGAATACATCAACATTCAGGAATTTTATTTATGGCAGAAGTTGGCGAACTAGCTTTCGTGTTACTTGCTGGTTAGTTACCACCGAAGACCATGGACCATAGAGGCTACGGGGCTCACTGAGGCGTTGTCGACCGTTAACAAGTAAGATGATGAAAATAAGGATTTTAATGGTAGGGCTCCCGGATCTCCTCAAATTGTTATTATTCTATGAAAGGGTGATACTTCCATATTCGAACAAGTTTATAAATGCTCTAACCACTAAAAAAACTTTCTCTTTGCATTAACATTTATATTTTTTGTATAAAGTTATTAAAACTTTTACTAATTTAAGATAATCTAAAGGACTAACTATCTTTAGTACAATTTTTTTTTATAGTTTTTTAAACCTCATTGTTTGCGTGGGACTTTTTCTGTTTATTTGGGACTTCGCGTACCACGAACGACGAAGTTACATAATATTATTCTTTAGTTTTGTGATAATTTTGAGACATAATTATATGATGGAGGAGCTAGGATAGCGTCGCTGTGTTTCACAGGTTAAGCAACGTTGACCCTATTCAGTGTATGGATTGGTTTCATTATCTCGAAATTCTCCGTGCTTTGGTTGCGTTGCACTGCACCTTAAACCGTTAATCCCAGCTGTTGTCGATAGAAAACAGTCGGTAAGACAAATCACAGGCTTCCTCTCTTGTAACTGGTTACGAAAGTTTAGTGACCAAAGTGGTCGAAGGGGTCCGTACTTTACCGAACTAAAGTACGAACCCCATCGACCACTATATGGCATTGTGAAATTAATACAAGAAGATTTTTAATTCACGTGTATGTAAAGCCGCAGGCGAGAGCTTGTCAAAACAGTTTTTATGATTTATACTAGAGAAACCCGCGCAACTTCGTTTGCGTTTATCCCGCTTACCCGTGGGAATTTCAAAAAAATATTTCTTATCGGTTGCCTACATCATACACCATACTTTTCAGAACACACCGAAGTTTCAGGTCTCTACGGTCAAGACGAAACATATTCATGTGTATAGATTATTTTTCTATTTACATAATAATATATACTTCTCATTACAATCTTTGGAGTGGGCGTTTATGAAATAGGCTAGCCCGACCGGTGAAGTGCCACTCTCTTACAGAATATTGACGTGAAGCAGCAATGCGTTTCGTTTGGTAAGTGAAATATCCAAAATTCTAACTTCTTCCTTATACTATTTCTCGCTTAATCCTGTTTTTTCCTGTTATAGGTCGGCAATACGGGCTAGGGACCCTAGAATCTTTGTGTTCCATAGTCGACTGTAATCACCTGACATCAAATGATCCATATTCCTGCAGGCCAACCATAAGCTTTTGTAAAACAGTCTTATTTCAAGAAAGTTTTGTTTCAAGCTTATAATAACATTACTCGTTTTCGTACCATGACCTCTACCGCGCTATAGTATTTTATTCCTGCTTAGTGTTGTGAAAGAACGACTGATTTAATGACATTGTCTATTCCCTGCTAAAGGCTAAAAAGAAACAGCGCCATATCAAATATATAGCGCCATCTCTTTCAAATGACGTTCCGTAACTGAGGGCGCTGTTTTTTCTCTGAATTCACGATTGTGTAGTGAGTTTCCCGATCATGGTGGCGATGATGGACGATCATTTGATGGGCCTTCATGGACCATTGTGAAGAGGAGCCATAAAAGTAGTTTTGATTTATGTTACTTAGTTTTAAGTGGATAAAAAACGACATATTTTAATCCTAAAGACCTATTAAGACCTATTTTATCGAAAAGGGTTAGATTTACTTAACTTTTTTTACTGTGTTTGCTGCGTTTACTGCGTTTAATATAGAACCGACGAATTATCTACGCCTCTAAAGGCTACCATTCACAGGCGCGCCCATACGCCGGATTTGTCGCTGGCGACAAGTCCGCAGACAAATCTGCGTGTAAATGTATAGGTTCGTGGCTCGGTGCGCGGCCCACGGCTTGGCTCGGCGCTCGCCGTCAGGAGACGCGAGCGCCGCGCCGCACCCCAGCCGCGCCGGACAAATCCGTACATGTGTGGGCGTTCACGGATTTGTCGGTGAACTTTGTCAGTTCAGTCATTCGCCATCACGCGCTGAGTTGTTCGTTTGTTTGTTTGAGTGTTTGTTTGTTTAACTCTACCTACAACTAGGTACCTATAATAATGTCGTTCGACGATCTAAAGAGTTTTGACAAGAATTTATCCTTCTGTTTATAGAGAAAACTTGCTGTGGGAAGTAAAAAGTAAAGAGTACCATAATAACCAACTTAAACAAGCGGCGTACGAATGCCTTGTACAGAAATGCAAGGAAATATTTCCACGAGACAACAAGGAATTTGTAATTAAAAAAATTAACTATTCTTTTAGCACCGCACCGGTGCCATGGTAGGTAACCAACTACGGTGCAAGGCTCACCAAAGTACACAAGTAACTGAGCAGCAACTCTGCGCTTGTGTAGTATGTCGACGATGACGGATTTGTCCACGGATGGGTACGGCTCGGGGCTCGGCTCGCGGTGCGTGTAGTGAATGGCGGGCTTTACGATTTTCTATTCAAATATTGCAACTGACTAAAACAACACATTGTATATAGATAAGTATTTGTTATAAAATATAGTATTGTTGAGTTAATATCCCATACCCATAACAAAGTCTCGAACTTACTTTGAGGATGGCTCAATCTGTTATTTGTCTCTATATATTTATTATTATAAATTAAGAAATTTTCCCCCGAGTAGCAGCGAAGTTGTCATTAAACTTAACAGCCAACAGTAATGATGAACTCTGCCCGTAACACCACTAACTTCAGTAGCATCTCCCTCCACTCAACGGTGATTTCTAAGTTTTTACAACAGCATTTTAACCGCGCTGTAAACGTTTTACAACTCCGTTAGCGTATTAAAATATAAGTCTTTAAAATTAGAGATATAAAACGAAAAATAAGATTTATGCACATTTTTTTGTCATACGTCAGACTTATAAATTAATGGACATGCCAAACCGCGGGAGTGGAAGATATTAACTGCTGAAATTACAGTGGCTGCTTAGGGAGCCCCAGAGAGAAGCTCGCACCTCGGCTTAGGACGACACTGTTAGAAGGTTGCAAGGGAAAGATTATAGTGAGTTATAGTTTAGAGAGAGGTGTTCCTGCGACCGGACTATTATCCTTGGTCCTTGCAAGTTATTGTGTGTCTTTAATTGTAATAATGAATATGATTATTGTGTGTCTTTAATTGTAATAATGATAATGAGTAATAAACAATATTTTCCATTGCACAGTAAAAAAATAATTACAGAATAATGATTGAAATGGAAACGATCGCTTTAATTGAATTCTCGGATTGAGCCGTTTTGTGAATTTCTTTGATTGAATTCTACGCCTTTGTGTTTTGAAAATTAATTTAAAAGGCATTTGTGTACATCAAATTTTATTTGGATTTTCCCTTCTGGTGTGAAATTGTAAAATTGTATTTTGAAAATTGAGGAAAAATGTCTGTATTTTTGCTATGAATATAGCGCATAAACAATTTCACAGGCAGTTACTGAAAAGTATTTTAATTAATTTAGGTATTAAATTTCTATATTAGGCTTAGAGTATAAATATATTGCTTGCTTATTGATACTCTAAGATATTAAGTCTCAAGCTATTTTTATTCTTTAGTGTGACAGTGACAGCTATAATTTAATGAGTCTTTAACTTTAAAATGCGTTTCAGAAATTGGCTGTATGTGTAGGTCAGAAAACTAAAATGCCTACTAAAAAGATATTCATTATTTAATTTGGTTCTGTAAATTAATATGAGAATGGTATTAATTCTGTTGTATATTTAACTAAACTAATTTTGACAGGACCAGAAGTGTTGCTATCCTTGTCACTAATTGTAAACCAAGGAACAACCACACCTATAGTCCTGTCATAAAACTTAAATTAAAAATTTAAAAAACCCCCGACTCAAAACCTCTAAATAGTAAATAAATAATAATTATGTACCGTATTCGACTTTTTAATTTTATGATATAATATTTATATTAGTTAATAGTTGTTAGTCATAATACTTCCAAAGCGTCATCCCGTCGGGGGACCGCTAAATAAAAAAATATTACTAGCTGACAATTTGATGTCTACAGTCTATTAGTTAATACCTAGTACCTACCTACACAGTTATGTTTAAATGTCTATAGCGGTCCCCCGACGTGATGACGCTTTGGAAGTATTATGACTAACAACTATTAACTAATATAAATATTATATCATAAAATTAAAAAGTCGAATACGGTACATAATTATTATTTATTTACTATTTAGAGGTTTTGAGTCGGGGGTTTTTTAAATTTTTAATTTAAGTTTTATTTGGCGTTTTTTATAGTTTCGTTCCTATTTTATTCTAATCCCTATCCGTTTCATTTGTATTTTAGATATGTATGAGAGGTATTGCGAAATATGTATGAGGGTATTGTGAAATATGTATGAATGGTATTGCGAAATATGTATGAGAGGTATTGCCAAATATGTATGAATGGTATTGCGAAATATGTATGAGAGGTATTGAAAGTACTCGTCAAGACGTATCAAACGAGCCCAAACTCGATGGGGTTATGTCTTTTAATTACTGAGTACCTACCTACCCATGACCATCTTACAGCTCCATCATCAGATCAGCTCCATAACTGTTTTAACAAATGTGTGTGACCAAGAGTAGGTCGAACCTCACTCGCTTCGCTCGCTCAGTTTTTGATGGTCACAAGCCAAACCTAACCAAACCCAGCAACGGCGGAATATCATAGATAGTCATCCAGCTTCATTATCAAATTCTGGTTACCATTCTGCATCAAAGTACTCGTCAATACGGATCAAACGAGCCCAAACTCGATGGGGTTATGTTATGTCGTGTCATTACTAAGTTCCTATGGCCACCATCCAGCTCCATCATCAGACCCTGGTTACCTCTAGCACCAAAGTATACAGATACACATGTCAAACTTATAACACCCCTCGTTTTGGGTCGATGATAAAAACATAGCGCGATAGCAATAAACATTAAATATGACGAGCGAAGCCGCGAGCCCAGCTAGTGAATTATACCTAAAAATGAACTTTTCAATGAGACCATTCCAATGAACCCAAACACGATACATCTGCTGTAATTTGACGAGGAGTTGAGTATACTGCAGGTTCCAGATGATGCTGCAGCATCAGATCAAGTTTACCATATTCTTGCAATATCATGACAGTAACAGTATACCAAATTTCAAATCGATTACCAGTAGAAGTTGCTCATTTCCCTTCATCAAATAGAAAAAAGCTGGTGATCTTCAAACGGCTGAACAGATTTTCATGAATCATAGCTAAGAACACTCCCGCATAGGTTACCTTTAAAACAAAAAAAACTGCATCAAAATCGGATCATCCGTTTGGTTGCTACGATGCCACAGACAGATCCACAGATACACAAATACACACGTCAAACTTATAACACCCCTCTATTTGCGTCGGGGGTTAAAAATCAGTTTAGTCTAGTTATTATTATAATAAATCAAATTTATAATAAATAATTAGACAGAATTAGCACCAGTTTATCGTATCCGAAGTGACTCGCCATCTATATGCAAAAATTAAGAATTGATTTTCGCATAACGAAATTAATTAGCCTCTCTATTACCGGAAGTTCATTGCCTTTAATTTTATTAAAGTTACGTTAATTTTGTTTGCTTCAGATTTCATCCTAACGACCTAAAAAAATATTTGCAGCTGAAATTTTTATTATAAGACATAAATACCCACATAGAAAAAACAGATTCACCATCATCTCAGCCACAAGTCCACTGCTGGATATATAGGCCTCCTCCACACGCCTCCAATGCGACCTGCTGGCAGAAATTTATTGATGCAAAAAAAAAACAATACAAACAAATTATACACAATTCAAACGCGTCGCTGTGTGTCACACGCAAGTTAAGCAACTGCGACCCAAGCCAGTGTTTGGATGGTTTTCATTATCATGACCTTCTCCGTGCTTCGGAGGGCACGTAAAGCCGTGTTGTCGTTGGGTGACACTGATGACAGTTGTTAATCCAACTTAGTGACCTTGAAGCGGCTCGAAAACACTGGCCTCCACCAATCAAGCAGCGTGGCAGAGTATGATCTAATCCCTTCGATTGGAAGGGAGACACATATCCCTATCTACTTATATCATGGCTTACCATGACCGCTTAAAACAAAACAAGAACGGCTGAGTAAGGGAGACAAAGCAATACATGATGTAAGGCGACGTCTCGTTTACACAATCGTTTAATGATAGGTTGTATAAGGTCGTGGTACGGCCCGCTGTCACTCTCTCTCAAACTATGAACCAATAGAATGTTCACAGAATTTCTATTTATGAATAGATTTACTTGTCCACAATATACCGGAGAGGGTAAATATGTTAACTATCTCATTGAGTGATGACAATTCAGGGAATTACTATTATTCGTACTGGGGATCAGCGAGTTATTTACGGTCGGAAATTGCCCTTTCGGAATCCGAGAGAACTTTCCGAATGAATCCTCTATAAATGCTTTTCACAAATACGAAATCGACTTTTGGCGATTCTTCGAGGAAGGAAGACCATTTGCGAAATCATTCATTTCTTTTCTGAGAAAGTATTCAAATGTTTGCGAATAATATTTTAACTTTTGTATCGGTCCATCTGGTTATTTTTAATCGACTTTTGATGACTTCTTTCAGATTGAGATAAAAATTCTTTATTCTGGAAACATTTTGACTGCGTTTTTACGCCGCCTGAAGGCCACCGACTTTGGTTAACGACTTTCGATAACAGCCGGGACAAGCTCGAAAACTATTTATTCCAATCATCTATAAAAATAAAAGTATTTTGTCTTTTTAGTAAAGTAATTAGTAGCTTTATCAAAGTAAAGTCTCAACTGAAGTGCAAAGTGGGATAAGCGTAGGAAGAAGAAGAAAATATAGTCGCAACTCGAGGTCCCGGGTTCGATCCCCGGTCGGGTCATGATGAAAAACGAACTTTTTCTGATTGGCCTCGGGTCTTGGATGTTTCTCTATATACCTATATGTATTTGTTATAAAATATAGTATCGATGAGTTAGTATCTCATAACACAAGTTTCGAACTTACTTTGGGGCTAGCTCATTCTGTATGAATTGAAAAACTATATATTTATATATATTTAAATAACACAGGAAATTTAAATGAAAATAAAAGCATATTAGTACAAAATAGGCGATATTTAGCTCCAATCGAGCCGAAGCCAAACTGTTGACTCGCCGGAATATTGGCTGACTCAGATCGTTAGCTCGCGGTGTGTTTTGCTGAGCCAGGGAACTGCCGGCTCGGAGTATGCCAGATGTTGTTTGATATTTTTAGCAGATTGTTGTAAACGTATGCAGGTTCCTGAATTGAAGCGCCTAGTGTTAGTATTGGCCGAAAATCAATGATGTTCACTAAAATAGAGTTATATAGTTAGCTCTGTGTGTCTACTCAAATTCACAGCCGGAATAATAATAAAAAATATGTTCAGATAATTACTAAACAATAGGTAATTTGTTATTTTTGCTAATGTTGTTGATTTAAGTTTGAGCAAAAAGCAGTTTGTGCGAATTAAATTTGTTGTTGCCACACTAAAAGTTAGGAATATCATCCTTTTAGCTTGGAAACACTGTCTTCCGATTGTCTCCGTACGCCTAAAATAGTATACCAGCGTATACGTGCTTATAAACAGCATAAGAGCAACAGCAGATAAGGTGCTTCAAACGCGCATTTAAGAACGCGCTTTCGTTCGAAACTCGTTTGTATCACGAAGAGCGGTGGAGGGGCGCTTGGTCACAAGTTACGAGCGTCTACAACGCTTCTGTATCGTTGAGTCTGCGCTTAAACACGCAATAGATGCGCGTTTGACGATCGCTCCGTGGGCTTAGGTTAGAAGGTGCCGTTCAAATCTCTTTTGAAGCGGGTATACGCGCGTCATCTGCGCATCGTATGCGTGTATAAAATACGCATTGTCCTCAGGTTATTCTTATTCTAATGACAGTGTGCTATCGCTCTAATGCGTCGCTCTAGTTTTTTAACTGTATCACAATTTTATATAGAACATTTAACATTTAAGCATGCGTAATGACACAATTTATATTATCTCGGTATTCCAAACAACTTACAATTTAAATGTTGTTATATTTCTTCTAAAGCCAGGACTACTGCAACAATTATTAAGCCAGGACATTAGCCTTTCGTGGCGATTTAACACGAGCAATGCCGTATATCAGCAGTAAACGAAATTACGCGAAAATTCACAGTTCACAGAGACAGAATGTGTTAGATGGTTCCGCTCCGCATACCGGCGAACGCTAAAACCAAGCTACAATAGGAATTTTGTATTGATAACAATGAACCTCATCCTTTCCCAGAAGTTCCTTGAGTAGTTCCTTCATAGGAACTAAAGGGACTCCTGGGGCAAACGGAAAAGGACAAAAGTCTCGGTGTTCCTTCAAATAAACTACGCCCGGTGTAACCTGGTCGAAACGTCAGGCAATATCAAGGTATGATCGCGTTAATTACCGGTTTATTATTAATTTATAAACTACTATTTTATGGGAATAAGGTAGTTCTTTAGTCTATCAACATAGTTTTTCACAAACTTACCAGACAAAGGGCATATTATTGTAAAATATACTAATGATTTATATACAAATGCCATCATATAAATGTTTATCCAGAGCAGGAATCGAAAGCGCGCCCTAAGTTGCCGAAGGTTGGAACACACCACCAGGCTGTTATATGACTGCTTTGATAAAACTTTTATAATTTTGGCGAACTCGCAACCGATGACGAAGCAGTATTATTACGAGAAACTTTTCACAATAATAGTTCTACAAAACGCTTATGACGGCACTTTGCAACAAGTTACAGAGATTTTCATATGTAAGGCTGGCTTTGTGACAGACCACAGACTTAAAAGTTTTACATATAATGTATGTGTGTTTGAATTATTACATTTTGTAAGCATTTGTATTAAGTACTTATTCTTAGTTACACCGACTTAAGGATATAAGTAGATAGGGATTCGGCTTTTCCTCCAATCGAAGGGATTAGAGCATACTCTGCCACGCTGCTTCAATGCGGATTGGCGGAGGCCAGTGTCTTCGAGTCGCTTGAAGGTCACCGAGTTGGACGACTGCCATCCACCAACACGGCTTAACGTGCCCTCCGAAGCACGGAGAAGCTCGAGATAATGAAACCCATCGAAACACTGGCTAGGTTTGACGTTGCTTAACGTGCGTGTTCGTTTAGAATGCGACACGCAGCGACCCCATCGAGCTCGCACTTAATATGTGATACATTAATAATATAATATTAAATTTGTTTGTTCTCTACTTATTACCTAAACATAATAATATCATGTAACTCCTAGCTAAGTTAAACTATTGTTTAGTATGCAAGACCTCAATTAAGAAGAGAAAATAAATAAATAAATAAAAATATATATATTTATTATTATTCACTGTTTTCTATGTATGTTATTAAATATCAAGATTTCCTAAGCGTTCAGTAAGTAAAATTAAGTTGTTAATTTTATAAAAGTTCCGCTTATCTAAGAGTCGCATTCATGCATAACTTTTTCGTTCTTGAAAATAGATTTAATTTCCATCTTAAGCGCATAAGTTCATTTTAAATCCCATAAAAAAATCTGAGTTATTTTTGCATTTGAAATCGAAATATTACTTTTTCTTGAATTTGCTCTTTCTCACGGCGCGGTATACTTAGCCGCTGATGAATTTTTGATTGGGCGTTATTTAGTGGACGTGAGGAAATTCTCATTTACTACGGAGGACCCTTACAAGATTGGCAATGCATACAGAAGCAAATGGAGGGCGCACACACGACACTATATTTACACAGCGCGCGCCGCGGTTGACCTAAAATCGTTTTTCGTGACGCTGCTCGTTTGTTTTTGTCCCTTTTTTTACCTGTCTTTTAGGTATTCCTTGAATTGTATGCCGTGTCGGTGACAGATTATACTCGTTATTTTTTTTATGCGTTTTTATTTTAAAAACGTCCACAAAGTCAAAGTTATATAATAGTGCGTCTGTCGTAGGTTTATGATGAAATCAAGATCCGTAAGAAGACAAAATCATTACTTTGTTTTGACATAAACCCAAAAATATCCAATCAAAAACCTATCGTATGAAAATAGGATAAAAAAATTTCGCGTGCAAACGAATTTGCGCGGGTGTCGCTAGTTTTAAGTATCTAAAGTAGATGCATATTGGTCGACGAAATATTATGAAATAACCATATGTGTGTTTTCAAAAGCCACTCGAAGAGGTCACACTTATTTAACTTTATAGCAAATGGTATGGATACCTGCCGCGCTGCGTGTTTACGAGCGAAGCTAAACACCTGTCTAGACTTGTTGTAATTTTGCTTTAGAAATATTTAGATTAAAAAAAATATTTTTTATACCACTAAGGTGGCAAACAAGCTTACGGTCTGCCTGATAGTAAGCAGTTACCAGTTACCATACCCTATGGACGCTTGCAGTACCGGGGGTAGCACTCGCGCGTTGCCAACCCTGGAGAAAATGGAGACCTTACTCACCGTAGGAAGGAACACAACATGGCCGAGACCAATTCTATTTGACTACGATATATTAGCAATACACATACAAAAGAAAAGTAATAGTGCCTACAATTAAATTAAAAAAGTGCTTACATATCAGTGTATTATCAACAAGGCGGCCTTATTGCTAAAAGCAATCTTTTCAAGGCAACATAGTTTAAGATCAAGAAATAAGCAGGGTTTAGCAAGAGGTTTTGCGACGAATTTGGTTTTACATAAAATCGTAAAGTAAAACTTAATAAAATACGAAAATATTTTGGCTAAGGAAAGGAAACGGGTTGACGCTGGGACTTTAAACAATTATTATTAAGAGTTGATTTAAAATAAAAATGTTCATATAGACTACTAGCTTCTGCCCGCAGCTTCGCCCGCGTGGCCTAGTAACATTTAGCATATTTTTCTTCAGAAACAAATTCCGGTCCTGCACGGCCCGGTACGGTACGGTTCCATCCGGTCCGGTCGGTCCGGTCAGTCCGGGCCGGTCTGGTCGGTCCGGTCCTGTCCTGATATGGAACCTACATGCCAATTAGCATATTTTTCTACAGAAAAAAAAACCGGTCCGGTCCGGCACGGCCCGGTACGGTGCGGTTCCTTCCGGACCGATCAGGTCTGATCCGTTCCGGTCCGGTCCGGTCCGGTCCGGTCCGGTCCGGTCCTGTCTGGTCGGTCCGGTCCGGTCCGGTCTGGTCGGTCCGGACCATATAAGGACCCTACATGCCAAATTTGGCATCTCTAGACCCAACGGTTTGGTCTGTGCGTCCTCTTGCAACTTCGTTTGCGTATATCTCGCTTTCCCGTGGGAATTTTGAAAAATCCTTTCTTTGTATATCCCTAGACGTCGTAAGTAACCTACATGCCAAATTTTGAATCTCTAGACCCAGCGGTTTGGGCTGTGCGTTGATATACCCTCGCAACTTCGTTTGCGAATATCTCGGATTCCCGTGGGAATTTTGAAAAGAAACATACACTAAATGTCAAGTTGAGCAAATCGCCACATATTAGTGAAAACCGCATCCAAATCGGTTCAGCCGTTTCTGAGATTAGCGTGTACAAACATACATACAAACATACATACATACAAACCGACGGACAAAATTTTACGAAATTCTTGTTCTATTGCTTATTCTTCATCGCCCTAAACAATTTTTTTGGAAATATATTCAATGTACAGACAAACTTTTTTTACACTTTTATTATATTATATAGATAGATATGTTGGACAAATTGTTTGGATATAATTATTTGATTAACTGACACATATCAAGGAGTATAAAACCGACCCTGTGTAGTAACATTGCTCTATTGGATAATTATTTATTGGACGATTATTTTCTTCTTGTGCTAGATTTTTCCCCAAAAACAACACTGTGCCAAAAGAGTTGTATGTGTGTCAAAATTTATAATAAAATCCCACAAAAATATAAAACGTGCCCAATTGCGCCAATGACTAAGCTCCTACGGTCATGGTTGATCAGCCAATGTTCTATAGTCTTCAGGAGTTTTACAACCATAAGTTTGCATGCTAACAAGTGTTAACAAAATAGTGAACCAATAATATATTTATTTTGAGACCTTTTATAACCTATTTTTAGCAAATAAACGCTTTGAGTTTGAGTTTGAAATTCGCACGTGCAATGTCTTGTACAAATTGTTGAGGACATTTTCATTTTACAAGTATCAGAAACTTCAGAAGTCGCATCCAGGATTATGAGTGCTCTGAAAAGCTATTGAACTTTTTGGTTGACTGCCAATGCAGTATGCGGAAAATTCAATAAACTTTGAACATGTTAGTATAAAAGTTTCTCAAAGTATTCGCAGAGTATAATATACTAACAGCCCGTTTCCGAAAGTTTAAGCATAGCATTTTAATTCACCATTTAGTTTCAAGTTAGCTATCTATTTTTCTTCTTTATTTTGACAGTCACAGCTATATTTTGATGTGTCATTCAAAAATGCGTTTCTGAAACTGCTTGTAAAAAATAGAATACATTAAAAATAAAATACGGCAAAATATAAATCTGTATGTGGTTTGCAAAATATGAAGCATACTCTATTCTATCTATCTATAATCTCTTTTATTTGTTTAGATAATAATATAATGTTGTCTTTGATAAGTAAATAAATATAGTTGTTTTAAGTCAAACAAACTAGTTGTGCATACCGGTAGGTCCATTAGGAAAACGATTTATAATCGCACCTTTGCGGTCGCTTAGAAATGCACATTCAAGAAAATGTTGGTAATACCTGTCTGTCACCGGTTGCTAGGCAATGATTTGTCATTAATAATTCTATCTTCCAAATGACTCTATACAAAATTGCAAATGCTAAGATTCAATTGAACTATGAAAGGTTTCGTAATCTCAAAACATTGCTCATATTAGCTTTGAGAACGATACGGGCCCCGCGAGGCTTCCCACGAGTATTTGTATAGAGTAACTCTCTCGTTTGTCAGTATTAACTTACACTTCACAAAGCTTGTACTTAACTGGCCACATATTCAGAAACTAGCTTTACCCCGCGGCTTCGCTCACGTTAATTTTATGACATAGATCTCGTTTGACAACAAAACAACCCACTTGACCCACCCGACTTGTGGCGCCATCTGTTGGCCGATACAGCGCCCTCTATAGTAGAAAAAATATTTTCTCATTGGAACGACATACTTTCACGAGATAAAAAGTAGCCTATGTTGGGTTCTGTACCCCTAACAATATGTATGCAAATTTTCATAATGCTTAGTCAAGCCGTGAAGGAATAACAAACAAACAAACAAACTCACTTTCTCATCACTACATAGTATAAAACAAAGTCGCTTTCTCTGTCCCTATGTCCCTTTGTATGCTTAAATCTTTGAAACTACGAAACGGATTATGATGCGGTTTTTTTTAATAGATAGAGTGATTCAAGAGGAAGGTTTATATGCATAATACATTTCGAAATTCCCACGGGAAAGCGGGATACGCGCAAACGAAGTTGCGCGGGTTTCGCTAGTTTATAATATTAGTAAGGAGTAAGGATAAGGATGTAAGGGTATTTGATAGATTAACAAGTTACGAGAAACATTTTAATTCCCTAGATTTTTTTCTTTTTTAATTTGATAATGAAAAAAAAGTTACATTTAATGTGCCATTAATTTCAAAATATAATCATTTCTGGAATCTACCGCAAGTAATTAACATTTATGTCTGTATACAGAATTTGATAAGGCAAATATTGATATCTACCAGTTACGCTTTCGAAATTAAAATTATTTAATTTAAGGTTTTTAGATATCTAAACACAACTGTTTTGGAGATAGAAGGACTGAGGGAGATGCAGATAATCTATTTCACGAAGAGCTTTTGGCAATGAATGTGAAAAATGTCATCCTATTACTATGTATGTGTAGTACTTAATGTTGTACATAATGCACATTGTTTATGTGATGTGTGCGTGACAGATTTTACGAGCGTTTCCGAGGATTCACACTACAATAATGCAGATTTAGTCCCTGTAGAACACAAGAAAGGTACAAGCTTGATATGCAATTTAATGTACTGTATTTCTCAAGTGAATTCACACATTTGACTCAACAAATGTTGAGATAAGGCGTCACCCGGTGAAGTGGTTTTAAAGACCCGCAAGTGCCGTCAGTGCGAGGCATCTGAAATATTTTCAGTGCCTCACATCCGGTTCAGTTGGAGCCCTAAAGGTGGCTGTGAAGTAACGTTTTATATTATACTTGTAAAATACTCGAAACTTCGTTTGCGTATATCTCGCGTTCCCGTGGGAATTTTGAAAATCCTTTCTTAGTACACCCCTAGACGTCATAAGGAACCTATATTTCAAATTTGGAATCTCTAAACCCAGCGGTTTGAGCTGTGCGTTGATTTACAGTTAAATCAGTCAGGACTTTGAATTTAATATATTTTATATAGACAAAACCAGCTGATCTGCGTTATTGCATAGCGTGATGTTATGTACAGTCAACAAAGGAGTTGACTGACCCCCCTCTGTATATATGATTAGAGATTTCTAAATATTGCGTAAAGGAATTTACTTGAAAAATTGTAATTACATAGTACAATATGAATACTATTGATAAATAAAATTTCAAGTAAATCCCTTCACGCAATATTTAGAAATCTTTAATCATATATACAGAGGCGGGTCAGTCAACTCCTTTGTTGACTGTACCAGCGTCAACCATATTCTGAAGATATTCAGTTCTAAGTATGATAGCCGTCACTGTCATTCTGGAGCAGAATATTGATAGGGGCTGTAAAATAAATATTTCTATGAAATATAAAAATTCCGAATACTATAACATAGTTTTTAGGTCACATTGTTACTAAGTTACTAACAAAATGGATCACGCTCATCTGAATAAAGATTATACTATTATATTATATAGCCTATTCACATGCAAAAGTATTTCCGTAAATCTATGTGCAAAACAATTTATTTTATTTTTTATTTTTAGGGTTCCGTGCCTCAAAAGGAAAAACGAAACCCTTTGAAGATCACTTTGTTATCCGTCTGTCTGTCTGTCAGTCAGTCTGTCAAGGCTGTCTGTTTCTCTGGAACGCATGGAGGTATCAAGCTGAAATTCATATCAAATACTCAAGTCTACTGTCCCTAGGAGCTGTGGAAAAATAAAACTTCTAAGCCATCGCAATCAAAAGATATAGACGTTTATGCAGCATTTTCGACGCATTTTCGACACTCGCAGAGAATAAAAACCTACAGGATATTTCCGTAAACTCAGAATCTTGAAATTTGGTACAAAGCAACGTCTTATAGTACAGATAAACGAAAAATTGCGAAAGCATAAGTTTTTGGTTACATCATAATATAATAAAAATATAAAAAAAAGTAATTAGTCTAGCTATTCAAAGGGGGAACGCTGCCAGTATCTTCGGAACCTTGCCTAAAGGGACTCCTTTTAATAATATATTTAAGTAATTTTATTACATTTTTTAAGGTTTTTAGTTTTAGATTCATTATAATTTGTTTATAATAATATGTTTAGTTTTAGAAGTAATGTAATTTTTAATTATTATAAAAAAATATATATATCATAGCATAACGCGAGTCCGACTCGCACTTGGTCTGTTTTTATTTATTTAATAACGAGCTGTTACCTGCGACTTCGTCCGCGTGAAATGTTCAAATAAGGATAACTCCTTTTCCTGTCATGCGATTTAAATGAAACAAAACCTATATTCTGCTCCAAGCCGAGCTCTAGCTTCCTGTGAAAACAGCAATAAAATCCGTTCAGTAACTTAGAAGATGTGCGCGTTCAAACAGACAGACAGACAATTTTTTTTTTTTTTTTAAATTCGCTTTTATTACCTTTCTCTAACTGTTCCCTCTCCATTTTTGCCAAATATGTTCAAAGTACAGACATATCGGGGTCTACTGTTTTATTATATGTATATAGTATAGATTCCCAGATTTTGTCTATCAATGTATAGCCAGTTTTATAAACCCATTGACAACAGTTACAGGGAGTTTGCCGTTCCGTTTTATTGGCGTGTAATGGAGCGAGAGAGACGACACAAGTATCTAAAGCACTCTTCAAATAGCAGAAGTCATATTTTCGTATCTAGACCAAATACGTCGCTGGGTTTATTCCGAAAATTTAACACCCAAAACTAGGTATTATAAATCAATAAGAAATAATTTTTACACAGTTCACATAGCACCACCTGGTCCCAAAGTAACCAGCTTGTGTTATGGTGGCCATACAAATAATGTATTATTGTAAATATACACTTATTATAGAAAACACAAAGACTCGAGAACACAAATGCCACCACATAAATGTGGTGAAAATTGTGAGAATTTCTGTAATTGTTTGAATAGGTACCTATTTATAAATAATAAATATATAGGGACAATTCATACAGATTGAGCTAGCCCCAAAGTAAGTTCGAAACTTGTGTTATGGGATACTAAATCAACGATATTATATTTTATAACGAATACATATATTGATAAACATGCAAGACCCGAGGCCAATCAGAAAAAGTTCGTTTTTCATCATGACCCGACCGGGGATCGAACCCGGGACCTCCTGGGGGGCGGTCTGGCGTGGTAACCATTACGCCACGGAGGTCGTCATAACCTATTTAATTTTTCAAAATTCTCTTAGGAACCGGAACACAGATGGCGCGCATAACATCACCATTTTCTACATAATACCCGTTAGTGTCAAGATTTTCCTAGCGTATTTAAAGCGAATATTTTCTAACATTTAATTAAGTTGACAAAAGCGGCCGTCTCCTTTCAGCCCATTCGTTAGCAGCCGTCAATTTATTAAGTCAATTTATACAACAATGCGATGGGGATTAAGGTTTTGTTTTTTTCTACTATGCCGTTCTTTCTTCACTTGATAAAGGGACGACAGAAATAATGAATGGCATACGTTGTTGTATTTTATTCATTAAAAAATAGAGTATACTTTGATATAAAAAAACACAACCCATTTTATTTGTACAGTTAGGAGCACGTTGAGCTTTACACTGGCAGTACAATTTTGGCTCTTATGACATAGAACTTAAGAACGGTACAAAGTTCGATATGTAAAGGTCGACCTGCTCTTGACTGTACACTTCGACAAGAGAATGTACCTGTGAGGGCCTTGGTTCTGAATAAATGATTGTATATTTTATCTTTTTTATGATATAACTAGAGAAACCCGCGCAACTTCGTGTGCGTTTATCCTTTCCCGTGGGAATTTCAAAAAATCCTTTCATATCGGTTGCCTACATCATACACCACACTTCAGAACACACCCAAAAAATTTTCATATGTTTAGATATATTTTTTTTCTATTTTTATACTTCTCATTATAATCTTTGGAGTGAGCGTTTATGACATAGGCTAGCCCGACCGGTGAAGAGCCACGCTTTTACAGAATATTGACGTGAAGCAGCAATGCGTTTCGTTCGGGGAGTGAAATATCCGAAATTCTTGTTTGTCACCTTTGTGGTATAAAAAAAAACTAACTCATTCCTTATACAATTTCTCGCTATTTCCTGTTTTTTCCTGTTATAGGTCCGCAATTAAGGACTCTAGAATCAATGTGTTCCATAGTCGACGGTAATCACCTATTATCAAATGATCCATATTCCTGAGCTTATTGTCCCACCACTTCCGTAAAAAAAAATGTATAAGTATATCGGTAATTCAATACCTACAACCTCATAGCCTACAACAACACTACGAAATAATAAAGCGAGTCGACGTAATGAGATTTCCTATAAGTGAGAAAGAGACAATATCAATATAAATGCCATTTAACTATTGACCAATTTAACTTGAACCCTGTCAAATATTATAAAATTTAATATTTAATTACTTACCATTTGTTATCGATGAATATGATTCAGTCCGCTTTATACATAGTTAGAATTTTAGCTGTTTTTCCGAGATCACAAACAGAATAAATAGACGACATTATGATTGAATATTCACAATTTATAATTACATGACAGATGATACAGTTCACGTCACGGATGTGTCAAAATGAAATGTAATTGAAATCAAAAGGACTAAGGAGTATGAGTATTGATATCAACTCGAAGAAAATTACCCACAAAATACATTTTTTTCAAGAATTTCAATAAAATAAGAATCCATTCTTCCATCAATTCTCTTAAACAATTTTTATGCAAAATTTGAAGTAGATTGGACCAAGGAATCAAGTTGTCCCATAGTAATTTTACCCCCCTTTTTTACCCCCTTAGAGTTCGAATTTCGAAAAATCCTTTCTTATCGGACGCCTACGTCTTATAATAGTTCCACCTGCCAAGTTTCAGATTTTTACGATGAGCGGTTTAGGCTGTGCGTTGATTCTTAGTCAGTCAGTCAGGGCAAAGCAGTTTATCTATATATATAAAATGCTTTGTCCTGACTGACTGACTGACTGACTGACTGACTGACTGACTGACTGAGAATCAACGCACAGCCTTAACCGCTCATCGTAAAAATCTGGAACTTGGCAGGTGGACCTATTATATGATGTAGGCGTCCGATAAGAAAGGATTTTTCGAAATTCGAACTCTAAGGGGGTGAAAAAGGGGGGTAAAGTTAGTATGGAACAACTTGATTCCTTGGTCCAATCTACTTCAAATTTTGCATAAAAATTGTTTAAGAGAATTGATGGAAGACGTGATTCTTATTTTATTGAAATTCTTGAAAAATATGTATTTTGTGGGTAATTTTCTTCGATTTGATATCAATACTCATACTCCTTAGTGTTTTTGATTTCAATTACATTTCATTTTGACACATTCGTGAAGTGAAGTATGTCATCTGTCATGTAATATTTTTATAAATTGTGAATATTCAAACAAAATGATTTCTGTCGTCGTAGATCTTCGTACTATTTATCCTGTTTGTGATCTCGGAAAAACAGCTAAAATTCTAACTATGTATAAAGCGGACTGAATCATATTCATCGATAATAAACAGTAAGTAATTAAATATTAAATTTTATAATATTTGACAGGGGTCAAGTTAAATTGGTCAATGGTTAAAGGGCATATTGATATTGTCTCTTTCTCACTTATAGGAACTATTATTTCGTAGTGTTGTTGTAGGGATGGTTGTAGGCTGAGGTTGTAGGTATTGAAATACCCATATACTTTTACATTTTTTTACGGAAGTGGTTGGAAAACAAGCTCAGGAATATGGATCATTTGATATTAGGTGATTACCGTCGACTATGGAGCACATAGATTCTGGAGTCCCTGACCCGTTGCCTAAATAAATAAGGAAGTATAAGGAAGGAGTTAGATTTTTTTTATACAACAAAAGTGGCAAACAAGAATTTCGGATATTTCACTCTCCGAACGAAATGCATTGCTGCTCCACGTCAATATTCTGTAAGAGTTTCACCGGTCGGGCTAGCCTATTTCATAAACGCCCACTCCAAAGATTGTAATGAGAAGTATTTAAATAGAAAAATAATCATGTATACATATGAAAATGTTTTGTCTTGACCGTAGAGACCTGAAATTTGGATAAGAAAGATTTTTTTGAAATTCCCACGGGAAAGCGGGATAAACGCAAACGAAGTTGCGCGGGTTTCTCTAGTATAATAATATATAGACTAGAGAAACCCGCGCAACTTCGTTTGCGTTTATCCCGCTTTCCCGTGGGAATTTCAAAAAATTCTTATCGGTTGCCTACATCACACACCCAAATTTCAGGTCTCTACGATCAAGACAAAACATTTTCATATGTACCTAGTGTTTCCATAAATATTGTAAAAGAGTTTTTTATTTATTTTTCAATTGCAAATAACATTTAATACTTTTACAATGTGTTAGTTTAATACATAAATATAAAACAACTTAAAATATAAAAGGTTTATTCGAAGTGGTCTCCATTGGCTGCAATACAGTCCTTTAAACGTTGAGGCCAGTTATCAATAGAAACACGCACTCTTTCCAAGGGAAAATTCTTCACTGCCAATCGTATGGATTGTTCTAAGGACTCCAAATTATCATGACGTTTAGAGCAAGCTGTACTCTCTAAAACGCACCATAAATCATAATCCAGCGGATTAAGATCGGGACCAGACGACGGCCAGTCTTCAGCTCTGATGAAGTCGGAAACGTTCGATTCCAACCAAGACTGCGTGGACCGAGCTTTGTGACCCGGCGCCGAGTCGTGCTGGAAGGACCATTCTTAGTTATTGAACATGGTGTTGTTAAGGGGCTTGACTACCTTCTCAGGAATGGTATCTTGATACACTTGTGCCGATGTTTTGATACCTTTTTCACAAAAGTATGGCTCAGTCACTCCTTCATAGCTAACACCCCACCAAACCATCACTGAAGTCGGGTAATGCCCACGTTGCACTCTGTCGGCTAATTGGGAAGCTTCCTTAGAGCTTTGAGCATAAATACGGTCATTTTGTTTGTTAAAATGTTGCTCAATTGTAAAAAAAATCTCATCCGTAAACAAAATTTTTCTGTGACCTCCCTTTGCGTACTGCTTTAGTAGTTTTTTCGATTTTACCACCCTATTCTTTTTTAAATTATCAGTTAAGAAATGACCAGTACGTCTCTTATAGGCTGCAAGTCCTACGTCATCTTTTAAAATACACGACATGGTTCTAGGTGCTATCTTCATCTCCCGAGGTATAATCTTTTGCTTTCGGACAGGATTTCTACGAATTCTTTCCCTTACTGCTTTGACTACATTTTTCGTACGAACACTACGTGGACGGCCAGATCTTTTTCTGTGACAAACAGAGGAGCTCTCATTGTACCTATTAATAGCCCGGTAAACAAACATTTGACTAATACCAAGCATATGGAGAGTTTTAAAAATTGCACTTGGCTCCATACCTACTTTGTGTAATGCAATCACAGCGATTCGGTTCTCTTTATCACCCCACTCCATTTTAATATCGCAAAATGTTGTACAATGTATTGGCGCCAAAATAAGAAAAGACAATGAAAAATCATATAAAAATGAAAAATTCCAAATTCAAATGTAATATTTTGTTTATTTTTAGTTGTAACAGTATTTATGGCCAGACTAAGTATACATGATTATTTTCCTATTCTCATTACAATCTTTGGAGTGGGCGTTTATGAAATAGGCTAGCCCGACCAGTGAAGAGCCACCCTTTTACAGAATATTGACGTGAAGCAGCAATGCGTTTCGTTCGGGGAGTGAAATATCCGAAATTCTTGTTTGTCACCTTTGTGGTATAAAAAAAATCTAACTCATTCCTTAAGCTATTTCTCGCTATATCCTGTTTTTTCCTGTTATAGGTCGGCAACGGGTTAGGGACCCTAGAATCTATGTGCTCCATAGTCGACGGTAATCATCTATCAAATGATCCATATTCCTGAGCTTGTTTTCCAACCACTTCCGTAAAAAAAATGTATAAGTATTAGTAATTCAATACCTACAACCTCAGCCTACAACAACACTACGAAATAATAGAGCGAGTCGACGTAATGAGATTTCCTATAAGTGAGAAAGAGACAATATCAATAGGTATGCCATTTAACCATTGACCAATTTAACTTGAACCCTGTCAAATATTATAAAATTTAATATTTCATTACTTACTATTTATTATCGATGAATGTGATTCAGTCCGCTTTATACATAGTTAGAATTTTAGCTGTTTTTCCGATATCACAAACAAAATAAATAGACGACATTATGATTGAATATTCACAATTTATAAATTACATGACAGATGATACACTTCACTTCACGGATGTGTCAAAATGAAATGTAATTGAAATCAAAAGCACTAAGGAGTATGTATAAAGTCGCAGGGTTTCCCCTGACGACCTTACTGAGCTACCATAGTGTCCTCTCACTGCCAGTTGCACAGACTCATGCAACCGATCGTACTGACGGCTAAGGGTGTCTTGGCCACAGCGAGAGGTACACCAGTGAAACAGCAATCCAAAGTGAAGAGACTTTATTAATTATTAATCTTATTATTTATACAAAAAATATTTATCTATGTGTGTATAATATTTGCAATCTATTTGTATGTGTCTCATGTATGTAAAGTGCAGCGCAGCAGGTGAGTTGTGCTAGATAAAGAATTGCAGCGTTGCGTTCTTCATGTTCATTTGGTAAATTGAACATACTGGCGCCTCTCAGGAACTGTATTAAGTCGATTGTTCGCCGCATCAAACGTGCGTAGATGGGTAGTGATGTTGGTACTGTTGGTCGCCCGGGGTCAGACTGGTCGCCGGAGGAGTGCTGTTCGTCGGGATCGTTGTCTGCTGGTTGTTGTAATCAATCCACTTAGTTGCTGCATCAGATATGTTTGTGTGATAATATTACTCCAAATTGTGTTGTCTAAAGTTGTTTGGAAATCTTCGTTGTAAAATAATAGTCTATAGTCTAACTATGCAATTTGTAGAGAATTGCATAGTTTTTACCGAAGGACCATGTATAAAGTATGTGTGTATAATCTATGTGTGTATAATATTTGCAATCTATTTGTATGTGTCTCATGTATGTAAAGTGCAGCGCAGCAGGTGAGTTGTGCTAGATAAAGAATTGCAGCGTTGCGTTCTTCATGTTCATTTGGTAAATTGAACAGAGTATGAGTATTGATATCAACTCGAAGAAAATTACCCACAAAATACATTTTTTTCAAGAATTTCAATAAAATAAGAATCACATCTTTCATCAATTCTCTTAAACAATTTTTATGCAAAATTTGAAGTAGATTGGACCAAGGAATCAAGTTGTCCCATAGTAACTTTACCCCCCTTTTTTACCCCCTTAGAGTTCGAATTTCGAAAAATCCTTTCTTATCGGACGCCTACGTCTTATAATAGTTCCACCTGCCAAGTTTCAGATTTTGAGCGGTTTAGGCTGTGCGTTGATTCTCAGTCAGTCAGTCAGTCAGTCAGTCAGGACAAAGCATTTTATATATAGATAATATTATGAAATGTTTAAATGACAAAAATGCCCGTAAAAGGCCCGGCCAGTCTAGATACTTAGACGCGGCGATCGGCGTTTTTGCCAGTTTTGACGTTCAGCTAAAGAGTTTTTATCAAGTCGGCGCAAACGAGAGACGTGTCATTTCCAGTGGTTTGTTTCAGTGGAATCCGACCCAAAAGATCTTTCGTCGAATTAATATTTAAGGATTGAGACACACATCGCAATCTGTCGAGAGGCTCCCATTAAATTAATATTTAGAGATGAAGTCACGTTGTCGGGTGCACTCAACAGATTACTCCGTTTGACGCGTGGTAAGCACTCGAGAGTGCTCTCAGAGAAATGCAAGGTCATATTTTGCTCGCTTTAACAATTCTGTACACATGTCGGTTGATATAAATAAATAAATAACACAACAACATTTTTTCCCGTGGGAATCAGATGTTATTCCGGGATAAAAACTAGCCTACGTCACTTTTTAGACGTTAAACCCTTAACCTATCTCAAAAAAAAAACATGTCAATTCGTTCGTTACTTTCGACGTGAAAGAAAAACAAACATAAACATGTTTGCATTTATAATATTAGTATGGATGTCTACTATGGAAAGTATGTATTTAAATCAAATATAAAATAAGGACATGGTCCTTAACACAATGTCATTGTGCTGTGCTGCAACCATACCCATGCATTCGTCTCGCCTTGTCTCAGTACTCGAAGCTATAAATCAAGAGCCTGCTTGCGACGCTTACTTTAACTTAAGTCAAGATGCTTTACTGCAAATTCGCTTCATTGCAATAATTGTAGGAAATTAACAGAACATTGTTTAAGTTTAATTTCTGGAATAGTGAAATTGTATATTCAAATTCTGAACTCGAACTGAAGCGTCGCTGTGTGTAGTCTGTAACGAACACGCCATAAGTAACGTCGAACCTAGCCAGTGTTTGGATGGGTTTCCTTATCTCGAGCTTTTCTATGCCTATGTTAAACCGTCGATCTCGGCTGCTGTCGATGGAAACCTCTCGGTGACTTTTAGGCGGCCTGAAAACGGCCTCCGCCAATCTGCATTTGACCAGCATTCCAGAGTACTCTTTAATTCATTACAAACTTGGTTATGATAGAAAAATACTAAAATAATATTATATTTGATTAATTATGTTATTCTAATGTAGCTTGACCTTTTGTTATTAGCAGACGCTGTGCGTAGTAATTATAGGTGTGCAATTATATTTCTGTTGTACTTGTTGTAATGTAAGAAATTCCATGCCCTGAGGCGGCGACTTATAATACAAAAACCAACTTTATACAATGTGTTAAATAGCTTATTATCGTAATTAAATTCAGGCGAATAAAATAAACAATTAAAGCAGCCAGTGACACCGCACTTTTAAAATGGCGGTCGTTAAGGTAAAGTACACGCTATAAAACAGTTTACGACTTTTACGGCACAGACGCATACACAAATTACCGCCCCGTACTTAAAGGGATAACTCGCCGTACTTTGGCAATTACTTTTACAAGACATCTAAATTGGGTTTTATGTTTTATGTCCCCTTTTTGTTCTGCGGTGGACATATGCTCAGGCCACAGGTTTATGAACAATACAGGTTTAGGTACAATAATTGTAAAATTCAATTCCTAAAAAGTTGTAGAACCTAACTACCTACTACTATGAAGAGGTGTGAAGTGGTAGGTGGCTCGTAAAGGTTTGCGTCCACAGGTTGGCATCGTACGTATCTGATCAAACGGTTCTTTTTTACAACAGCTAGCTTTGACTGGGGAAATACCACTTTCTCATAGAATATCGGCGTACTGGGTCTGGAATAATTGTAAACCCGGCATAAAATAGCAATGCGTTTTGTTCGGTAACTCCAACTCCTTTCTATTCTCATTTTCCTTATTTTCTTGTCGCCCTATTTCCTTCCTGGCAGCGTCTACCATCGGAATATTACCAAAATTATAAGATCATTTTATGGAGATGTAGTATTCCATATCGTGTAGCGTCTGTTATCTCGAGTCCAGAAGTTAATGTCTCGCAAACTCGACTTTAATCCTATCGGAAGCTCATTTGCGTTAGTAAATTCAAAGATAACCGCCCAAACACTCCTTCTACTTGTGAACTACATGTACCCAGTTATAAAATAATTTGTTTTAAATTTTCTTATTTATACAGGATGTCCCGTAAATAATGGTCCAAGCTTAAGGGGCAGATAGCCTACATAAGTACCTAAAATTTAATCGTAGGATTGTCAAGAATTTCTTTTTTTCGATTTTTACCATTTTCACTACCCTGGTTCAGATTTGCTGTCACTACAAATGTTAACATTTCTTAGGTCTGACTTTTGGTAATGTTAACATTTGTAGCACAGCAGTGAAAATGGTTAAATTGAAATAAAAAAAAATTGTTGGCGACCCTAGATTTTTTTTAAAATTCAAATTAGTTTTAGGTACTTATGTAGGACTTAAGTACTTAAGCTTGGACCATTATTTACGGGACACGCTGTATGTATACTAGCGAAGCACGCGCAACTTCGTTTGTGTGTATTCCATTTTTTTGAGCGAATTCCGAAAAAAACTTTTGTATTGGATGTCTACGTCATACAAATAATACACCCTCCAAATTTTTTTTTTTTTAGCTAAACAAATTAACTCCACCATCAGAAGCGCAGTCACCGATCAATCTCACTTTGTCGGCCTGAAGTCTCTATTATCAGCGTTTACTCTGTGCCTTGATACGTCAGTAATTCAGGACAAAGCCTTTGGGAGGCCTATGCCCAGCCGTGGACTTCTTATCGCTGAGATAAATGATGATGAAAAAAATCTTCTTATCTGTCAGCAAGCAGGTACTTCTAGTTCGTTGAGGCTCATCAGTAATTCGACGTATTTAAAATCCAATAAACTTAGCGCATACATTGGAGTAGTTCATTTTGTCGCTTTTGAACCCCCTAACACGTATGTACTGGATATACGTCGAATTACACCCTGTATAAATGCACTATCACAATCGAATGAAGAATTAAACATGTACGATATCCAATTCGGTGCTCGAAACAATCGAATTATGCAGTCGGGGAGCGCGCGCAGCGATGCATACGAATCATTTTAACTTGAACGAGAGTTCACGTGCGGTTTGCACGATGAATTTTAATTTGTCCCTCAGGTAACAAACTTTTGGGAATACCCTGATTATGATACAGTTTTGATTGTGTTTGTATGTTTTTGTTACTAGAAACTAAACTACTATTTACGTCCCCGCGCTGGCCCTCACAGCGTAGGGGAGCGTCCCCAAGGTGGCGGATAGGGGAATGGTCGGTAGTACAGCCTAGCTACACTAACCGGCTAAGTCCGATGGACTCGCTGACCAACGACGGGTGTGGTCCTCCAGCATTTCGGGGGCGGGTTGACACCTCGCCCACGTAAAACCAATGTTGCTGGTGAAGCGTATCCCGTTAGCGCTTCACTAGCTTGCACAACATTGTCACTAAAAAAAAAAAAACTACTATTTACGTTAATTTGATGGCTTCAATCAGCATATGTATATTCCGAGAAAATCGTATGTGCAATAAAATCTACTGATATTTATGAACGTGATTCAAATTCAAATTCAAAATTCAAAACTTTTATTCAGAGAATAGGTTTTCACAAACACGTTCTCTTGTCAGAGTATACAGTAATAAATGATTTGTATAAATTAATCTACTCTATAAACTACTACCATTTCGGAAACAAAAGCAAAATGACCACTGGTAAAAAAGAAATGGCGAAAGAAAACCAGTTACGGCCTTTTTTGTCATTTAAAAATATATCGAAATTTTCTTTTTTCTTTTCTTTTTCAACATAGAATTTAAAACTAGGTACATACATACAACATTACGTACGCGGAATGTCAATAAATAGTGCCATTAATTTGTCTCAACATAAAATTAAATCTAAAATATAAAATGCTAA
Organism: Endotricha flammealis; assembly: GCA_905163395.2. Taxonomy (NCBI): domain Eukaryota; kingdom Metazoa; phylum Arthropoda; class Insecta; order Lepidoptera; family Pyralidae; genus Endotricha; species Endotricha flammealis. The sequence continues at coordinate 271,275 of LR990864.1, forward strand.
ATCGGTGTTAAAGATAGGAGCAGACCGCCCGCAAGGCAGCAACCGTTCTCGTGTATTTTCGAGTTGACGTGAGAGTCGGCCTTCCAGCCTCCATTACTGGGCTCACCATCACGATATTATGAACAATATTGTAGGGAACAACAGTAACCCGACCCCCAACGCCACCACCAGTTTGGACAATTTGCGAGCATGACATGCACGTACACATTAACATCCTTGTCATATATTAATTATATTAAAATGTAAATAATAAGAAAAACAGCACCACTTAGATGACACTACGACGTACATGTTACAATATTGAACACAAATTTTATTCATGTAGTTTATTGAACATTGACTGGCTTTTCACGACAAGTTTTAGCATTTCACCTTCACAAGAGGGCCAGGGATTCCTTTCATTTAGATACTCGTTGATAGTATAATACGCTTTGCTGGTTAAGAATTTTTTACATTTAATTTAAATCTATTATTGGGCAAGTTTTTAATATATTCTGGAATTTTATTATACATATGCAAACTTTGGATCATAAATGACTTGCCCGCTTTCCTAAGCCTGAATTTAGGAACAGCTAATTTATTTCTATTACGCGTATTAAAATTATGAATATCGGACACCTGGTTATAGTCATTAATGTTTTTACGAACAAACATAATGCTGTCAAGAATGCACTGTGATGCCACCGTGAGAATATTAGTGCTTTTGAAGAACTCGCGAAGTGATTCACGGTAACCTAATTTATAAATAAAACGCACTACACGCTTTTGCAGCACGAAAATCGTCTCTATATCCGCTGCTTTACCCCAGAGTAAAATTGACGTAAAAGATTGACGTTTGTAGAAGGGCGTTTCTGTGGCATATTTTCAAACATTTTGTCAAAGCCAACTGTCGAAAAGTGACATACAATATGAACGGAAGTTGTACTTCCAATTTCGGCCACGTTCATAAATAGCATTGTAGCACTGTATATTTAAAGCTGTCAACGTTGATGTCAAGTAAATTGCGAGATTCGCTGGTTAATTTACTGTTTTTACAGTGTTCATGAATTTCTAAACTCTAAATTTTGCATGCTAATGTGTGCTGGGCAGAATAAATGTACTTACCTAATCATTTATCACATATAATACTGGAAAGTTATGCTATGCAAATAAAGATATTAAATATATTAATGTATTAGAGTATGTTTGTTTTCACCAACGCCTCTTAGCGTAGGGAATAATCTAACTGAAACAAATTGTATGACATTTAAGACATAAGGTCAAGGAATCGTTGTCAAAAAACAAGCATTTGTCTTATTTCGATCTCTCTTTTACCATTGTACAAACACATCCGTGTTCGCATGTCTTTACATAAAATAGTATGTAATAAATAATATATTTACTGAACAATAAAGACCTCACAATGGGCCGCCATTCAGTGCAGTCGGGTACAATATGAGTTACGCCACTCCTATTCTGCTGTGTATGCAAATCAAGACAATTGAAGGCATCCTGTATGTGCCTAAACGTATGTAGGATGAAATGCCCAAATGCTAGTAGTGTTTCATCTTGTCAGTATCAATGATGAATTTTTTTAATAATTGTTTGTTATTTAAATATTTTCAAGTGAATATTATCTGTACATAGTAATGTTTAATTTCGTTATCTTTTTTACACATAAGCATTATTCTTAATTAACTGTTTAATTCGTAATCTGCTTCATCATCTCAGGCACAAGACGTAAGTTGTGCCAACAGGAATACTTATTTTGGATAGCACAACTAAGTACAACTTAATTGTACAGGATTTTTTTTCTGAAATGTTGTTGGACCAACTAGTTGTGCATAGTAGTTGGTCCAACAGAAAATGGTGATAATTAGCACTAGGGTGGTGATAATTAGGCGTTTCACCATATTTAAATAAATAGATTTAACGTTAGAATTGTCGGTCGCGTAAAGTGACCAGACAAAATAGAACATAATTTTATACCCTAAAGCTCTAAACTCCTAATTGTATATACATACACGATAATTTATAATACCCATCTATAGTTAACTTATGAATATGGATCATTGAACCCTCACCCCTCGCCACGGAACACAGTTTAACCATGAGCCATATGACTCTCAAATTCTTTATTCAACACCACTATCACATAAAATAAGTTTCATCCAATCCAACATCCATAAGCCGACCCCGATAGTGTCAGTTTAACTACTCTTTTATATCTCGTAAACCCGTATTCTATATGAATAAAAGAGTGTCCTATGAATATGGTATAAAGGTTTTTTGATGGCTACTGATACCTAAGGTTTAATGGGGTTTTAAAGTAAGCCATTCAACCCTTTTGGGTTTACAATTTTATATACAAAAATTATGTCTTAAATAAATTTGGCTATTGAGTGCATCCGTATTTTGAAAGCCTTTGACGGAAAAGACAAAAAAAATAAGAAATCGTCGTCGTGCATATGTATGCCATTAGTTTATTTACATGTATAGTGAAAGGTTAATCGGAAAGAGTGAAAAGAGAAGAGAGGCCTTATTATATTCTAACCGTATGTCATCAAAAATGATAAAACGTTTCTAATTGCCATTTCTTTTATTTTTGCTTTTAATTTAGATATGAAAGAGCTTGTTTGTAGAGTAGATTAATTAAAAAAATCATTCATTATATTAAACTTTTACTCTAGTCACTTTCGACATAGACACTTTCTCTGGAAAGGTTCGAATCCCGTTCGGGTTATGATGAAAAATGAAACTTTTTCTGATTGGCCTCGGGTCTTGGATGTTTATCTATGTATATAATGTATTTGTTATAAAATATAGTATCGTTGAGTTAGTATCCCATAACACAAGTTTCGAACTTACTTTGGGGCAATCTGTGTGATTTGTCCCTACATATTTATTATATATTTATTATTTAGAGAATAGGCCTCTAAATTAAACTACTCTATATATAAATTACTTAACATTTTGGAAAACAAAAGCAAAATGACCACTGAAAAATATCAATTTGATATTATAAAAACAATTTTATAAATTTTCTGACAAAAAGATCGCAATGTTACTTCAATCGTAAATTATAACGAGAATAGCTTAATTTCCCCGACGACCAATTCAGGGAAATAAAATATTTGGAATTAAATAACAAAATGAATAACCAATTAGTGTTGGAAAATAATAAAACTGTGTAATTTATTATTTTCAGCACTAATTGGTTATTCATGGACCCTGTCTTTTTAATTCTTAATATTAGTTTTAGTTTAGTTACGTTAGTTAGTAGTAGTTAGTAGTTACATTTTTTTTTACCGGTTTTCTTTCGCCATTTCTTTTTACCGGTTGCCATTTTGCTTGTGTCCGAAATGGTGGTATTTTATAACATAGTTTATTTTCTTTATTTAAACAAGTTGTAAATGACAAGAAAAAGTGCCTGTGAAGGTCTAATTTCTGAAATAAACGCTTTCATTTCATAACAAATGTAAAATATTTATTAGTATATTTTGTTACCGAAAAAGACCAAACTACGGTAAATACCACATATATTATAATACTTAACTACTGTTAGTAGGTTTTAATGTAAAATCTTAGTATTTACAGTAGTAAATACTACAATACCTACAATTTAGAAGCTTTTAATGGTAAAAGTCCAAACTATTCTATACTATTAAGTACACCCTTTAGCAGCTGGCAGAATATATCAAATATTTCTCGGGTGCCATTTACAAGCTTGCCACTATTAATAAATATTTCAATTGTATTTTGTATTCGATAAATCACGTTTGTGATTTGACAATAAATATATATTTTTTTGTATTTTCACAAAAGCATTTTCATCTGGACCATTGATGGTGCAGGTCAATGGTGCATACGGTACGACGGGATCGTAAATGGTATGCAAGCAAAAAATATATATTTCGTTTGATATTCGACTAGAAGGCACAGCTGCCGGTAAAATATAAATTAATAAGCGACGCAAAAACATTTTTAATTAATTTATTTAGATAACAACGTTACTTATTGTGTTTTTGGCGATTAGCCTCTTTCTTGGGCACTCGTAAAATTTGTAAACTAGAGATGTAAATTAAAAACAGAATCATTTTATCACGGAGCGAACGCACAATGGAATAATATAACCAATGAGAGTGATTGAAGTAAAGAACCAAAGATGAGGACTTATTTAAAATCTCTGATCCCATCACTGCGCTTAGTCGATGGAGATGGGATGGGATGGCTTACTTCGTCTCACTGGACGTGATTATGACAGATAAATTCATATCAATGTTGTTCTTAACTTTCAAAAAATGAATGATGATGTTTTCATCATTATTATCATCCCAGCTACGAGAATTCCAATGCTGGACATATTCCATCCCCCAAGCGCTTCCAGTATGAGTAGGTAGTCAATTTAATATTCTGGATTTTTCAAAACACTGGACATTGTGAGACTGGACGTTTATAGGAATGAGACTATTATGGAATGTAGACATTTTTGGATACTGAAGAATGTCAGCCTGAAGGCTTGCGGCCGGCCGTCCTACACTATTAGCAAATTAGCATTCCAGCGTTCACATGCTCCACGTATTCCTCCGGCGCTAGTCAACGTCTTTTGAATTAAATTGACCTATAAAGATGGCCGCCGCCTTTTATTTACATAATAAATTGTCAAAATTTACATAAAGCCAGAGATTCCTAAACCGGGGACGGAAGCAAGGTGGCAATTATAGAATAATCTTTTAATTTTCTTAATTATACGCCGGCCTTAATTATTTCGCGAATTTACTTCTTTTGTTGCGTTTGCAGTTTATTTACTCGTTAAATTATGATATGAAACGGATCATCGAAAGTTAAGGGTTCTTTTTTATGACAGAATTAAAACAGAACAACGAGTTGATCTCTGATTGGTCGAAATCTTCGATAAATCTGTTTTAATTTATTTATTATTTTTATCAAAATGCTTTTGAAAAAGTGTTGAAAAAACATTGCTACGGCCAATGAAAGAGGTGAACAGGGCCTTAAATATGATTCAAGTAAATCATCTAAATATTGCGTGAAGGGATTCACTCAAACTTGTATTTCTCCATTATTAATATTTAGTTTTATCAACGACCTCCGTGGCGTAATGGTTACCACACCGGACCGCCACCCAGGAGGTCCCGGGTTCGGTCCCTGGTCGGGTCATGATGAAAAACGAACTTTTTCTGATTGGCCTCGAGTCTTGGATATTTATCTATATATACATATATGTGTGATAAACATCCAAGACTCGAGGCCAATCAGAAAAAGTTCGTTGAGTTTGTATCCCATAACACAAGTTTCGAACTTACTTTGGGGCTAGCTCAATCTGTATGAATTGTCCCTAAATATTTATTTATTTATTATTATTTATTAATGAAAGTAAATGCTTTACACGCGTCGTACATAACAATTTACAACATTCGATGAAATTTTCTACTGAAACTACTAATTTTATGATCTACGTTTTCGTCTAAGATACTTTTATGATAAAACTTACCGGTTTGCTGAAAATCGCGAAAAACTCTTTTTTTTACCTTTGACCTTGAATAAAAAAATCCATACAGAGGAAATATGAGGAACTTTCAGATTTTATTCATAATTATATTTTGAACGATTTTACCGATTTTCAGCTTGTTGGGAGTTAATGTAGCTTCACCCTTATTTTTTTGTATAATTTGACCGGAGTATACTTAGAAAGAATTTCTACTTGCGAACACTTCAAACTAAAGTAATACAGTTTAATTAAATCATTATGAAACTTCGCGAAGCCGACACACTACCATAGAATTACAATGAACTGCGCAAATTAAGTAAGTGCTGTGGTACTTAACGTTGCGAGATTTATTTTTTTACTTTACTGTTCAGTATTACTATGATTATTAAATAGAGACAGGATTAAAACACTAAGTAACTTTAAGTAGTCCATGAGACATCTTTATTAACTTGACACATGACAATTACATATCAATGTTGCCATCATACACAACATCCCCCGCCTTAACATTAAACACAACACACCACATCTCACTGCCTACATTACAACAAACTTAACATTAGAACAACTTAGCCTAATACATGGTCTTTGAAATAAGCAGGACGTCTAATTTATTTATTTATTTAACTTTATTGACCACAATACAAAGTAATGATACAATTGGCGGACTTAATGCTAATTGCATTCTCTACCAGTCAACCATTGGGAAGTGCGAAAATACACGAAAGCGGCTATGGTTTTTAAAACATGACTACTTATACATACGTACAAACTAAAATTATTATAATAAATACATAGATAAATACATAGATAAATACATATATAACTATATATATAATACATACAAATATATAATATAACTGATGATTATCTGAGACAATAAAATAATGTTGATGATGATTAGTCACTTTGGCAAGCTATCAAATAAATGGGATCGTACTCTTTTTTTAAAAATGAAATTGTTATGCGTGTCTCTTATATGGTACGGTACAGCGCATTCCAGAGTCGTGAAGCTTGGCGAGTAAAAGAATAGGTCATGAAACCGGAATGAAAAAGGGGAGTGAAAAGTTTAAGGGAATTATCTGAGCGAAGTTGACGGTCATGGGAGTGAGAGAGATATTGAAATTTACATTTCAGATATTCAGGAGAGTGAGGGTTGGAAAGTATAGAAAAGAGAGTGCACAACATCCTCTGTTGTCTGCGTTGGCGAATTGGTAGCCATCCGAGTTTCGACCGAAATGATGAGATATGGTCAAATTTGCGGAGACAGAAGATAAATCGGATGGCATTTTTAATAAGCCGGTCCAGCTTATTGAGGAGATCTTCATTAAGATCAGGATAACACACATCACAATAATCAATAAGTGGAAGAATAAGAGATTGGGCTAAGGTAGTCTTGGTAGCAGTGGGAAGAAAGTGCCTGTATCGATTGAGGGTGCGTAAAGTCGATATGACTGAGCGGCTAACTTCAGCAATTTGTGTACTCCAACTAAACGTGTTGTCAATATGCAGACCAAGGTTTTTGACACTGGAACTGTACGAAATAATTTTGGAGTCAAGCGTGAGAGGTATAATGGTGGTATAATCAATTTGCACTACTTGTCTTGTACTCCCCACAATAATCGCCTGACATTTATTTGGATTTACCGGTATACCGAACGACTTTGACCAGTTGCTGATGTTGGCGAGGTTTGTATTTAGAGTGGTAATAGCGGCATTAATATTGTTGACAGGTGTCTGCACATATATTTGTAGATCATCCGCATAGAAATGGTAAGAGCAGCTAATCGAAGAAGACAATAAATTGATAAAAATAGAAAATAGAAGAGGGGATAAAATACCACCCTGCGGTACACCAGCGGACAGACTATTCCAGTCTGACATATTACCACCAACTCGCACTGCTTGCTGGCGACCACGAAGATATGACGAGAACCAATCCAAAGCAGGGGAGGAAAATTTGAGTTGTTCAAGGATGGTAAGAAGAATATCGTGGTCAACCATATTAAAAGCGTTAGAGAAATCAATGAGAACGACAATGGTGACCAACTTATCTTCCATACCTTCACGAATGTCTTCTGTTACTTTGAGAAGAGCAGTAGCAGTGCTGTGTCCAGGGCGAAAGCCAGACTGAAGTGGAGAAAGAAGGCCATTAGAAAAAATAAAATATGACACTTGTTTGTGTGCCATAGCTTCAAGAACTTTTGAAAGGAAAGGTAAGATAGAAATAGGCCTGTAATTATTTAATAGCAAAGGAGTAGGAATTTTTGGAAGAGGTGTTACTAGCGCCTGACGCCAAATAGGAGGAAAAGTGCCACTCAGGAGAGAGAAATTAACAACGTGAACGATGACAGGAAGAATCTTTTCCATGACAGCAACGATCATGTTTCTACTGACGTCGTTGCAGCCCACCGCTTTGGATTTAATAGACATAATAATCTTACGGATATCATCTTCAGAAGATGCAGAAAAAGAAAAGGATTCAATAGGCGACTGAACCATGGAAGCAATCTTCGAAATGGTGTCGGACTTTATCTTGTTGTCAAGAGAAGGCACAGAAGAGAAATGTTTGTTAAGTTCATTAAGAGAAAATTTTAAATTCTCACATGGAGTGGGTGACTTGCCCAAACCTAGTGAGTGAAGAAACTTCCATATGTTGGCTGAAGAAGAGTTACTGATATTATCATGGAAATATTTTCGCTTAGCCGCTCTCACCATGGTATTACAACGGTTTCTTGCAATTTTATACAACTCCCAGTTCGAATCCGACCTCACACGCTTGAAAACACGAAATGCGCGATCACGTCGAGTCATGGCCATACGTATCTCTTTAGAAATCCAGGGTGCAGGTGGCCTCTTCACTTTAACAGCTTTTAGGGGAGCATGAACGTCAAACAACTCTAAAATTAATGTATTAAGGTGAGAAACTTTTTCGTTAATTGTTGACGCATCAAACACCATAGAAAAATTAAGCTTGGCCGCATCACTATTTAGTTTATCTGTATCTATTTTAGAAAAATTACGCATCCAAACAATTTTGGGTTTGGATTTAGGTGGTCTTAGTTTATACTGTAAAAAGATTAAGTCATGTCTGGAAAATCCTGGAGCTAAAAGCTGTCCATGTTTGGCAACAAGGTCTACAGAAGATGTAAGGATTAAGTCAAGCCATGTGTCAGGTGAAGAAGGGTTATGATGTGTAGGCTCCAAAGGCAAAACAGAGAGGTTGACTGACTTAACTATGTTGAGAAGCTTGTGTGATTGAGTATTAGTACTCATGAGATCTGTATTGAAATCACCCATGATTATGTGATGTGTGTAGTCCGAGCAGAGATGTTCTAGAATTGTCTCAAGGTGAGCGAAGTAATCTATAGTAGGAGGACAATAAACGACTCCGAGAATGGCTTTAGTACCTTTCAATGAAATTTCTACGAAAAGGTACTCCGCAGAACTGGAGTACATAGATGGAGACGACACGAGAATAGTGTAGGGTATGTCACTGCGTAGGTAGATTGCAACACCACCACCACCTTTACCAGTACGGTCATTACGAATTAGGACATACCCTGGAAGTGAATAGGAAGAAGAAGATAGATTCGGCTTAAGCCAGCTTTCTGAAACAAGGATAGCATGAATAGAAGCAGAAGAAGAAGTAAAAGTTTCAAGAAGATCAGCGTAATGAGAAGGTATACTTTGCGCGTTTAAATGGCAAGTATTAAAAAGATAGGGCTCCTTGTTGAGCACATCATTTAATAGCACACCCAGTGTCTCTGGTTCATTAAACGAATCACCACTATTTTCGGACGAACTGAAATCTAATGCAGAATGAAAAGAATCATCATCAGTCATAATAATTATAAAATATAAGATATAATAATATATAAAAAAGATTATTAAAGTATAAATATAAATAAAGCAAAGTAATTTGCTCCAACGTCCTGCCGGTTGCATAGATAAGAAAATTATAGGTTCAAAGAAACACATATCAATAACAAATTACAACTAATTACAAGTGGTGTTTGACTTTGATGTTTGATTCATGGCTATAATTTAATGCGGAAACAACTTTGTTAGTGTTAAAAAAAAAAAAAAAAAATGTAATTGAAAACAAAAATAAAATAAATAAAATATACATTGAATACATTTTGGAACGTTGCCAACAAAAAAGAAAATTACATAAAATGTCATAATGACATTTGACAGAACGTCAAAAAAAAAAAAAAAAAGTTCTTGTAAAAGCGAAAGTTGAAAATAAAACTTACTTCTCGTAATTTTAGAAGTGACGAGAATAATAATTAATAAACGTTAACCCGCAAATGTAAAAATAAAATATACCTACAAATGCATAATAAAAATATCAAACACCACCGATAAACTATTGCTTATGCTTGCGACAAATAAAACTTATTTGCGTGCCCTGGCTGTCCTTTTTGGTTTCGGACAATGCTCAAGCGAGACCTGTCCTGTCGTCCCCGCCGCTGTCGTTGCTGTCGCCGCCACTGGTGAAGCCGAAGTGTGAGACCCCGACGCCTGAGGCTCATCTTCTGATGCAGCAAGCAACGCAAGTTCGCTGTCTGTGAGCAGCCGCCGCCTGGAGCCATCCTTCAACTTCACAACTATAGTGCCGTCCGTCGTCCAGCATCGCCTCATCCCAAAGCGCTTTCGGGCCTTCGTGAAAACTGACTGCCGCTGTCGTGTGAGGAACTCTGAGACAGCAATGGAGGTACCTTTGAGGGCTGCCTTCTTCTTCCATATAGAGGCCTTCAGTGCTCGGTCAGCAAAGCGCATCAACACCGGACGGCATTTGTCTTCTGATGGTCTACCAATACGGTGACAAACAATCAGCTTCTCTGGCAACAGGTCTATACCCAACTTATCACAGAGAAGTCCCAGTGAGAATGTTCGCAGATCGCCATCAATATTTTCCGGGATGCCATTAAAAAGAAGATATTTAGAGCGATGTCTCATTTCCATAGCATCAATGGACGAAGAAATAGAGGCAAGGTTGAGCATACACCAGACATCTGATTTGAAGCTCATAAATTCCTCCTCCAAATTGGTGACAGGGACTTGTTGAACAGGAACTGGTTGTGATGAGTTGGCCTTTAGTTTTTTCTCAAACTCTGCCATTGTCTTCATCAACTTGGCCTCAATAGCATGCTGTGTCTCCATGATGTCGAGATAGTTAGCCATGGTAGTTGTCGACTTGTATATAGTGATATGTGTTGAAAATGAGGTTATAATACCGGCCGGCAGGACAGTGACTAATCACTTATGGTGCATATAAAATGCTAATAACACTTGTGTGTATTGATTATATATAATTTAATAATATGAAGTGCAAATTAACCATGTAAGTATATAAATTTATTAAAATTGAATTTTTTATCTGAGAGCACACTGTTCACTTATTTCAAACCTACCGCCGAAAAAAGTCAAAAAAATCAAAGTCTAATCATTCTGCCAGAGCGAGTAGTCATGGGAGCTTCAGAGTTGCTATTTTGAGTTACATTAATTCTACTACCATTACTACTCACCCTAGGTAACACTATTGCTTTTTCAGATCTATTTACTACATCATCACATACATCTATCTCCGGCTTTACAATAAACTTATTCTTACTATGATTAATGTGTTTTTCATTTCTAATCACTACATTTCCCTTTTCATTTTTAACAGCAAATGACCTTGGTCCTACATTACTTATAACTTTACCCGGACACCAAGTTTTACATGGAATATTTTGCACTGTAACATCATTCCCTGGCATAAAAGGTTTTCTATTTTTTGATGTTTTATCATAGTTATTCTTGGAATACTGTCTCAAATTAGTAATTTTTTGTTTAATCTCCTTTGAATTCAGGGAGTGAGGCCGCAGTACATCACTAGTACATGGTATATTAGTTCTTAAAATTCTAGACATTAACAGCTCTGAAGGACTATAATTTAGTCCTGCGACAGGTGTAGTCCTGTAATGTAAAAGTGCCACATTGAAATCAGAGTTACTGTCTTTGCACTTTCTCATCATATTTTTGACAATACCTACAGCTTTTTCTGACATTCCATTCGATTGAGCATAATGTGGGCTTGAATGTATTAATTTTATTTCTAAAGACATAGTAAACTGTTTGAAACTATAGCTATTAAATGGCATATTATCACATACAATTTGTTTCGGAATACCATGAGTAGCAAAAATCACCTTTAATTTACTAATAACATTATTTGCAGTTTTGTTCTTTAATTTCTTAACTTCTATCCACTTAGAATAAAAGTCAATCACTACAAGGTAATCTTTACTTCCAAAATGACAAATATCCATCCCTATTTTAATAAATGGTAAATCAGGAATTTCATGAGACAATAGAGGCTGTTTCACATTAGAAGGTCTGTACTTCTCACAAGAGCGACACAATAATACATAATCCTCTATTTCCTTTGACATACCTGGCCAATATAATGACTTTCTTGCTCTTTTCTTACATTTTACTACTCCTGCATGTCCTGCATGAACAGTACTTAGTACATTTTTTCTCATATTTTTAGGAACTAAAATTCTATTGTTGTAGTATACTATGCCATCTTTAATGTGTAAGTAATTTCTTAATTTATACAATATTTTTAATTCTTTATCACTAATGTTTCTATCATTTTTAGGCCAATTATTATTATACCAAAACATTATTTCTTTTATATTGTTATCATTACAAGATTCTAATTGAAGTTTTTTCACACTACTGTCAGAGATAGGTAACTCACTCTCAAAACAATGTACCACTTCTCGCAAACCAGGTTCTACTTTGGCATTATTAGTAAGAAAATTTCTGGATAAATAATCAGCAACAAACATTTTACAACCTGGTATATAATTTATTTCAAAGTCATATTTTAAAAGTTTGAGAACCATGCGTTGTAACCTGGCTGAGATTTTGTTTATATCTTTTTGCATTATTGCCACAAGAGGTTTGTGGTCAGTTTCTACTACAAATCTGCGTCCATAGACAAATTGATGGTATTTGTCCATCGCGGCACATATAGCGAACAATTCTTTTTCAATTGGAGCCCACCTTTTTTGACAATCTGTATAACTTCTAGAATAGTATGATATGGGCTTCTCATTTTGTAATAAGCAAGCTCCCATACCCTTGTCAGAACTATCAGTTTGTAATGTAATTAATCCTTTTTTACTTAACACAGCTAGTGTAGGTGGCTACTTAATTTATTTTTTAACTCTTGAAAAGCTGAGTCATGCTCCGTTGCCCAGTTCCATACAATATCCTTTTTTAATAAATTTCTTAATGGTTCAGTAGTTTGTGAAAAATTTGGTATAAATTTACTTAGATAGTTACACATTCCTAAGAATTTTTGCAACTCTTTAACACTTTTAGGTTCTTTTAAATTTAATATGGCTTCAATGTGGTCTGGGTCGGGTCTTATGCCCTCTTTACTAATTACCAAACCAACATATTTAACATGATCACTACAGTATTGCAATTTATTACTATTAAATTTAACATTATGTTTTCTGGCCCGTTCTATTACCTGACTTAAGATCCTATCATGTTCACTTTTATCTATTCCCGCGACAATGAGATCATCAAAATATATCTCAAGACCTTGTATATCACTAAAGATATTATTATTTATTCTCTGCATAACCTCTGGAGCCGATGAGATACCAAAGGGCATTCTCTTAAAAGCATATCTACCAAAAGGAGTTCCAAATGTGCACAATTTTTTATCATCATCTAAAATTATTTGAAAAAACCCATCTTTAAGATCTAAAACAGTGAAAATTGCTTTACCTGATAGGTTATTAAATATTTCCTCCGGTGAGGGGATAGGGTAATTTTCTCTTTGTATATTTTTATTTAACTCCTGTGGATCTAAACAAAGTCGAAGGGACTTGTCCGGTTTCTCTACTATAACTAAATTGCTACACCACTCTGTAGGGCCTTGTACTTTTTCGATGATATTTCTACTTTCATAATTATCTAAAGTCGTTTTAAGTTTATCTTTAATCGCTAATGGCACTTTTCTAACTGGCTTTATTACTGGCTCAGCATTCTCTATAACTTTTATTTTATATGTACCTATAGTACCTAATCCTGTAAAAATATCCTTATTTTTCGTTATAAAAGTTTCCTTTGTTGAATAGGACTGAGAGATTTCATCTATTCTCTGTATTAAATTTAATCTATTACAATCTGCTAAACCTAATACAGGTGTAACTGGAAGTTTTATTATATTAAACTTAATTTTATATTTATTATCTCTTACCTTACATTCCAGTTCAACACAACCTTTTGTTTTTATTTTTTCTCCATTGTACATTACTAAAACTGTTTGTGTTTCATGAATCTGACTGTTCGTTTTGATTTTCTTATATAAATCCCACGGTAGGGTGTTGCAATCAGCTCCTGTATCCAATTTGAACTCTATGTTGTTTCCATTTATACTTATTGGCTCTCTCCATTGTAAACAAGTTAAACTTCCGACTTCTAACGATATACTATTTAAATTTAACACAGAATCACTGCTGCTGCTACTGCTACTACTGTCAGATTGATCTTCTTCTAGTGTATAAACTTTCTTCATTTTATTTTTCTTCTTATTTTTACACATCGCTGCATAATGATTGTATTTTTCACATATCATACATTTTATACCATACGCTGGACACTTTTTATATTCATGATGTTTGCCACATTTACCACAAACTTTTTCTTTTAGTCTAGCACCAGCGCCTGTATTTCTATACTTTATGGCATCTATTTTGCACTCGTTTTCAATTTTTTGTATCTGCATTCTTCCAGCCTCCGCTGCTCTGCATATTTTTAAAGCGCTTTCCAATGAAAGTTCTTCTTCTCTTAATAAACGTTCTTTTAAACTCTTTTCCTTTATTCCTAGTACTAACATCATAGTAATCATTCTATTTTCCAATGTCTCAAATTCACATTTATTTGACTGCGTTTTTAGTCTAGTAGCGAAGTGGTCGATTGTCTCACCGTCCTCTTGTCTAAGATTTATGAACTTGTAGGAGTTTAGTAACAAGTTTTTTCTCGGCTCCACGTAGGCTTCGAATATTGTAATCACCTCGTTTAATGTGGTACATTCGACCGCCTTGTTGTTGTATACTTCCATGGCGTCGTCGCCTGCGCAGTTCAAGAACAGTGCTATTTTCCTCGCCTCTTTTACGTTTGCGAGGTCCGCTGCATCTAGGTATATGCGGAATGCCTGAATAAACTTCGCAAAATTATTATTTTCTGGAGTTAATTTCAGGCCCCTCGGCGGCTTTACGCCCTCCATGCTGTATGTATGGTTTTGTCCACGAGGGAATTTTCACCAAGTTTTTTATTTTAATTTTAAATATAGATAATCGTCTCACTTTTGAGAAATATTCTGGTATTATACTTTTCCAGTTTATTTACTGTTAATTTACACCTGACACCATGTTCAGTATTACTATGATTATTAAATAGAGACAGGATTAAAACACTAAGGATTAAAACACTAAAGTAACTTTAAGTAGTCCATGAGACATCTTTATTAACTTGACACATGACAATTACATATCAATGTTGCCATCATACACAACATTTACAGAATGAGAAATAAAGTGATTTCTTAGTCATTGCGCGGTCACAAGTTGCTGATAACCAATCTGAAAGATAATAAACAGATCTCGTTTACTATTTAATGACAAAGTCTGATAGAACCATGTATAAGTATGTCATGCTCGCTTAAATAATAAAATTTTGCGCGATTGGAGGATTGGTAGAGGCCAGTGTTCTTAAGCCTGATTGTCACCGACTTGGCTTAACGATTGTCTACCATCGATGACAGCCTTGACCGACCGAAGCTCGAGATAATTCAATTTACTATTATAATTTTTAATTTATTGGGTAACAAAACTTACATTTAGACAAATAATTGCTGGAGGTTCCTTTTAAGCAATGGATGTTTGTGCCAGGACCCTCCGCTATTCTTATCGCTATGTTTCACACAGGTAATGTTACCAGTGTGACATAATCTATAATTATATTAAGTTTAAAATGATTACAGAGTTTATTACAAAATTAGTAGTATTAGGTATGCCTATGAACTAATTAGAGTCTTGTAATATAAGAGTTTTATAATTCCATCTAAACACTGGCCAGGTTTGACGTGGCTTTATTAAAGTAAACGTAGTGGAAATTAAGTTTAGTAAAATATATTGCGTGCTTTATCAAAGATACAAAGAATAACAAGTAATCACCACACAACACAGATCTTATTTTAATCTAGAAGGGAAGACTTCATAGAATTACGCTGGAAGTGCTTTCCTAACATTCCCTCTTCTTTTTTTCAAAATTAAATCTTTCTGGAGGTTTAATTTGACTCCGATCACGAAGTACACGGATACTACCTTCAACAGTTTGAGTGTCTTCTTCTTGTCGATCTTCTTCATTACTAGTACCTGTTTCATACCAAGTATCTTCTTCATGTCGTTCTTCTTCAGTATCACTTATTTCATTATCCAAATTCACTGAATGCAAGTGATCATTACTTTGATTAAGTACTTCTAAGTTTGGTTGAACATCTATGGAAGAAGTAGGTAGCTCATAGGTATTCTTTTTGATTTCAGGTTCCTCACTAACAGGTGTGTCTCGGTCTAACAGAGGTATTTCTTCAAAAGTTACATCTCTGGAACGCAACAATTTAAAGTTCCTTGTATCATAAACTCGATACCCATCATCACCGTCATATCCTATAAGAATTCCTTTCTTTGCTTTTTTATCTAGTTTATTTCTCTTTTGTTTTGGGACATGCACGTAGCATACGCAACCAATGATTTTGAGATGATTTATTTTGGGTTTCTTGTTGTACCATAACTCATACGGTGACTTGTCATCATTTGGAGTGGGTCCCGTACGATTTAATATGTACACTGAAGCTTGCACTACTTCAGCCCATAAACCTTTAGGTATCTGATCATGAGCGTGCATGAGTGCTCTTGCCATCTCAACAATTTGTGCGATTATCTCTTTCGGCACAACCGTTTTGTTCGGGAGTGTAGGGCATTGTCAGCCTCTGTTTAATCCCGTGTTGTCTCAGCGTACTTCGTACTTGTTCATTGTCGAATTCACCGCCATTATCACTAAGCAACTCTTGAATGACGTGTCCTGATGTCTTAGCTTCTACTAGAAAATCCTTCAAGCGTGCTTGAACTTCTGACTTTTGTCGTAAGAAGTATACGTAACGAAAACGGGTGAAATCATCCTTGATTAGAACAAAGTATCTATACTTTGAGATCGAATACACAAAAGGTCCACACACCTCAGTGTGTATTAGCTCTCCAGGTCTTGTAGTTCTCTCTCTGGTCCCAAACGTCCTTCTGTGGGCTTTTCCATAAACGCAACCTTCGCAAACTTCTTTGTTATTTTCAGATTTAAATTGCATAGCATATTCTCTTTGCATAACTTGTTTGACATGTCTTTTGTTTTGGTGTCCCAAACGTTCGTGGTACAGTTGAAGTTGGTTATTAACTGTTAGTTGGTTAATCTCAAGTTTAGGTGTAATTACTTCTATTTTAAGTTTGTACAAACCTCCATACTTGTCACGAGTACCGACTAACTTTGTCTTACCATCAACCTTAAACAAACATGACCGAGTGTTTGATTCAAAGGAGCTATTCTCACAAAGATCTTGTGCGGCTAGCACTGAGAACAACTTTCGTTGTATACTGGGAACATACCAAACATTTGTGAGTGTAATTGTTTCGTTTCGGCCATTAATGTCAGCTTTTACTTGTATTAAGCCCTTTCCGATAGCTTCAATATTTTCACCATTTGCTGTCATTAGTCTGTGAGATTTGCTAAAGTACTCGAAAAATACATATTGATCTGCTCTATTGGTTACGGGACTTGTTGCTCCATTGTCCACGTACCATGAGTCTTTATCATCACCAAGAGATAAAGCTAAACTTGACAATATAGCAGCATTTGATATGGATTCCTTTGTAGGTTTTGGCGGTCTACCATCCGTAATCCATTTCTTGCATTGTTTTACTCGATGTCCGCTTGCTCCACAATAGTTGCACTTGGACATCTTTTTGTGGTCTTGCTTTCTGTTACGTACTATCAATACCTCCGTGCTGGATTCATCCTCAGCTTCAGATTTATTTCTATCTTTCAAAGCTCTCTCGTGAGCGCACAACTGGGTGGTCAAGTTCTCGATTGTACGATCTTTCAATGTCATCAGTAGCCAACTCGATTTAAAACTGAAATACTCTTCTGGCAGGGAATCCAAAATCTTGCATATCAAAAGAATTTCTGGTAGTTGATTGCAAACTGTTGACAAAGCTTGATTCAGATCATGCCAAATATTTTTTATTGCAGACATAAAATGTGAACCCATGTCATGAGTGGGGTCTTTCTTGTAATTAAAGAGTTGCATACACAGATCGTAGGTTCAGTCCTGTGATCCTCGCTCATAAAGACGGTTTAATTCGTCCCACATATCACTCGCAGTTGTAAAACGCATTACTTTGTTCAGCATTTCGTTGGTCATATTAGTAGTCAGTAGTAACAGTGCTGTGCTTTCTATTTTATTATATCTGCCACACTTGTCTTTGTACTTAGTAAAAGCTTCCGCTTTGGCTCCTTCACCCGGATGTGCCGGCTTTACTAGAGTACCCTGCACCGCATCTAAGGTGCTTGTGTTACTCCGCAGCAGCAACAACACTTTATATTTCCAGGTCGGCCAGTTGCTTCCATCGAATAGTCCTATTTCGAGTTTCATATTTGAAGACAACATGATTCACTCTTTCGAACTTTTATCCTTTAGAAAACAATACTAAAACTTTTAAACTCTCGTTTTTGCATGCTCTGCTACCATATTAAAGTAAACGTAGTGGAAATTAAGTTTAGTAAAATATATTGCGTGCTTTATCAAAGATACAAAGAATAACAAGTAATCACCCAGCAACCACAACACAGATCTTATTTTAATCTAGAAGGGAAGACTTTATAGAATTACGCTGGAAGTGCTTTCCTAACAGGCTTAACTTGCGTGTTCGTATTAGAGTGCGACACACAGTGCGACACACAGTGACGCCATCGAAATCCGCGTGATAACGTTAAATCTGTACAATACGAAACTCTTTATTGCACCATTAAAAATAAATAAATAAAACTTAAAAAGTTCAAGGCAATTTATCTTCGTTAACGCGTTAGCAATCGATTAATGTCAACCTGTACAAAATTGAATGGTCTCTTGGCGCCGTGGAGCATCCTGGAGGGCAATCTAAAATATTTAAAAAAAGGTTCACACCCGACAAGTACCGCTTGAGGCGATCGTTATATTTCGTTGGTAGTTGTAGGTACAGCGTTAGGTACCAATAGCAATGTAACAATAGTGTTGGTAGTTGTAGGTACAGCGTTAGGTAACAATAGTGTTACACTATTGTTACATTGCTATTGGTATCTAACGCTGTACCTACTTACTACACACGACGTAGTACGTCTATACGTATATAGGCTATAACTAACTCAAAACAAAATAAACAATACCCCAACTTTTATTTGGACGTTTACAATAACATTGTAATGTTACGTTACATGTTGATGTAAGCGCCTGTAATGTTTTTAGTGTGAAAATTCTAAAGAATCCACCAAAAAAAAAAAAAAAATTTAAACACTTATTCATGACTATTATTGTTTTGATTATTATATTTCAATTTGCTGTGTAACACTTGGTTACCAAAGAGGGAAAGTCATTTCAATACTAATCCTTCTCATGAGTTCTAAGACAGCTGTAGTTTCTCTCAATCAATAAACTTCGTTATTGTCAATCTGAGGTCTTTATTGATCCTGCCTGGCTTTACAGGAGACACAACGTTGAGTATATGAAGTGGGCTTGTCCCGACGTTGATATTAGTCAGCACAGTTTTGCAATCTACACTATTAGGCTATGCAGAACAGAATCGTCCCAATTCCATTCTCGATGTCCCAATTTTTGATATGCCTTTTGACTTTTTCGGTACACCGATACAATCTGGGTACGAACACGGCAATCGCTTTTAGTATAAACAGAATCATCACGAAATTGGCTGTAGCAAAACTCACCGATCTAAGTCGAAAAAACTATGTGAATAAATTACTTATAGGTATTTTTTCGAATAGGTATATCAGGCATTTAAGTGGTAGAGCCTTACTACTATGAACTGCGGGGCAACCATGAAAATGTCCATCTGAAACAACGAAACACGTAGTCCTGACAAAAAAGACATGACTAGTTAGAATAAAGTTCAAAAGTGGTTGGAATTCAACGAAACGTAAACGTAGTACGTATTTTCGGAATTTCGTTACATGGTTGCCCCGCTGGTTTGTACAAATATTTAGCTAATCAATTGAATTGAATTAAAATTTATGCCATAAAAAAGGTTTATGTAAAAGGAAAAAAAAAATCTTAAAAGAAATATTGTAATTACAAATTGTAGTGAGACGCCTCTAACTAAAAGTGGATTAAGCCGCGCTCCTGGCTTCATGAATATTCATATCGGCTAACTATTCCCTGACAGGGTCTTAGGTTTTCTCATATACTGAATGAAGGTGAAAGAATTTTTCATTAAACTAAAGTTTATACTTATTTTATAATTAAATACTACTAACTAGTAGTAGTAGTAAGGTAGTATGTAGAAAAGTTCTTTTACGTCATCCCGCAGGCTATGCAAAACAATTTATTGCTGCTACGCACCCATATTCAGTGAGAGGGTGATACTTCCCCGGTTGAGCTAGCTGATTTCATAATACATATATGCCACTCAAAAAAATGTTGAGCTTTCGAATTTTCCAAACTCGTAACTCCCCATAAACAGTGAATATTACATGAAGTCCTTGTTTCGAAATTATGTTCAAGCCGTAAAAGCTTTCGTCTTTCGAAACATCGAAGTCTTAAAATAAATTATTTCCATCCGGCTGTTTGTTTAAAAGTGTTTATTATTCAATAAGCTTATTGTTTTCATATTTTGAATCAACAATGTTTTCCCCCTCGGCTTAAGGCGGACCCACACTACACTGGGTGCCTCTTTTTTTATGCCATACGATGATACAGATTCGGATACCTAGTTCGGGTGCCACACACCACACATTTTAAATTACTGCTCACCAGTAGTTGTGACAAGTGTTGCCTACTTTATGAATGCGCGAAATACTCATTTTATGTTCTTTATTCGTAATTATGAGTTCAACAGTTGTATTGATAATTATTATAAAATCATTAAGGACTTATTCAAACTAGATAATTTTATAGCGATGCTATCTTGATTTTTCACGAATTTTGCATCTAAACGCAGGAAAAACGCCGATTGTCGCGACTTAAAGCAACCAGTCTGAATAAGCAACACAGTACGGAGCTACCTTCAGTGACGAGGGCGTTTCCCATAATTATTTCTGTCAACATTTTTTTTTATGGAAGATGGCAAACGAACAGTCGAGTCACAGGACGGTAAGCTATCACCGCCGTCGATAAAACTCAGAGTCTTACAAACTTACGTACTTTTAGCATGAAGAAAATATAAAATAAAGAAAACGCATTGCTGCTTCATGCAAGGAGATGTATGGTGTCGTTGTGTGTACGTACTCTAAAACGGACACCTAAGTCAGGAAAGGTCGAATCTAACTCGTGATTTGACAGGTTTCATTATCTCGAGTTTCACCGTGCTTCGGAGAGTTAAGCCTTAGGTCGCGGCTGTTGTCGATGGATGACAGTCGTTAAGCCAAAACAGTAGCCTTTAAGTAACTTGAAAACACTGGCCTCCGCCAAACTCTTTCAATTTAAAAAAATCCCTATCGTTTGAAGGGGACCCGTATCCCTGCAGAAAGAGAGACAAAAATAAGGGTTTTATTTTGAGCTCAACAATATTACAACCATACCTTTTTTATTCTGAATACAAATTATTCTGAATCCTTACAAAGCTACTAAAAGATGTTAGGAAAGGTACGAATAACTCGTAAAGAAATATACGTTCAACTATTGAGGGCTTCCGAAACTTAGTTAATATGTAGTTACTGGAAAGTTAGCGCAAAAAGTATTCTCAAAGTTTTGTCAGCTTTGAATGCAATAGGCCAAATCGGAAACCACTTACAAAAGGATACATAGGCCAAGGTATTTTAGATAAATAATCTAGAATTACGCTTCATTTAGAGATACCTCAGACCAATATATTAACCCTAGATCACTAATCATTAGTCTCACAGACTACAGCCCCCTGACGCAATCGTCGTCTAAGTATGTTCCACACCCTCCCCCGCCCATACCCTTTTAGTACCTTTCTTAAATGTCAATTTAGTGACCTACGCGTGCTCATTGCACGTGCACATCAATTAGTTCCGGAGATTTCGCCAAACATTAGTTTCTCGGACTAGGTAATGTGTAGTGACTACGTGTGAAAATTTTACTAAGGTAGGTATGTTCTGTGGGTCCACGGACACCCGCCGGCGGGGTTGCGGAAGTATCACTAGTGCTCGCGACCCCGCCACGTGAAGGCGGAGAAGGTGGCAGACAGTCAGGTTTTTAGTCGGTATCCCTCATTGGTTAGAGAGGCGAGCCCGACAGACCCCCGTCGCTTCCCCCAAGTGGCGGGACATGCAGTAATGCATTTTCCTGACTTTAAACAAAACAAAAAAAGGTATGTTCCGTATATTATATTTTATTATTTTTACAAAATGTTATGCCAAGTACATCTCAACATCAACCAAATAAACGTAAAATTTGTGCTTTTTCCTTACCAAAAGCACAGGATGACAAAATTTGCTTGTCACTACTGCAAAAAAGCCATTTGTGGAGAGCATACCATTACCATCTGTAATGACTGCCTAGAATAAGTTTTTTTATTTCTTTTTGTATTTATTAGCTAGATTAAAATGATTTTCTTATATTTCATGTGATTTTAAGACAATAAAAATAGTAAACAAAGAAAATATTGAAGTTTTATTTTGTTAGGCTGTGAAACTAATGTGTAGTAGTAATAGTGTTAGTCGGAAAAAAAGGTTAGTGAGCTAGGGTTGAATCGATTTCTCAAACATAAAATTCGATTTTAAAAATGGACCTAACTAGCCAAACTAAACGCTAACTCATGAATCCGATCTGAAATCGACAAGATTGTAATCTCTGGACATACACTATACCTAGTCTTGCCATAAATATTGTAAAAGGTTTTTTTATATTTTTCAATTGGAAATAACATTTATTACTTTTACAATGTGTTAGTTTAATACATAAATATACAACAAAAAAGGTTTATTTAAAATATAAAAGGTTTATTCGAAGTGGTCCCCATTGGCTGCAATACAGTCCTATAAACGTTGAGGCCAGTTATCAATACAAACACGCACTCTTTCCATGGGAAAATTCTTCACCGCCAATGGTATGGATTGTTTTAGGAACTCCAAATTATCATGACGTTTAGAGTAAGCCGTACTCTCTAAAACGCACCATAAATCATAATCCAGGGGATTAAGATCGGGAATAGACGACGGCCAGTCTTCAGCTCTGATGAAGTCGGAAACGTTCGATTCCAACCAAGACTGCGTGGACCGAGCTTTGTGACCCGGCGCCGAGTCTTGCTGGAAGGACCATTCTTGGTTATTGAACATGGTATTGTTAAGGGGCTTAACTACCTTCTCAAGAATGGTATCTTGATACACTTGTGCCGATGTTTTGATACCCTTTTCACAAAAGTATGGCTCAGTCACTCCTTCATAGCTAACACCCCACCAAACCATCAGTGAAGTCGGGTAATGCCCACGTTACACTCTGTCGACTGATTGGGAAGCTTCCTTAGAGCTTTGAGCATAAATACGGTCATTTTGTTTGTTAAAATATTGCTCAATTGTAAAAAAATTCTCAACCGTAAACAACATTTTTTTGTGACCTCCCTTTGCGTACCGCGTCAGTAGTTTTTTCGATTTTACCACCTTATTCTTTTTTAAATTATCAGTTAAGAAACGAGCAGTACGTCTTTTATAGGCTGCAAGTCCTAAGTCATCTTTTAAAAAACTCGACATGGTTCTAGGACCTAGAACCATGTCGAGTATTTTAAAAGACCTAGAATCTAGGTGCCATCTTCATCTCCTAAAACACCACATTTTCAAGGTTTTCTCCTCATAATACTATTGTTGTATGAATCGTTTAAGACTGATTATTTTTGTTTTTAATTTATTTATTTTTAATGAAAGTTTTAACTGTCAATATTATTACTTTGTGTAAAAATTCGAACATTATTTTAAACATTATTTTTTTATTAATACCGTTTAACTGATTGATGATGATTTTGTCTTGTTTTTGTTTTTTTTCTTCTTTATTTTGTTTTATTATTTTCATTTATCTGATTTATTTTAATTCATTTTTTATTAATTTCTAATGGTTAATTAATAATATGTTTTTTTTTGTAATTTGTAATTTAATTTTGTAATTGTTATTGTAATAAAATAGTATTGTTAATTGCGATAATAATAAATTGTTAAACATGCATCAGTGACTTAATCCATTAGTTAAAATGGTGTCACCGGCCGATGCAACTGTGACGCGCTTCACTGATGACACGAATTGTGGTGCTGTATTCGTGATCGTCAAACCAAATATAATATAAAAGTACCCACATTATAATAAATAATTTTGATGATTGTACGCTCACCTATAAAAATGTATTTAAATAATTTGTTATGTTTCTCTGTAAGTGATTAGTCATAATCTTTTGAGAAATAAATAATTTGAAACCGTATCTCCCGAGATAAAATCTTTTGCTTTCGGACAGAATTTCTTCGAATCCTTTCCCTTTCTGCTTTGGCCACCTTTTTCGTACGAACACTACGTGGACGGCCAAATCTTTTTCTGTCACAAACAGAGGAGCTCTCATTATACCTATTAATAGCACAGTACACAAACATTTTACTAATACCAAGCGTATGGAGTTTTAAAAATTGCACTTGGCTCCATACCTACTTTGTGAAATGCAATCACAGCGATTCGGTTCTCTTTATCATCCCACTCCATTTTAATATCGCAAAATATTGTACAATGTATTGGCGCCAAAATAAGAAAAGACAATGAAAAATCATATAAAAATGACAGATTCAAAATTCAAATGTAATATTTTGTTTATTTTTAGTTGTAACAGTATTTATATCCAGACTAAGTATATGTCCAGAGATTTTAATCTTGTCGATTTCAGATCGGACGTTTTGTGACACGAAAGAAAAACGAGAAATAGAAATTCGCTTTCTCTCTTTCTAACCAAACGTAAACATATTGAGTAAAAAGGATGGCGCGTTTAGATTTTGGTTTCTCGTTTACGGAAATCAAGCAAATTCAGATTTTCAATTGATATCATCCTTCCTGCTATATTTTAAATAAAAACTAAAATCTAAAAAAATAAAAATAAAAAAACACTATAAAAACAAACAAAAAAATGTTTAATACACAATGGAATGATTGTAAATAAAATCGATTTTTAAATGCGCCGGAAAAGTTTAACGTAATTGTAAATAAAACTTTTGTGTTTGTAGTTAGCTATTAAAACGAAATCTAAGAACTCAAGTGGATTGGTGACGCTAGGCGATACTGAAATCGAATATTTAAAATCGGATTTTGAGATCTGAAATCGGATAAATATCAGCTTGCGTTCAAATTCAAAACCAAAAACGCTCATGTCTGTTACTAACTAAACCGCTACTTTTGCACGGTGGTCTCCCCCCCCCTCTATTACTGAAAGCCTTGTTTAGAAATTTGAAAAAAATCATGGTAGTAGTCCATATAGTGAACTAACAAGGAAAACTATAACAGTTAAGCAAAATGTATTTGACGAAAACGTACAAAATGTCATAGAATATGGCATTGTACTCTCATTTGCAAGCAAGAAATGCGTAGCCGATACGGAACCCTACAATGTGCGTGGCCCGACACGTACTTGCCTGTTTTTATTATTTTTAACATAACTGTATGTAGGATACTTTATAATTGATATTTGTCGGTTAGATTAACCAGAAATAAAAATGAGTTTCACTTTGAACGGCTATAAAGAAATAACTAAAAGTGATACAGCAGTTCTAATTCTAAAAAAATAGCTCTAGTTCATGCCCTTTCGAATGGTATGTAATTTACATAGTTATTCTTAGAATAAATAGACATTTCGTAATTTTTTCATAAAGTGGACCATTTCTGACCAAAGTAGTTTATGACAAAAAAGTCAAATTAGCTTACGAAATGGGATGTTAAAAAAGAAAATGAGAAGTGTAAACTATGATGTAGGAGGTAACCTGGCTAGATTGAAACTGGTTTCAAAGGCTTAATCTCAGAAACTATTAGATCTACAGACACAATTCTAGTATCATATTTTAGCAAAAGTCCTAAAAAAGTTTTTCCAAAAACTAGTCCTAGGGTTATAATCGCCGAAATTAAAAATAAATTGCATGAAGGTGGCGACTGACATGAGCATTTGGCCGTATCGTAACATTCGAGACGAGCGCGTTACGTTACGACATTACCTACTGACCTGTACCCTTGCTCGTGGCGAACACTATGCTCGACTGCGCTTCGCATTTGGTAATCAAAATGTCGGATAACGAAGTCGTGTTTCTGGGTTCTGTGATTTTATTAAATTATTCCTTACTCCAAATGAAAAAAAAAGGAAACCTTATTGGATTTCAAATGTAAAAAACAGAAATATAACGGGTGGTGCATCGTTAATAGAAACATTGAAGAATCAAATGTTTACTGGACATTTAGAGTAATAAGAGGGAGTGTCCCTGTACCCGTTTTGATACACCTGAACTGGTGCCAGTCGGGCACCAAACGCCGAACTTTGCCAAACCGCTTCGTAGTTGTCGATGTCAAAGCGCACCAAACGTGTCTCCCGGACAACAAAAAAAAGGCGGTTTGTGCTATTAAATCGTGTCACAAAACGTCTGAAAACAAAAGAAATGTAATGATATCACTTTTCACAGGAAAGTTTTAAATATTTCATAGTATTTTGTAGTTAATTATGAAAAAGTACAATACGATTTTAGCCTATTATTTTAATGCTCGGTGTTGCCCGATTGTGCAAATAGTTTCACATTTTAACTATTTTTATTGCTTCGACCGATTAATTTTAAAACAGTTGCTGCTGCTACTGATATTTAAGTAGGTATGTGACACGTTCTATAATGGAAGTCCTTGTGAATTATGTTTCGATATTAATTACGATATCATATACCTAAAATTTTGTTACTATTACTACTAAAGTTGATAAATTTAAACAAACTCAATTTATTTTCCCGCTTTTTGGAAACTACACCTCCATTGGCAACATTCCGAAAGTGTCAAGTGCATGTCACCGACATGTCATCGAGCGTTTTAGCGATTCACTTTTGACAGGAGATTCGAGATCGCCGCCTTGTCAACGAAGGTCGTCAAGATGGCGACCTCGGATACTCACCGTTCCACGTTGCTTTTTAAAGTGTACTTTTTTTGTTAAAAAGTGTTCATTTAAAATACTCGACATTGGCGAAATTGTTTGTGTCATTAAGACACGACAGAAAGGCCATTAATTAAGACAAAAAAAGACACTTTAGACAGAGCGCTTGTATGACCCCACTCCATCTAGTAAGTTATTAATCTAAGACCGGACAATAAACACTTCGAAACTGTGATATCCGATTGACAATGAGCTCGCGACGTCGCTTGGGGTTGTACTGACCTAAACTTAAGGCAACAAGTCTCGCTCGTGGTCACAAATCTGGATTATTCATTAGCCTAATGAATAATCCAAGTTTGTATAAGTTATTACACACAGACTTTGAGTTTGGCTGTAATAACATTAGTCATTAGGCCAACATCTTAACTTAAACAAGTCTGCAAAAAATTAGAACTACCGGATTTGAAGCATACTACTCCATCCATAACTTTCAGGCGACAAAGTTACTGTACAAAGATGAAACCATAGCGCGATTCAGGATTGTTGAAAAATCGGACAGCGCCATCTGTTGATGTGAAATTGTACTAAATATTTAATGACAATAGGTTCTATGTACCGCGGGCAGTAGGTGTACCTACCTACCGTGTACTTTTTAATCTTTTTATACTAGTTTTTTTTATGTAAGAAGTGGCAAATTAAGAGGCGAGCCAATCGATAGAAAGTGATGTTTTTGGTTGGTGTAGAAATGCTTTTAGGACAATTTTTGAACGTTAGATGGACACCTGTTGGCAAACCTTGATAAATGATTAAATTGAAATAAAACCGAAACAATTTTCATATGACTCTAGTGTACGATACGCATCTGGCGGCATCAGTTTTATATTATTTCCCGTTAGAAATAGAAATACAAGGCACGTCCTCCATCAATTATTCCATGACCGAATCAAATTTTCCTTTATTTATAAATATTTATCCTGTCTTATTATTTGATTTGGTCACGTATGTTTTAGGAATTTGATTAGGACTTAATATTATGTATTGTTGATGCAATGTTCATAATTAAATACGTTTTTAGTTATTTTTTTATGCCATTTTATAGAAGAGGTGGGCAAACGAGTATGTGGTTCAAATGATGATAAGCACAGTGTGTCTTTACACTACGATGGTAAGTGATCACAGTCCATGGAACACAGGGACACCAGAGAAATCCGTGAACTGTTCCCGGTCTTTAACTAAAAAAAACTGTAGTACGTTGTTCGGTAGGGAACAAGTGACAATTCGAAAAAGCTTGTAAAAGCTCTATTTTAACAACAAAAAAATACTTTGACTTGACTTTTCACATTGACTTTAACAGGAGAAAAGAAAAAGAGAAAAGCTTCCAGATTTCTCACTCACCGTATAAATGGCTGTTTCCTGCCAATAATATCTGTAAAAAGTCTTTCCAAAGTAAAGCTCAGTTCATAAATTACCGCATCAAAATGAAAAGAGTAGAACCTAGCGAATTACCATAATGTTTTTCGGTTTTCTTTCGTCATCTTTTACTAGTGGTAATTTTTCTGGGGCAAGGACCTCCAGCTTACAGAAGATCGTAGCCAAATAGCATTGGTCTCGGCCATGTTGTGTTCCTACGGTGAGTAAGGTCTCCAGAGCTCCACTTGGGGGGGTTGGGAGAGTTGACCCCCGGTATTGCAAGCGTCTATAGGCTACGGCGATGCTTACCATCAGGCGGGCCGTATGCTTGGTTGCCACCTGTGTGGCATAAAAAAGAAAGTGCCTGTGAAGGTCCAGTTTTCTAATAACCGATTTTTCTTGTCTGAAATTCCAAATCGTTTCTAACATGTAATGTTGTTACTATACGTGTTTTTCCAACTTTCAGTGTCGTTACATTCTCTTTTTTCCTTGTGAAATTTATGAAAACCTGTGAAGAGCAATATTCGTGGAGCCTTTATACTGGAACATGAACGTTGTAACATAAACAAAGGCTTACAAAGAAACGATCGACTGTGAATCATCTAGGAAATGGGGGAGATAAAAAAAGGAGTGTTTGTACACATGATGCTATACCATACTGTAATTTTGATTTAGTTTGTACTTCCTCTAGAATAATTTATCTTATTAATAACTAGTTTTTCCCCGCGGCTTCGCTCGCGTTAATTTTATGACATAGATCTCGTTTGACAACAAAACAACCCATAGTGCGACTTGTGACGTCATCTGTTGGCCGATACAGCGCCCTCTATAGTAGAAAAAATATTTTCCCATTGGAATGACGAATTCACGGGATCAAAAGTAGCCTATGTTGGGCTCTGTACCCGTGACAATATTTGTACAAATTTTCATAATGATCGGCTGATTAGTCAAGCCGTGAAGGAATACGAGCGTTTAAGCATCAATTGTTTGTTCTGCTCTGTGAGCACTGTGTCTACAGTATTGATGAATTTAAAAAATTGAAACTTAATGTATAAATTATCTAATTAATCAATTTTATTATTTTTATTAAATTATTATAATAAATTTTTTGATGATTCAATTTTATATAATTAATTTATTTTAGTTACAGTTTAAGAAAATTTATAATTTATAATAATAATATTAAGCCAATAATTACATTGTAAATTTGCATGCTTTCGTAAAGCTAAATGTGAGCGCATAATATAATTATATGTATAGTACCTACCTGTTTTACCACATTTACTGCGAATAAATGAATTTGATTTGAATAACAAACAAACTCACTTTCTCATTGATAATATTATAGTTAGGTTATAGTTACATCTGTAAGATGCTTAATTCATCAAATAGGTTACAGGAATAAATTAAATAATAATAACATTAAAATATTCAACTAAAAATAGTGTAATTTAATTTAGAAATTTGCTGCCAAACGCATAATTTTTACACGCCTAATACATGTTGTACTCGTAATATTTTATGTCACGTAAACTAATTATTTTATGCTAATAAATATAAACATCGTTATGAAACTATAATTAAATAGTACAATATGAATACTATTGATAAATAAAAATTCGAGTTAGCCCCTTACCTTAACCCAATAATTAGAAAACTTTAATCATTATTGTGGCCCCGCTCGCCTCTTTGATTGTCTGACTGTACCGTCGGTCGCCATACAGATAGCAATAGCAGACAATCTCATTCCTAATACGTTGAAAGTGTTTTCTTTTTTAAATACATAATATTTAAGATTTAATCATAGTTAAGATCCAGAGCAATGCGAGCATTTTCCTAGAAATATTTCTATATAGTTTCCCGTTCGCTTAAAACCCAGTGTAGCTACCCCTAATCCAAATGCAACAATGGCCGGCTATCTATTGTTTCGGCAGGCATTGATCTGACGACCGCCGTCCAGCGGGACTTCTGATACTCTATCGCTTATCTCGTTTATGGCCCAGCAAAAATCTTTTGAAGAGCTCCCGCTTTGAACGGTACTCTTTGAACGGTATTTGCTTTTTGACGTTATGCCTATCGGGGGAACTCTTTTGTGTTGTAAAAATGATTGTTCGACTCTCAATAATTTGAAGTATCTATTTTTTTTTTCATTATCAACACATAATTATTGACGACCTCCGTAGCGTAATGGTTACCACGCCGGATAGTCACCCAGGAGGTTCCGCGTCCGAATCCCGGTCTGGTCATGATGAAAAACGAACTTTTTATGATTGACCTTGGGTCTTGGCTGTTTATCTATATTAAATGAATTTGTTATAAAAATATAGTATCGTTGAGTTAGTATATTCTTGATAAGAGCGTCTTCATGCCGCCTTTCGACCACCGACTTGGCTTAATGGCTGTCACTTATCGACAACAGCCTTGACCGTCGACGGCTTAATATGCCCTTCGGAACATGAAACAGCGCGACATAATGATCCAAATACTGACAAGGGTCGGCGTTGCCTAACTTGCGTTTTCGTATTAAAGCACGACACAACGCCATCGAGCTTCTCACAACTTCTGCTCTTTACAGATTACCAGATTGTAATAAAATATTATGTAAAAGCATTTGAAATACTGAAGTAACGATTGAGATGCAATGATTATGATTTTCCGTGGTCGCTAAAATATTCCAATGCATTCAAAATATTCAACGATTCGAAGTTCACTCAATCAGTGAAGCGATTGGATATTGCAATATTGTCGAGTGAATGAAAAGTGTTATTTTTTACCCCCCGTCCACTTGGATCCATTGCTTGATTCCTCAATGGATAGGCGACTTTTTTTGTAAAATAATGCTTCTAACACAAATTTTGGTTTATAAATGAAAAAAAGATAATTAAAATGTTATTTTTGTAATAATATTAATCCTTACTAATATTATAGATGAGAAAGTTTGTATAGATATTATATGGATGTTTGTTGAGAGTTTCACGCAAAAACGATTTCGATTGATTTGTTTGTAATTCGACACACAGGTCGTTTATAACCTGGATTTACACCATTTTTCCGTAACTATAGGTGTCACCAAAGGCGATACAACGACACGTTAATTGAAATAAAACAACAATACAATGTTATAGGAACCAATTTACTATCGACTAGTGAAACCCGTGCAACTTCGTTTGCGTGTATTTATTTATGCACAGCAGCACCATCTATATCAGACATTTGATCAAATCCTACGGGAACCGCATATTATGTGCTAAAGCAAGGTATCAGCTACCTGCATACCAAATATCACAAATATTGGCCCAGCCATTTGAGCGTGAAGAACAAATACACATAACTTTCGCCTTTATAATATTTATAGGACTTCTTAATCATTATCTTCTTGCAGAAGGTCGTGACTAGTCTGAGGCATTGATCGCTCTGTAGACTATGCTTTTCTACGTTTCTCTGTCCAGGGCGGTCTGATACATGACATACATCCTAAAAGCGTCGTAAAGACCTCTTACCATTTAGGAGAAACACCAGTGTGGTCTTTTTCTATCTATTGTTATTACTATAAGCTTCTCGAGTCTGTCAAGGTTTCTACGAACAAGTCCAAAATACTTAAGAATTCGCAAGAAACAGCGGATAGTCTTGTCATTACCCATATGGAGCCTCAAATCACGGTAAAAAAAAACCGGGCAAGTACGTGTCGGGCCACGCACAATGTAGGGTTCCGTATTTGCTTGCTTACAGATGAATCCAATGCCATATTATTCTATTACATTTTTGTACGTTTTCCACCGCCACGAGCGCGGCGCGAGGCACAACCCACGCCGGGCAATCCTCGAGCGTGTGCTGCGCCGTATCCTCTGCGCAGCCGCACTCGTGGCACTCCGCTCTCTCTTCTCTTCTAGCCACGTTGTGCAGGCCGAAACACCCATGGCCAGACAGCACCTGCACAACGTGGTAATCAAGCGCACCGTGGCGCCTCCCTATCCAATTTTTAGGACCGGACAGATGGCGCCAACGGTGCGCCGCCTCGGCCCGCCGGCCCTCGCCGACTCCTCCTCCTTCCGCCGTCGCGGGATTCGGCGGTTAGCCTGTAGGCCGCCAGCACCTCAGCGTCCAACAACTCCCACAGAGTCAAACCTTTTTTTTTTTACGTCAGAAAAATGCTTTGTGGCAGCAACACCGCCCGGGGAGCACGCGGTGGGGACTGTGGAACTTACCACTAAAAAACTGACGGGATGCCTCTTGCCCTGTGTGGCGGGGCCACGGGAAACTGGGATACAACCGCGACCCCGCCAGGGCCGTCCGGCCAAGGTACCAGCCGGACCCGCTCGCCCCCGATACGCTCCGTCAGCAGTACACCGCATCCAGGTGGGCAGGCCTTCCCCGACACGCCGTCTCGGCTGGGCTATGGTCCCCGTCCACTCGGCGATCGCACCTACTGTGCCGACCGCCAGCCAACGGCCACACCACACTTATTCAGCGTGGCGCGGCCGTCAGCTCCGCTCGTGATTTTTATAGAGGTTGTCTTCCTCGCGGCCCGGGCGGTTAAGCCAAGGCCCCCGGCCCGTGGGTGGAGGACCCACGGGTTACGGTATGCGCCGCACGCCGGCTGGTTAGGCCGG
This sequence comes from Endotricha flammealis, assembly GCA_905163395.2. Taxonomy (NCBI): domain Eukaryota; kingdom Metazoa; phylum Arthropoda; class Insecta; order Lepidoptera; family Pyralidae; genus Endotricha; species Endotricha flammealis. Next base: position 304,220 of record LR990864.1, read on the forward strand.
CGCCCACTAGGGCGTCCGCGTCAACCCGCGAGCCGAGCGCAGGGAGTGGACACACCCGTCCGCCTGCAACGGCGAAACGCAGGGACCGGACCCCGCTCGTCCCCCTCAACCCGCGGCTCGCCGCAACTCGAGCGCAGGGACCCCTCCCTGCGCTCGAGTTGCGGCGAGCCGCGGGTCGGGACTTCAGCCGCCGGCAAGGACGTGCCGGCGTTGCCCGGGGTGGACCACGTGGAGGTATCCCGACAACCACCCCCCACAGAGTCAAAACCTACCACAGCTGCAAAAGCAAATACTCTGTACTTTACATGTATATTTTAGTTTTTAAGAAGTTGTTTTATATATTGGCTAATTGTTTATATTTTTTTTTGTAAAAACTAAACTGTATGTTTGTGGAACAAATAAATTTAATATTTATTTATTTTTATTCAAGAATTGACAAGTTTGTCGGACGTGCATTATTATTATTGATAAAACTTCCCATATTCCCCCATCGTGACGAAGCGTGAGAAAGGTCTACAGCAGTGCGTGAATGTAGGCTGGAAATAAATAAATAAAATATTCCTCTTTATCCTTTTAAGAAGTGATGAGAGTGTAAAACGAGTAAGCAGATTTAAGTGTCGAAATGAATAACTGCATGTTATAGTTGACCATCCCCTTTCCGCTGAATATCATCGGTCGCTGGGTCCTTGCGATCATGAATATCAGCATCTTTGTCACTATTTGGTCGTTAGCGCCTTCCCAAGGCATAAGGTACAAGTCTTCAGCAGCTTGCTCGGCTGCCTGGAAAATAACTCAAGTTTAGATATTACTGGCTTCACAATATTCCGATAGGTTCCAGATAGTCAATTTCTTAAACGAAACATTGGGCAGATAGAAATGGAATAAAATCAACTATTCTCAATCAAAACCTACCGACGAACTTTTTTATATTTAAAGTGTATAATAATAATAATATTTTGTAAAAATACATGAAATAATCTAATTATTCAAAACTAAAATAGGTTGATGGATAAAAAAATATCGCAATAAACTCCACTATTTTCAATAACAATGAACTTACCTGAGTAACGTCACTTCCATTGGCACAAGGGATGTAAATATGTACTATTGCGCTTATGATAAATGTAAAGTACTTCAGATCAAGTCGCCCCAAGACATGCATCATGTACAAATTTACCGAAATCACAAAAATGATGACACTATAAACATGAGTAGAAGCCATCCCCCGTAGAACTCTTGTATATCATCGAAAAACTGCAACACATCCTGATGACTCTTGATTGCTTTCCTTATTTTAGACCTCAGGCTATTTTTATCTCTCGCATCTGTAAAAGCCCTGTTGACCTCGTAAGTCATCAACTTCAGTTTCAAACAAAGATGTGTTGTAGCTATAGCAAAGGAACCGTCAAATCCTGTATACACATGTGGTAGTATCAAACATTGTATAATGTTATAACACCAATACGTTTCAAAATATGGAGTCGTGTACTGAATATCTTCGAAGAAAAGCAAGTCCATTTCGTGCACCATGTATCTCCTTCCCACATCGCTCTGCATTGTCTCATAAATTGTAGCAAGTGCAGCGGACATCGGAAACTGCGAGGTAAGCAAGACCGGTATGATTATCCATACTAATTCTGCTGTTTTGCTCTTCTTTCGATAGAACTCGTAAATTTTTTGGTAATCTTCATCCAAGTTGTTTGCTTTTAATTAATCCTTCGTGATAACATCCAGGATCTGTGCGTAAGGTTTTGTATAGTAAATGGCGTAGATTGTTTTGTAGAAAAACAATGAAACTATGACCCATACTGATATATTACGCAAAAATTCGAAAACATTTCGGTCCAAGACACATTTTACTGTGTAAGTTGAAAAAGCACTGGGCGATAACGGAATAGATATCCTTTTCAAGATCTGCAACAACATATGGCGTAATGGCAGGTGGCCACGGGATTGGGCTGAATCCATCATCATACTGCTCCATAAAAAAGGATCTACGAAGATTTGCGATAACTACCGCACGCTCGCTCTGATATCTCATGCCAGCAAAGTCCTGCTGCACATTATTAATAACCGCATCCGCCACTACCTGGATTGGCAAATACCTCAAGAGCAAGCAGGTTTTGTCAAAGGGAGAGGCACGCGAGAACAAATCTTAAACGTAAGGCAACTCTTAGAAAAAGCATACGAATTTCTACACGCCAATCGTTCTCTGCTTCGTCGACTATAGCAAGGCGTTCGACTGCGTTGATTGGAACTGCATGTGGAGAGTGCTTTGCGAAATGGGAGTACCCAAAAACCTTGTCGCACTACTGCAGTCGCAGTATCAGAACAGTCAGGGTGTAGTCAGAGTCGACGCCATTACCTCCAAGCCCTTTAAGTTCGAAAAAGGAGTACGACAAGGATGCATACTGTCTCCAATATTATTTAACGTGTACGGGGAGCACATCGTTCGGGAAACTTTGGAGGGCTGGAGCGGTGGAATGAGCATCGGTGGAGTGAAGCTCACTAATCTGCGCTACGCTGATGACACGACGCTCATAGCAGCAAGCGAGGCGGAAATGTCTGAGCTCTTAAAGAGGCTGAAAAACGTCAGCAACAGCATGGGGCTCTCAATAAACAGATCCAAAACTAAGGTGATGGTGGTGGATCGCTCTAGCAAATTGCAGCCCAGAGGCACTCTCACACTTGAAACCGTTCCAAGCTTCAACTACCTGGGCTCCACAATTTGCAATCACGGATCATGCGAGGCGGAAATGCGCAGACGAATCGGGATGGCGAAGAATGCCATGTCTCAGTTACAGAACATCTGGAGGGACAGGAACATCGGGATCACCACGAAAATCAGACTCGTGCGGACACTGGTTTTCCCAATATTTCTTTATGCTTGTGAGACATGGACATTGAGGTCGGCTGACCGGAGCCGAATAGACGCCTTCGAGATGTGGGTATGGAGAAGGTTGCTGCGCATTCCTTGGACGGCTCGTCGAACCAACGCTTCGATACTGAAGGAACTGCGAGTAAAAACAAGACTTTCCACCATATGTCTTCAAAGAATACTGGAGTACTTCGGTCACATCACCAGGAGAGAAGGAGACAACCTTGAAAAACTCGTAGTCACCGGAAAAATTGAGGGCAAAAGACCCCGTGGCCGTAGTCCGATGCGTTGGTCCGACCAGATCCGTGCCACCTTAGACACGACGGTGTGCTGAGCTATTCACGCTGCGGGGAATAGGAGCAGATGGCGGAGCATTGTTCGTCGAAGCGCGGTACTCCAGAGAGGTCACGACCCTCAGCATTGAGGAAAACGAAGAAAGGAGGAGGAAGTTGAAAAAAAGAATAATTGAAATCCACAGACCACTAATTGAGCGAAGTATAGGTATTAGGCCGCGTTTTAGTGTATTGCCCTTTGGATGTATTCGGGTAAATGTGAGCCAGGGCCATCCCAAGGGCGCAAGAGCTGAAGGTTTCATGAAAAGGTTTGAATTTCCGATTCATATCTTGTTACGAAAGACTTGTCTTGTAGGCTTTCAACTTCCTGGCACAATGAGCGTTCTTGTTCGGATAAATAACAAGTTCATACCTTTAGAATGATTTGTTATTAGCAGCTATTTAGCCTCGATTATGCAGATACTTCGTGCTTAGACCTTAACCTTGATTTAATTAATAAGCTCGATTTCCTGCAAAATTACTGCATCAGATTCACATAATGGTCTACGTAAATTTGACCATGTGTCTGAATGCCGTGCACTATTGAAATCATAGATTTAGTATACAGGGTGCCCTGAGGGCGACCGACACTCCCGAAATTTCTTAAGAGGTTTATACATCTGCTTTATGCTGGTGAAAGATCTTTTGTCTAAGTATGATAGTTTCGGAGTAATTGACTAACAAACATTAGTTGTAAAACTGTGTGATTTCATCCCTAAAATCAGCTGTGAACGCAGCAACGGGGATGTATTAAGGTCGTTTTTTTTAAATCGGTCATTGACCTGACCACGATTATTTTTAACCATAAGTAAACATAACCATAACATTGATTTCATAACTTTTTAATCTTAGATGTTGGTAGCGTAGCCTAATAACGACCTTTAAGGCTTTTCATTCCTTTATGCCGTAGTGATTGGAATAAAACATGTGTTTTTTGTTAATTGTACCGCCAGCAACTCATACTATCATTCCTTAGTGATAACGTATTTATTATTTTATTTGTTTTAGTAGGTACTCCTTAATAGCCTTTCTGACACTAAAAAAAGGTATGTACGTCTTGAATTTCGAACTCGATTCGAATTTTTTTTGTTACGAAGAAATGCTTTTTTTCTACAATTGTCACGGTAATCATAGTGTTGTGAACAGTGACGTGTAGCAAAAAAACTAAATGTCGTTACAAGCGCGAGATTATTTAAACTTAATAATGCTGTACGTAGAGTCCGAGTACAACGCAAGGGCAGCTTTGCGGTTGTACCGAGAGCGTTTTCCTCCGCCGCATCCGGTAAATCCTCGCGTAGTTACCAACGCCCTTTACCGGGTACAGGAGAATCGTCCGATCGTTCCACGGACATCGATGGATGACCATCGTGGTGGCGGGTCTAGACGTGTGCCTGTGCGGCTTGAGGAGAACATTTTAAGGTTCTTTGACCAGAACCCCCGAGCAAGTTCTCGACAGGCCGGGCGCCGTTTCGGCGTTGGCCACATGTTGGTTTTGGACGTTTTAAAACTAAACAGGCGCCATCCATACCGCATCCAAAAAGTGCAGGCAATGCTGCCGAGGGATTTGGCGGTGCGAGCAGCATACTGCCGTTGGCTGGACGACGGCATCCGCGAGAATCCTCGTTTCGTGCAGCAAATCATTTGGAGCGACGAGGCGACATTTACGCGGAATGGTTTATGGAACCGTCGAAACGAGCACGTTTGGGCGGAGGAAAATCCCCGCATTTTCCGACAGACAGCGCACCAACAGAGGTGGTCGATTAACGTGTGGGCCGCGATTCATGGCGACACCATAATTGGACCAATTTTTTTACCACCCACTTTGAATCGACATGGATACCATGAGCTACTTAGAAACGTGGTGTCGCCATACCTGGACCAATTACCGTCAGAGGAACGACGTGCTGCGTGGTTTCAACAGGATGGGGCTCCAGCTCATTCGGTTGTGGAAGTGCGCGAAGCTTTAAACGAACTATTCGGCCAACAATGGATCGGGCGATACGGGCCGAACAGATGGCCGCCGCGCTCACCAGACCTCACGCCTCTCGACTTTTTTTTGTGGGGCACTCTCAAAGACCGAGTGTACCGGGATGAATACGAAACGCGAGAGCAAATGGTGCACAGAATTGAACAGGCGTTTGCTGAACTCCGCCAGCAAAATGTGGAGACACAGTTGCTTGCGCGTGTGCACCGTCATACCAAGCAGCGTATCCGACTGTGTCGCATAAGACGCGGCGGACACATTGAGCATCGGCTGTAAGGGGGTGAGCGCTAGGTACCTACGGCCTAATAAAAACTATTCGTAATTACTTATTCTTTTTAGCGAAGAGAGTACCTATGTTAAAACAAATACGCCAATAATCAGACTTACCGAATCCAGCCCTGAATTAATTGAATGAACGGATGAATGAATGAAAAGTTTATTTGCCTTTGGTACATGGTAATTGTCACGGTTACCATAGTGATACAAAAATATCCTATTGTCAATAGGTACATGCTAGAAGTAAATTGTGAAAGTTTCTATTATTTATTAAATGGTATTAGTGTTTTAAGTGATGTTTAGTGTTTTAAATGTTGTTTAGTGGTTTTGAGTGTTGTGTCGCATGAGTCGCATGAGAGAGATGCGCTCAGATACATCGAGCATCGTGTTTTGTAGGTAAGTTCCTGGCGTACCTACTTCATGTTTGCTAGATTTTTTAAATGATAATCAGAACTACTATTAATAGGTAGGTATGTGTGTATCGTGGGCTAGGCAAGGGCTAAGCTAGGTACCTACAGCCTGTCCGTAGCGTAGTAGTACCCGTCCGTGTAGTTATCTTATCAAATGCACTGTTGTTCTGGAATTAGGGTTATCGGCACGTAGGAAATTTTCAAATCTGTGCCTTTTTTTTAAATAAACTATTTTTAAATGAAACCTATCTAAAACGCATGTCTGTAAGGTACATATCATCAAACTTTCGGCTGTGTTCGTCGCCTTTTTCCTCCCTGTATACTATAAATCTATGATTGAAATAGCTTCCCATTCGTCAGCGTAGGAATGTACACTTTCTCTTCTACTCTATATTTTTTAATCTTTAAACTCATTCCTATTGCATCTTACTCACAGGCAGAAATGTAAAAAAAAATCTGACAACTTTATTTTAATTTTCTTTGGCGTTTTATAGTACCCTTAAGCATAAACTGCAGATCAATAAAAAAAAAATAACTAATAAAATAATTTTTTTTTTCTATATTTAATTAGCTATGAACGAAAATTTATAAAAAAAAACAAATGTCTGCAAATAATTTAACAGTAGTTAATGTACCCCTTTACAACTGGCCAACCTAAGGGTTGCTGCTTTCTGGGAGCTGGCAACCATTGTTTTTTTTAAATTTACATTCTCCTCTTTTACATCATAACTATGAATACTTTCAAATAACGTATAATTATTAAAAAAATATACAATGTGTGGTTTTGTACAGTTGCAATATTTTTGGAGGCGTCTCTACTGCTGATACTGAACACGATTATGTGAAAAAAATATACATAAAACTTTCGGTTAAAAAAGTTTTTGACGAAGATCTAAATCCGCCCGCATCGCAGACAAGACAATATATTTTATGTTATGAAATCACTCGCCTCTCAGTATGCGGTGGTCACTGTCGCTTCAAAGATACCACGCAGAAAAATTAGAAAAGTTCTTCGATCATATGGTAAATTGTAATTTTCCGTGTTTTCCGTATAAAAACAACTGTTCAATTTACCAAATGAACATGAAGAACGCAACGCTGCAATTCTTTATCTAGCACAACTCACCTGCTGCGCTGCACTTTACATACATGAGACACATACAAATAGATTGCAAATATTATACACACATAGATAAATATTTTTTGTATAAATAATTAGATAAATGATTAATAAAGTCTCTTCACTTTGGATTGCTGTTTCAATCAACACCTAACCTGGTGTACCTCTCGCTGTGGCCAAGACACCCTTAGCCGTCAGTACGATCGGTTGCATGAGTCTGTGCAACTGGCAGTGAGAGGACACTATGGTAGCTCAGTAACGTCGTCAGGGGAAACCCTGCGACTTTATGCATGGTCCTTCGAGCAACTTTGAAATGGTGACAGGACCCTGCGGTTTTATACATGGTCCTTCGAGCACAAGAAGACGAATGAAGAGCAACATTGGACAGCAATCAAGACTACAACAACAAGACGACAACCGGTCATAGGACCCTGCGATTTTATGCATGGTCCTTAGAGCAACTATGAACCACCAGGAAGACACCACAGGACGACGACGACAACACGCAGTCAATCTGGAAGGGGACTTACAATCCCTGACCAGATAAGAAGACGACAACAACAAGAAGACACTCTGGTATGGGGAACTATCAAATCACTGACCAGATAAGAAGATCTCGACGACAAGAAGACAATCTGGTAAGGGACTTACAATCCCTGACCAGATAAGAAGACGACGACAACAAGAAGACACTCTGGTATGGGGAACTTACAAATCCCCGACCAGATAAGAAGAAGACGACAACACGAATACAAACTACTACTACACTACTACTACTACTACTACACTACTACTATACTACTACTACTATACTACCACTACACTACTACTACTATGGGGAACTTACGATCGTAAGTTCCCCAGTCAGGGAGTCCTGATCAAATAAGAAGAACTGGCAGGAAACTTACAATTCTTGACCAGGACAAAAACAAGAGGGGCAAACTGGTAGGGAACTTACAATCCTTGACCAGGACAAAATTACGAAGACAAACCGGTATGGGGAACTTACAATCCCTGACCAAATAAGAAGACAACGACGACGAAAACAAGAAGACACTCTGGGACGGAACTTACAATCTCTAACCAGGATTCTTGAGAAACAATTTCAAGATATACATATTTCTTCATATACTTTCCTGTGGGGGTAAAAACTATGCAATTCTCTACAAATTGCATAGTTAGACTATAGACTATTATTTTACAACGAAGATTTCCAAACAACTTTAGACAACACAATTTGGAGTAATATTATCACACAAACATATCTGATGCAGCAACTAAGTGGATTGATTACAACAACCAGCAGACAACGATCCCGACGAACAGCACTCCTCCGGCGACCAGTCTGACCCCGGGCGACTAACATCACTACCCATCTACGAACAATCGACTTGATACAGTTTCTGAGAGGCGCCAGTATGTTCAATTTACCAAATGAACATGAAGAACGCAACGCTGCAATTCTTTATCTAGCACAACTCACCTGCTGCGCTGCACTTTACATACATGAGACACATACAAATAGATTGCAAATATTATACACACATAGATAAATATTTTTTGTATAAATAATTAGATAAATGATTAATAAAGTCTCTTCACTTTGGATTGCTGTTTCAATCAACACCTAACCTGGTGTACCTCTCGCTGTGGCCAAGACACCCTTAGCCGTCAGTACGATCGGTTGCATGAGTCTGTGCAACTGGCAGTGAGAGGACACTATGGTAGCTCAGTAAGGTCGTCAGGGGAAACCCTGCGACTTTATACATGGTCCTTCGAGCAACTTTGAAATGGTGACAGGACCCTGCGGTGTTATACAACAACTGTAGGTCCAGATTCCATTTATTAAACTGTCACTACTGACAGAAGATTCGCGTGTAGCCGTCAAAATGTTTCATAAAAGTGGCCAGCGTCTTATAACTCTTTGCTCATAAATACTCGAATATTGTCGAGGTGCATTCTGCGCACTGATAGAGGGTTTTTCAAAAACATCTCAAAAATTAGTAAGTTAAAAAAAACTACAGGACTCTGTTTACGGCTTTTATAATAGAACCAACGAATCATTTACGCCTCTTACGATTTTCTATTCAAATATTGCAACTGACTAAAACAACACATTGTGTGCAATAAAATTATAGACCTCAATAAATTACAGTTTTAGTTACAGATAATTGCGGCCAATTTTTGATTGGCAACCCGGACTTAATTCAGTACATACTTTCTCATCAATAATTTTAACTATGTTTCATTGAAAAAACAGATACCTAGCAGTGGTATCTTGGATTATAACAAGACAAAAGTCAACAAAAAACAATTTTATCAAAAAATATGAAATATATCACGTGACGGCTAATTCGTGACATTACCATGGCAAACAGTTCTGTTTAACACAGTACGAAGAAAATAATAAAATATTACCAATTTAAAATGGTCCCAACTATGTAACAGCGGCCATTATACCAACTAGCTCCCTAATTTATCAGCGTTAAGTAATCAGTTTGCAAACCGACCTTAATAATTCCCAAAATGTGGAAGAGATAATACATAAATTAGCGTTATAATGGTAAATTCACTAAATTGTTGGATGAAAAGGCCATAAATAAAGAGCCATTTCCATATAAATTGTGAGGTAGTAAAGTTTAAATTGCAGTAAATGCATAGTGGCGGTCGGTAGCAGCTGATTTAGTGATTTTGATTTAATAAGAGTAATCGCTTACTTGCACTTTATGGCTACTTATTTTCATCCATTTATTCCCCGCCTACCAAGTTGCATGCGCAACTAATAGGTATGGATTGATTTTATAAAATTATTTCCCACTGACCAATAACTTTAATGATCATACGAAACACATTGCTGTTTCACATCGATATTCTGTGAGAACAATCTCACTCTCCTTGGTCGAGCAAGACCATTACATAAGTTATGTCGTGCCATCGTCATTATGGACGGTCGTGTCGGTTAGTCCAAAACGGCCATTAAAATGTACACCGAGACCAGAGAAGTTACCATGACGTTATAGCAAACCAAAAACGAATGAGTAAGCGAGATGGCACAACACAATAAATTATATAAAGCGGCATTTCCATGATTACTATGGAACCCTGAAAAGCACATGTGGATGTATCAGGAACGGGGTTCAGGAACGCCGAGTGAAAATAAAAAAAAAATATATATTTTATTTTTATTTTATTTTATCTCAAACAGTAGACAAACAAGCAAGCGGGCCACCTGATGGAAAGCGGTCACCGCCGCCTATGGACATCAGTAACACCAGGGGCGCTACCAATGCGTTGTCCACCAAGGAGGTTGGAGGAAGGGAAGGGAAAGAAGGAGGGGGAAAGAGGGGATAGGAAGGAGTTGGGCTTCCGGATCTCTCACTCACCGAACGAAACGCATTGCTGCTTCACGTCGATATTCTGTGAGAGGGTGGTACTTCCCCGGTCGAGCCAGCCCATTTTGTAATAATTGCTCTACCACTCCAAAACTTAAATTAACGAATTATACTAAATATTAAGACCGTAAAACAATGTCAACGCTAGTATTTTTAGACAAATAAGTGTGAGTTGAAAATCTATAATAGATATAATAAAAAATGCAATGTTTTAGAAACTACTTTATTAATTGATAAAACTCGTGAAATTCGTCCGTCGAGACGAAGCGTGGGTAAAACATGAAAAGGGGAGGTTTATAAGCAGTGCATTAATTTACACTAAAAATGAATCCTTCTAAGAAGACTACGACGCGATGATTGTGTAAAACGAGTAAGCTGTTTGGAGTGTCGAAATGAACAACTGCATGTTGTACTTAACCATTCCCTTCCCGCTGAATATCATTGGTTTCTGGGTCCTTGCGATCATGAATGTCAGCATCTTCGTCATTTTTGGGTCATTAACGCGTTCCCAGGGCATAGAGTACAAGTCTATAGCTGCTTGCTCATTTGCCTGGAAAATAACGCAACTTTAACCCTTAACTCTGGTATCGTGGGGGCAGCGCGGCATGTTTCTAACAAACTAAACATCGTACAGCGTACATATAGATCAATGTACACTCCTGACATTATATGCATTCTCATAACATCACTTCTAGCAGCGGATGACGAACTTTCGACGCTGCAGGATTTACCAGTACTTAGCTACGTACCTGTTGGAGGCCGCGCGGCCCCCACGGTAGCAGTTACTTTAGTTTTAGAAGATTCTGATTCCGAATCAGTAATTGACGGTAGTTTGGAAGAGTTTTTAGTGTCAGAGAAGTAATAAACCCGCGCAATTTTATTTGCGTTAATCCCGCTAAATTTTAAAAAAATCCTTTCTTATCGGTATATCGGTTGCCTACCTCATACACCACACTTTTCAGAACACACTCAAGTTTCTACGGTCAAGACAAAACATTTTATATGTATAGATTATTATTAAGCTATTGCATAGCTTTTATCGTGGGCTATGAGCGCGGCGACCGAATTCAACCTAACACCGATAAAATTAATAAACAGAATTCAACCTTAAATTAACGAAATAAGACTCAAAATTCAACACACAATTTATCAGAGTCCTCTATGAGGGATGAGCGGTAACAATTAAATTTAAATGGTTTATTATGACACTGTAACAGAGTACACACTAACAGAGTCCTCCATGACGGAATAGCGGTATTATCTCGTTAAATACGTATTGAATTTTAAAATATAACACTGGTTATCAGAGTCCACTATGAATAATGGTAAATTTTATAGCTTATATTTTGTATGCATTAAATTGCGTTTAATATATAAAAAAAAAAAATTTATGTAATTCGCATAAGTTGATAAAAAAAAATGCAATAGCTTTACCGCGGCAGTCCCCGAGTGCCACACGTTTTGTTTTTCTATTTATATGGTTCTCATTACTATCCTTGGAGTGGTAGAGCGTTTATGAAATAGACTAGCCCTTCTGGGGCAGTACCACCCTCTTACTGAATATCGACGTGAAGCAGCAATGCATTTCGTTCGGTGAGCGATATATCCGAAATTCTAATTCCTTCCTTCTATTTCTCGCTATGAACTGGTTTTTAGGTAGTAAACTACAAGGAACCCTTGTAGTTTCGCCATGTCCGTCTGTCCGTCTGTCCGTCCGCGGTCTAGCGCCTAGACGCTTGATGCTAGAAAGATGTAATTTGGTATGTAATATTAACAATGCTAACAAAGTCGTAGAATAAAATTTTGAAAAAAATTTTTTTTTGGGGTGCCTCCCCTACACGTAAAGTGGTAATGAACATTTTTTTTCGCACCGACCCTATCTTGTGGGGTATCGTTAGATAGGTTTATAATATTAGTAGGATTTTAAATAACAACGCACTCACCCGAGTTACTTCACTTCCATTAGAACAAGGAACGTAAATATGTACTATGGCGCTTATAATAAATATGCTGTACTTCAGATCAAGACGCCCCAAGACGTGCATCATGTACACATTCATCGAAATTATAAATGATGACACTACAAACAAGAGTAGAAGCCATCCCCCGTAGAACTCTTGCATATCATCGAAAAACTGCAACAATTCCTGATGACTCTTGATTGCTTTCCTTATTTTAGACATCAGGCTATTTTTATCTCTTGCATCTGTAAAAGCCCTGCTGACCTCGTAAGTCATCAACTTCAGTTTCAAACAAAGATGTGTTGTAGCTATAGCAAAAGAACCGTCAAATCCTGTATAGATCGGTGGAAGTAATAAACATTGTCCAATGTTATAAACCCAGAAAATTTCAAAAAATGGCGTCGTGTACTGTATGTCTTGCACGTAAACCATTTCCATTTCGTGCACCATGTACCTCTTTCCGTCATCGCTCTGCATTGTTTCATAAATTGTGGAAATTGCAGCGTAAAGTGGAAATTGCAAGCTCAGCAAGATCGGTATGATTGTCCATATTAATTCCGCCGTCTTGCTCTTCTTTAGATAGCACTCGTAAATTTCTTGATAGCCTTCATCCAAGTCGTTTGCTTTTAAATAATCATTTGTGATAACATCTAGAATTTGTGCAAAGGATTTCGTATGGTAAATGGCGTGGAATGTTTTGTGGAAAAACAAAAAAACTATGACCCATAGTGATAAATTACGGAATAAATCGAAAATATTTTGTTTCAAGAAACATTGTATTGTGTAAGTTCCGAACCAAAACACTTGGGGGCCACTGATCCCGACTTCGACAAAGTGTATAAGCATGCGTTTCCGTGCATGGCCTTTGGATGTATTTGGGTAAATGTTGGCCAGGGCCATGCCAAAGGAGCAAGAGCCGAAGGCTTCATTAAAAGGTTTGAATATCCGTTTCATATCAAGTCTTGTAAGTTCTCAACTTGCTGGCACAACGGGCGTTATTCTAATAAACTTTGGTTGAATAACAAGTCCATTAGATTAGAGTGCCTTGTCATTAGCAGCTATTTACGTACGATATAATTTGTTTCTTTGACAATTATTCATTTGGAAATTGCCTCTTTGAGGTTGAAATTATTTGAGATTTTTATAATAGCCATGCATGCCACCTGTCGGTACGCTACTAGCCTAACACCAGAGTCAGTATGTAAGAAACTTTATTAATTAACTAGCTTCTGCCCGCGGCTTCGCCCGCGTGGCCTAGTAACAATTAGCATATTTTTATTCAGAAACAAATGCCGGTCCGGCACGGCCCGGTACGGTACGGTTCCATCCGGTACGATCAGGTCCGGTCCGGTCGGCCCGGTCCTTATAAGGAACCTACATGCCAATTAGCATATTTTTCTTTTGAAAAAAAAACCTGTCCGGTCCGGTCCGGCACGGCCCGGTACGGTGCGGTTCCTTCCGAACCGATAAGGTCTGATCCGTTCCGGTCCGGTCCGGTCCGGTCCGGTCCGGTCCTTATAAGGACCCTACATGACAAATTTGGCATCTGTAGACCCAGCGGTTTAGGCTGTGCGTTGATACGAGTATATAGTTATGTCAGTCAGGACTATGAATTTTATATGTAAATAGTCCGGGCCGATCAGGTCCAGTCAGTCCGGTCCGGTCCGGTCGTTCCGGTCCTGATAAGGAACCTACATGCCAATTAGCATATTTTTCTTTAGAAAAAAAAAAACGGTCTGGTCCGGTTCGGTCCAGTCCGGCACGACCCGGTACCGTGCTGTTCCTTCCGGACCGATCAGATCTGATCCGTTTCGGTCCGGTTCGGTCCGGTCGGTTCTGACCTTATAAGGAAACTACATGTCAAATTTGGTATCACTAGACCCAGCGGTCTGGGCTGTGCGTCCCCTCGCAACTTCGTTTGCGTATATCTCGCATTCCTGTAGGAATTTTGAAAAATCCGTACTTAGTACATCCCTAGACGTCGTAAAGAACCAACATGCGAAATTCGGAATCTCTGGACCCAGCGGTTTAGGCTGTGCGTTGATATACCCTCGCAACTTCGTTTGCGTATATCTCGGTTTTCCGTGGGAATTTTGAAAAATCCTTTCTTAGTACACCCTAGACGTCGCAAGGAACCTACAGTCTAAATTTGGAATCTCTAGACCCACCGGTTTGGGCTGTGCGTTGATAGTTAAGTCAGTCAGTCAGTCAGGACTTTGAATTTCATATATATAAAGAATGATTACAGAATCTTTCAGCTAGATTGAGCGTCTCGGGTAATACACGTTCAGTCCCATTATTCCCGTTCTTGTGGGAATTTCTAGATAAAAATACCCTATGTGTTACTCCGGATTAAATTCTACTCGTGTACCAAATTCACTACAACCCCTTCAGTAGTCAGTGATTTACGCGTTCAGTCTCATTATTCCCGTTCCTGTGGGAATTTCGGGATAAAAATACCCTATGTGTTACTCCAGATTAAATTCTACTCCTGAACCAAATTTCATCATAATCCCTTCAGTAGTCAGTGATTTACACGTTCAGTTCCGTTATTCCCGTTCCCGTAGGAATTTTGAAAAGATACATACACTAAATGTTAAGTTGAGCAAATCACCACATATAAGTGAAAACCGCATCCAAATCGGTTCAGCCGTTTCTGAGATTAGCGTGTATAAACATACATACAAACAGGCTGACAAAATTTTACGAAATTCTTTTTCTATTGCTTATTCTTCATCGCCCTAAACAATTTTTTTGAAAATAATATATTCAATGTACAGACAAACACCTGAAGGCATTTTAGATTTATTTATTTTATTCAGAAAACCAACAGCGAATACAATTAAATTTTACAATAATCACTTATCAGATAGTATGGCCAGTAAGAGGTTCTGTATATAAACCAAAAACTTATCACTATGCGTATAAAAGCAGATTTGGAGGGATGTAATATATACCTAATTATTAATATTGATAAATACAATATTTATAGTTATAGATAATCTTAAACTTAATATTTAATCAATGCAATTTAGATGCGATTAGCTAAATCTTGTACTACGCAATGCCGCCGTTTATGTGAACGCTAAACATAACTTATTTAAGTACCTTAACGTAAATTTGCTAAATAAATTAGATCGGTTGCAGAACTTCTGCATTAGGTTCATTTATGGTCTACGCAAATACGATCATGTGTCTGAATACCGGACACAGTTGATGTGGCTATCCATTCGCCAACATAGGGACATGCACATCCTTTCCTTTCTCTACACCATACTTTTCAATACTTGTACTCCCTCCTATCTTAAAGAATTCTTCACCTTTTCCTCCTCATCCCATAGCCTGTCACTCCGCTCCACTGATAATCTCACACTCCTAATTCCTGTTTATTCCTAAAAATTCTTCGACCAATCCTTTTCTATCCAGGCTATGAGACTATGGAACAATTTACCGGTAGCCATCAGAACTGCAAAATCCATTGAAGTATTCAAACGACAAGTGAAAAATTACTTCATATATTAGTCTTTGATTCCTTTCTTTGCCTTTAAGTACAACTACATTTTTCTTTATTTTATTATTAGGTATATATGTATTGTATAATATAGTATTCTTATGTATTTATGGTAGGATGAATATGAATATTTATATAATATATTATAGTAAGTATAGTGATCTTCTATATTTATAAAATTCAAAGTCCTGACTGACTTAACTATATATCAACGCACAGCCCAAACCGGTGGGTCTAGAGATTCCAAATTTGGACTGTAGGTTCCTTACGACGTCTAGGGGTGTACTAAGAAAGGATTTTTCAAAATTCCTACGGGAAACCGAGATATACGCAAACGAAGTTGCGAGGGTATATCAACGCTCAGCCTAAACCGCTGGGTCTAGAGATTCCAAATTTGGACTGTAGGTTCCTTACGACGTCTAGGGGTGTACTAAGAAAGGATTTTTCAAAATTCCTACGGGAAACCGAGATATACGCAAACGAAGTTGCGAGGGTATATCAACGCTCAGCCTAAACCGCTGGGTCTAGAGATTCCAAATTTGGCATGTAGGTTCCTTACGACGTCTAGGGATGTACTAAAAAAGGATTTTTCAAAAATCCCACGGGAAAGCGAGATATACGCATACGAAATTGCGAGGGGACGCACAGCCCAAACCGCTGGGTCTAGAGATGCCAAATTTGACATGTAGGATCCTTATAAGGTCCAGACCGACCGGACCGGACCGGACCGGAATGGACCGGACCGGACCGGAACGGATCAGACTTGATCAGTCTGGAAGGAACCGCACCGTACCGGGCCGTACCGGACCGGATCGAACCGGACCGGACCGTTTTTTTTTTCTTCATCTATATATATAAAATTCAAAGTCCTGACTGACTTAACTATATATCAACACACAGCCCAAACCGGTGGGTCTAGAGATTCCAAATTTGGACTGTAGGTTCCTTACAACGTCTAGGGGTGTACTAAGAAAGGATTTTTCAAAATTCCTACGGGAAACCGAGATATATGCAAACGAAGTTGCGAGGGTATATCAACGCACAGCCCAAACCGCTGGGTCTAGAGATTCCAAATTTGGCATGTAGGTTCCTTACGACGTCTAGGGATGTACTAAAAAAGGATTTTTCAAAAATCCCACGGGAAAGCGAGATATACGCATACGAAGTTGCGAGGGGACGCACAGCCCAAACCGCTGGGTCTAGAGATGCCAAATTTGACATGTAGGATCCTTATAAGGTCCAGACCGACCGGACCGGACCGAACCGGAACGGACCGGACCGGACCGGAACGGATCAGACTTGATCGGTCTGGAAGGAACCGCACCGTACCGGGCCGTACCGGACCGGATCGAACCGGACCGGACCGTTTTTTTTTTCTTCATCTATCTATATATATAAAATTCAAAGTCCTGACTGACTTAACTATATATCAACGCACAGCCCAAACCGGTGGGTCTAGAGATTCCAAATTTGGACTGTAGGTTCCTTACGACGTCTAGGGGTGTACTAAGACAGGATTTTTCAAAATTTCTACGGGAAACCGAGATATACGCAAACGAAGTTGCGAGGGTATATCAACGCACAGCCCAAACCGCTGGGTCTAGAGATTCCAAATTTGGCATGTAGGTTCCTTACGACGTCTAGGGATGTACTAAGAAAGGATTTTTCAAAACTCCCACGGGAAAGCGAGATATACGCAAACGAAGTTGAGAGGGGACGCACAGCCTAAACCGCTGGGTCTAGAGATGCCAAATTTGTCATGTAGGGTCCTTATAAGGACCGGACCGATCAGACCGGACCGGACCGGATCGACCGGACCTGATCGGACCGGATGAAACCGTACCGTACCGGGCCGTGCCGGACCGGAATTTGTTTCTGAAGAAAGATATGCTAATTGTTACTAGGCCACGCGGGCGAAGCCGCGGGCGGAAGCTAGTATGGTATAATATTTGAAGTTATTTATTAATTTTGTTTTAATATTTAGATGATGTCCTAAGATTCTATCATTTCCTTGTTTAGTATTTATTTTCTTGTCTTGCTAGCCCTGCCCACTCCATACACAAATTCGTTACCTTAAGGTTGCCTTGAAAAGATTGCTTTTTAGCAATAAGGCCGCCTTGTTGCATTTACACTAGTTTGTAACATTGTTTTTTTTTGTACTTTTTCCTGTGTAATGCAAATAAAGAGTATTCTATCTATCTATCTTATATATACTGAGCAGTATCGCACGACGGCACCAGAAGATAGGATTAGGGTATAATATTAAAGGTAAGGGATTAAATAAATATCTCACCGTGCTGTTGTACTCGCATATTTTGTAGTAAGACAAAATTTTCTTATGTGTATCCATAATGTGGACGCTTTTAAACAGGCATTTTTTTCATTTGCCGGTGTACCTCTAGTAATTACCGGCAGAATCTGTCTAAAATTGCCAGCTAAAAGCACCACCATCCCTCCATTAAACTTTGAATGCTCTTAATATCTTTCATGGTACGATTTAGCTCTATAACTGCTCTTTTATGGGACATGGTACATTCATTCCAAACCAACAGCTTGCTGCAACATTCGTCCACGCTCGCTGTTTTTGGTAATGTTGCAAACTGGAATTTCCTCATGAGCCAAATTCAATGACAGTTTAAGCACTTTATGTGCTGGTCAGCCACTATTGAGCAGCGTTGCAGCTGTTCCAGAGGAAGCTACAGCAACAACTACGCCTTTATCTTAACCGTCGCGGGCAAAAGCTAGTAATGTCATAAAATAAATTAAATGTGCGTAATACCCAATTCACCCAAAAAAAAATACTCAATAGTTCATAAACTTTTAGTGATAGAGGAGAGGGGAGAGGGGAGAGGGGAGAAAAATACAATGTTAGGGGAACCACTTTATTATTGACAAAAGCCAATAATCGTTTGTTGTGACAAAGCATGCGAAAAGGGAGGTCTGCAAGCTGTGAGAGAATGTGGGCTGAAAATAAATGAATTATTTAACTACTCTATATCCGTCTAAGAAGTGATGAGAGTGTAAAACGAGTAAGCAGATTGGAGTGTCGAAATGAACAACTGCATGTTGTAGTCGACCATCCCCTTCCCGCTGAATATCATCGGTCGCTGGGTCCTTGCGATCATGAATATCAGCATCTTCGTCACTATTCGGTCGTTGGCGCCTTCCCAGGGCATAAGATACAAGTCTACAGCGGCTTGCTCGGCTGCCTGGAAAATAACTCAACTTTAGAAAAAATTACAGGCGAATCATCATACAGATAGAAGTGAAGTGTAATTAATTATTCGCAGTTGTTAGCCAATACTTCGAATAGTACTAATAATATTGTCCATATTATTATGTACTAGCTTTTTTGCCCGCGACTTCGTCCGCGTGAAGTTCCGGACCCGTTCCCGTGGGAACCACATTGAGTTTCGGGAAAAGCTATAGCCTATGTCACTCCCTGATAATGTAGCTTTCTACTGATGAAAGAATTTTTGAAATCGGTCCAGTAGTTTCAGAGCCTATTCAATTCAAACAAACAAACCAACAAACA
This sequence comes from Endotricha flammealis, assembly GCA_905163395.2. Lineage (NCBI taxonomy): Eukaryota > Metazoa > Arthropoda > Insecta > Lepidoptera > Pyralidae > Endotricha > Endotricha flammealis. Next base: position 323,619 of record LR990864.1, read on the forward strand.
AACAATCAAACTTTTCCTCTTTATAATATTAGTATAGATTAACTTATATATGTCACTTGACACTTCCGATTTATAAATAAATTTGTGCAAATGATAATCTATACTTATTTAAATAATGTTTAAGTCATTCGTTTTATTACATAATACACTGGGCGTCAAAAATAAGTAGTACAGTTTTAAAATTGCAATATCTCCTAAACTGCAGAAGCTAGACCATTGAAATAAAAAAAAGTTAAAAGACAATTTAATTTCATTTAATTAAAACTTCATGCATAATATATTTTTTTAAAGATTGACTGAAAAAAAACTTAATAAATAAAAACACTATTTTTTTAAACTGTTGGCTTGTACTTTTGTTTTTTATTGTTTTCTTTATTGCTGATAAATCAATTGCAATTCAAAAGCAAATGTGTCTTCAGCGAGTAAACTTTACTAATCATGCCTCTTTCACCAGAAGAACGTGCAAGAATCATAACTTTTCTCGAAGTAGGCATCAGTATGCGTCGTACTGCAAGAACGGTGGGTGTAACTCTAAGAACGATCCAGCAAGTAAAGCGAAGATACGAAGAGACTGGAAACCATCTAAGGAGACCAAGTAATGGCAGACCCAGGTGCACTAGTACCCGAGAAGACCGCTTAATTGTCTCTACTTAGTTAAGAAATCGTCACCTTAATGCAGTTGAGGTCCAGCAACAGCTTCTTCAGACCCGAAGAGACTACGTTAGTGAGAGTACAGTGAGGAGAAGACTTGCTGAAGCCAACCTGAAGTCGTACAGGCCAGCAAATGGCCCCAAACTTGAGACAGGGCATCGAGTAGTAAGACTATGCTACGCGCGTCAACACGTACAATGGGGCGAAGAAGAATGGACAAGAATTTTGTTCACAGATGAGTCTCGGTTTTCTTTATTCACTTCCGATGGAAGGCGGAGAGTATACAGGCGACCTAGTGAGCGATACATTCAAGGTTGCATCTCGGAAAGAGTTCAATACGGCGGGGGCTCTGTACACGTACGGGCTGGCATCTCTTCAGAGGGTCGCACAGAGCTAGTGGTCATAGAAAATGGCACTCTGACTGGTGAAAGATATGCATTAGAGATCCTTAACGAGTATGCAGGGCCATATTTAGCAAATATGGGTGATGGAGCTATACTAATGCATGATAACGCCCGGCCACACACCGCTCATCTCGTACAAGAGTACATTCAGGAGGTTGGCATCAGCTTGATGGCTTGGCCATCAAGAAGCCCAGATCTTAACCCGATTGAACACGCCTGGGATGAGCTTGGGAGGCTAGTCAGAAGACGCAGACCACCCCCCGCCACCCTCAGGGCTCTAAAACAGGCCCTGATAGAAGAATGGGTGAATATTCCCCAACACCGCCTCCGAAACTTAGTGTTCAGCATGCCAAACCGGCTCCAAGCTGTCATCAGAGCCCGAGGCGGCAACACAAGTTACTAAAGTGGGAACAAGGCCCAAAACGTAAAAATTAAGTTCTTGATAGTTCCTTCAAAATGGTTAGCTTTTTAGTTTTTTCCTAATTTTCAGTGTAAAACTTTACTAATGCTAAATAAAGTACTATTTTTAGAAAACTTTGTTAAATTTGCTATAAAATGACTTTTATTTCAAAACTCTAACTTCTATAGTTTAAGAGTAATTGCAATTTTAAAACTGTACTACTTATTTTTGACGCCCAGTGTAGTTACTTAATTACATAAGATGTAATAAAATTATTAAATAACACCCAGCACTTCCATCAAAATACTTAGCAAGTCGTACTTCCGTTCTAAAAATTAATTAGTTTAAGATTAAATTGACTTTTTTTGTTTTAGAACATGGTTTTTGTGTTGTTAAAATTGTTATACGTTTATTATAAATTTATATTTTACTATTAGAGGTTAAAGTATTGCAAATGCTATTTTGACTAGTTATTGTGAGGCAGCCGGACATTAACGATAAGTTCCAATTATTATTCTTTATTGTAATTTTGTGTGATAAAGATATGTAAAAATATCTGATGGATAAAAATGCCGTAACCGGTTTTCTTTCGCGATTTCTTTTACCGCTGGTCATTTTGGTTTGTTTCCGAAATGGTGATAGCTTATAGAGCAGTTAAATTATTTAATATTTTTTTTAACATTTTGATTATCTACCCTATTTTTGGTTTTAATTATTACATATTGAAAATATATAATTTACTTATTACTTTGTTTAATTTACTTTATTGTTACTTGCTCCCCTTGAATCTTACCTAATAATGATCTTAATAACCTGCTGGTCTACCATGAAACGTAATTCCGAAACTTCGGACGTTCGTTTCGTTGAATTCTAACCATGAAGTACATTTCGTTCCGAAATACGTACGAAAACTATATGCCTTCGTTTTTCCTCAGTATTACCTACCATGAAGTTGCAATCCGAAACACGGAATGTCATTTTTGACAGGACTTATATCGGGTCATAATGTCAAATTACACGAAAGCTCAAGGGCTAACGTTTTACTTTCGTAAGTATAAATTTTCAAGTAAAATTTGGTTTAAAATTTATTTCTCATAAGACATTATACATTTAAGTCTCATAAACTTAATTTTAAAGTAATAAGTGCTGCAATCAGCGTACAGTGCAGTGGTTTTTTTTACTAATTTGTGGCGTCGACCGACCATTTGTTTGGGCCATACATAGACGCGCCATACGTGTGACAAAGTTGTCGCCGTCCCGCACGGCCGGATAGCGCTGTCTTACTCTGCGCGTTAGCCGCCGAAATTCAACTGGTTCGCGCACGCATAGCTCTTCCCGCGCATTCTAATATTCTATAATTTTATAATATTTACATCAAATTTATTTTTTAGCTGTTCAGTTTTGTGACTTTCAGTATTACCTCAGTTTATGTGAGTTTATTACTACCTACATTTACATACTGACTTTTCCCATTTATTAAACTCTAAATTGGTAGGATGTTGTGCGCTACCGGCACCCTGCCACAAATTATTTTGTTGATGTAGTGAATTTATTTTGCACTGAAACGTCCGCTTTTACCCAGTTTCAGCCCTTAGTGTTTATAATTTTATTCATACGACATATACTGCATAAGTATGTTTTAATATTTTAGTGAAAATGACGATGTACGCAATTTTGAGGTGATGGAGGAAGAGAGGACGGAACGGCGCCGGCGACGGCGGGCCGTCGGCAAGGTTCCACGAAAGAGCTATGCCTATCGAGGAGTTCTTAACCAAGTTCGAAGAGCATTTAGATCATGGAACTCTCTCATTCAACTTCTTGAGCAAACTAGGTAAACAAATTTTGAATAATTATATTTTATGATTTGACAATATTTTTAATGGTGTTTTATGACAGGGAAGTTTCAAGTACTAATAAAAAGTGATTAATCCATCGAAATAATATTACTACGTATAGAACGGACACCGCGAACAAAATTTTTGTCCCCATACGTTGAGGCCAATAGACATCAACTCGTTTAGAAACTTGCCGACGCTCATCGTGATTGGTCCTCGGATTTATGTCAAAAAAAATATTGGAAAATGCCGTCATGTTCAATAAAAACTTGTAAAAACCGTTCAACAGTAAGGAAGAAAGATAGCGGCGTAACTTATCATCGCTAAGTATACAAAAAATTAAGTAAAACCAACCAAAACAATTTTTTTTCATTATTTTCTAATGCACCATGATTGCATCCGCCATTTCTATGTGAAAATCATAGATTATCAAAAATTAATCGTACAGATGGGATACGTAGGCACTAAGCGTCAGTCAATTTTATAATATAATTTAGGTATTTCTGAATTTTTTGTAGCTTTTTTTTAACCGACTTCAAAAAAGGAGGAGGTTCTATGTTTTTTTTTGGAGGTCCGCCGATTACTCCTTCAATTTTGGACCGATTTTAATCATTCTTTTTAAAAATAATATGTGATTTAAATATTGATTTTTTAAACTATATTTCCAAAATATTTTTATATACTAGGTAAAATACGTAAATGTGGATAAAGTTACTAACTAAGTAAAAAAAATAAGTTTCTAGAAAACAAAAAGATGGAAAACGAAACAGCATTTTAAATTTCGACCAACCATTTTCGAACAAATGAAATTCGGGCAAACAAGTTTCGGAGTAAAGGTACGTTACCATTCTTGAAATTCAACACAACTCCTCTTGTCTGGCAGGCGACCGTCTCCTGGTTATTGCATATATTACAAAATACTACAATATATAAATAGCTTCACTATAAAGTTAGTTTTGATTTAATCTCAGTTTATTTTTGACTAATATTAAGTTAAGAACTAAAATGTAATGTAGCTTCCTACCTATAAAGCTAATATTATACCTATTTTCTATTAAATTTATCTATTATGTAAAATAAAATATTGTAATAAAATAAAATAATCAGTTGGATGTCCAATAGGCAGAATATAAACAAAGTGTCGCCCCTGCGTAGTAATGTCATATTCTATGACTCGGTTGGGGGCGGGGCCAGGGAGGGGCGCGCCCCTCACGGCCGAACACGGCGCCAAAATTTGAAGGCGCTGTCATTTCTATACGTAGTAATATTATTTCGATGGATTAATCACAGTAAATCAAATTATTTTATTCAATGTTAACATAAAAATGGATAAATAGAGAATTATATAATTTAAAACATGATAAAATCTTAATTGCACGAAATAAAGTTTATAAAAAATTCACTAGGTCATCTTTTCTTGTCTTTCAGATTACATAATGGACTGTGTGTGGATCTCTCACCCTCCGAACGAAATGCAATGCTGCTGGGTTTCCTGATTGTATTGGAAACCATATTGGATACCAATTTATAGGCGTGTATTGCATTGTTGGGCATTTCGTCGCCAATTAATAAATACTAGTATTTTCAATAAAATAAGATGTTTCATTTGTCATTAAAGAAATCCGCGCAACTTCGTTTGCGTATATTTTGTTTCTCATAATAGTTTGCGTTTCTATTAAAAAACGCATTAAAATCCGTTGCGTAGTTTTGAAGATCTAAGCATACGTAATGACGACGGGCGAAGTCCCGGACAACAGCTAGTTATAAGCCTACTATGTAAGATTCTTAATTCTCATATCAACAATATCGCTATGGAGACGAATATAAATAACACAACGCGCCTTATTTAAAATGTCCATAACTTGTATGAATTAAACAATAACGAACATACTTTTTAAATTGTCTGGTATATACTACTTCATTTATCACAAAAAAAAAATCGCGTGACTATAAAAGACCTCTCATCTTTCATTCACTCACGAAAGTGCTCTATGGTTCCGAACCAAATTGTTGAATACGAAAAATGTTCATGGTTGCTTCTTGTTTCGTATTGCGGACGTGTTTCGTTCGGGTCCGTTGTTTCGAATGGACATTTTCATGGTAGACCAGCTGATATAGTAGTGGAGTTTCTGACACAGTCAAGGCTAACCAAGACTCTTTTCTAATTAAAGTGTAGGTACAAATAATAACGACTTTGTAAAAGTGAAACTAAACCAAAGAACTAAAATAGTTATGATTGGTAAAAGAATTCGAAAGTGCTTGTAATATGCCTATTTGAATAAAAATATTTGATTTTGACTTTTAATTATTATAAAACATCAGTTAGCCTTTTTTAGGGTTCCGTAGTAGTACAAGGAACCCTTATAGTTTCGCCATGTCTGTCTGTCCGTCTGTCCGCGGTCTATATATTATATTATATTAACAATGGTAACAAAATGCTGGAACAAAATTTTGAAAAAGATTTTTTTTGGGGTGCTCCCTTGGGGGTCATCGTTAGATCTCTTCAAAACATTGAGGGTGTAGAATGATCATTTTTCGATACAATGATCCGTTTCGGAATTATTTACATTTATCGTGTCAATTTTCGTTTTGCACGGTGGTCCACCCTCTCTATCTCCGAAAGCCTTATGTTTAGAAATTTGAAAAAATCATGATAGTAGTCCATATGCTGAACCTTCAATGAAAACTATAACGGTTAAGTGGACTCTACTAGTTACCGAGTAATGCCGACAAACTTATAAAATAAAATTTCTTTGATGAAAACTTACAAATGTAATAGAATTTGATATTGGACTCAACTGAAGGCAAGCAAAACACAGCAAATACACAACCCTATATTGTGCGTGGTCCGACACGTCCTTGTCCGGTTTTAGTCATCTAAAGTGGGATAATCTAACTTAAATTAATAGCATTTGTGTGATTTCAGTTAATTTTTATAATAACAACGCACTTACCCTAGTTACTTCACTTCCATTATCACAAGGAACGTAAACATGTACTATAGCGCTTATAATAAATATGCTATACTTCAGATCAAGACGCCCCAAGACGTGCACCATGTACACATTCATCGAAATCACAAATGATGACACTACAAACAAGAGTAGAAGCCATCCCCCGTAGAACTCTTGCATATCATCGAAAAACTGCAACAATTTCTGATGACTCCTGATTGCCTTTTTCATTTTAGACCTCAGGCTTTTTTTATCTCTTGCATCTGTAAAAGCCTTGTTGACCTCGTAAGTCATCAACTTTAGTTTCAAACAAAGATGTGTTGTAGCTATAGCAAAAGAACCGTCAAATCCTGTATAGATCGGTGGAAGTACGAGACATTGTACAATGTTATAAACCCAAAAAATTTCAAAAAATGGCGTCGTGTACTGTATGTCTTGCACGTAAACCATTTCCATTTCGTGCACCATGTACCTCTTTCCGTCTTCGCTCTGCATTGTTTCATAAATTGTGGAAATTGCAGCGTAAAGTGGAAATTGCAAGCTCAGCAAGATCGGTATGATTGTCCATATTAATTCCGCCGTCTTGCTCTTCTTTAGATAGCACTCGTAAATTTCTTGATAGCCTTCATCCAAGTCGTTTGCTTTTAAATAATCGTTTGTGATAACATCTAGAATTTGTGCAAAGGATTTCGTATGGTAAATGGCGTGGAATGTTTTGTGGAAAAACAAAAAAACTATGACCCATAGTGATAAATTACGAAATAAATCGAAAATATTTTGTTTCAAGAAACATTGTATTGTGTAAGTTCCGAACCAGAATATTTGAGGGCCACTGATCACAACTTGGATAATGTGTATTAGATAGCGTTTTCGAGCATGTCCTACGGATGTGTTTGGGTAAATGTTGGCCAGGGCCATGCCGAAAGCGCAAGAGCTGAAGGCCTCATTAAAGGGTTTGAATTTCCGTTTCATATCGTTACCTTTGGCTTCTTGCTGACACTATGAGCGTTTTTGTAATGAGCTTCAAAGACAAGAACAAGACCGTAACTTTACAATGCCTTGTTATTAGCAGCAATTATGCTTCATTGACAATTCATTTGAAAATTGCCACTTTGGTCAAGAGTTTATAATCTTTTTAACGTTTTAATTTTTAACGGCCCTGTATACTGACTCATGGTATGCTACTATTCTCATTATAAAAGCAGTAGGTTAGATTCTTTTTGATTCTAATCAGTCAACAAGAGAATAACAAAACTTTAAAAGAGCAATACTAAAACGAAAACTGTTTAGTCTTGTGGCGATACACTCGCTGCGAATGACCGCTGCAACGCGACCGGTTTGTTATGCGCTGGCTCATTCGCTCATTCATTCCGGCACCTCTCGCCGCACGGCTCGCTGCTTTATTTCATTTTGCTTTATATAATTTCGTTTCGCGTACGCCACTAATTGTATTTCATTTCGTCTTTCATTATATCATCGTTCTTCAATCATCGTTTTAATCTCATCCTCGAACTATCATCTTACTTGCATTGCATACACACTGCTTTCGTCATCACCACACTATACCAACACACTATATTTGGTGACCCCGACGTCCACAGGAGTGGATGAAGAACACCTTGGATCCAGTGAGTACCTGTGTTAATTATAACTCAGTGAATAGAAGTGGAATTATTGCATACCTACACCTACCTACTTAATAAAATAAAATCACGACCACGACACAAGAACGTGTTTGGTGTATGGTCCAAGTTAAACAAGAAATCATTGTTTGGTACAAAAATTTTTTTATTAAAAAATATTTTGGTGGAAATGGCTTCCACCGGCGGCGGTGATGATATAAATTACCAAGATGCTAATGAAGAATTTAAGGCTGAAGTACAGAGGGTCGGAGTTCGAGTACCTCCGTTTTACCCACAAGATCCCGAACTTTGGTTCGCTCAACTGGAACATCAATTTATTTTGTCCAGAATAACAACTGACGAGACGAAATTTAGTCATTTAGCTACGAGTCTGAGTTTTGAGTATGCTAGGGAAGTCAGGGATGTCATGACCAACCCACCCGCGATAGGGAAATACGAAAAACTTAAGACGGAGTTAATTAAGCGATTATCTGCATCACAGGAGAAGCGCGTTAAACAGCTGCTGATCGACGAAGAGCTGGGCGATCGGCGCCCTTCGCAATTTCTGCGACACCTGGAGAGCTTGGCTGGTCCCACTATACCCAAGGATTTTCTTGTAACCTTATGGTCCAGCAGGTTGCCGCAGAACGTTCAGACGGTAATTGCCACGCAAACGGATCTCTCCTTGGAAAAACTGTCTGACATCGCTGACAAGGTATATGATTTAGCACCTCCGAGGCTGAATGTGGCAGAAACAGCGGCCCCGTCGTTTTACTCTCCCGTTTCAGGAGGTCCGCAACGAGGTCAACCTTCATATGCAGAGCTGGTACAGGAAGTCAGCGAATTGAAGAAAAGGTTGGCAGCGTGCACCTTACATTCGGATCGTCAGGATAGGTCTCACCAAAATAATCGTAGACAGAATCGTTCTCGCAGTCGTTCCAGGTCTCGACAGCCACCTCCAAACTATCCGCACTGCTATTACCACTACGTCTATGGCGACAAAGCGAAGAAGTGCAAGCAACCGTGCAATTTCAAGAACGCGGAAAACTTTCAGGGCGGTCGGAAGTAGCGGCCAACGACTGCCCATCATCATCAGCAGGCCGTCTAATTATTACTGATCGGGCATCGAAAATACGGTTCCTTATAGATACTGGATCCGATTTATGTGTTTTCCCACGATCAGCTCTTAAGACGCCCTGTACTAGATCTAACTACGAGTTAGTTGCAGCAAACAATTCTGTTATCCACACTTATGGACCTATACGACTCCGTCTAAATCTTGGACTTAGAAGAGATTTTTGTTGGACCTTCACTATCGCAGACACTACCAGACCAATCATAGGAGTTGATTTCCTGTCCCACTACAATCTTCTCGTAGACTGCAGGAATCATAGATTGGTAGATGGGACAACATCTATGTCAGTTGCTGCGGTAGGTTGCCAAGGCTCAGAAGACATAGCATCAGTGAAAGTCATTTCTGGAGAAACTGAGTTTCATGGCATCTTGCAGGAGTATACAGAGATTACGAAACCCGCAGGTATGCCCTCGTCACCAAAACACAGCACACTCCATTTCATTCGCACGACCCCTGGTCCACCTGTATCCTGTAAGCCTCGTCGTCTCGACCCTGTTCGTCTTAAGGTAGCCAAGAAAGAGTTCGAAGATATGGTGTCTAGTGGAATAGCGAAACCGTCGGAGAGCCCATGGTCTTCTGCGCTGCACTTGGTAAAGAAAAAGGACGACGGATGGAGACCGTGTGGCGATTATCGTGCACTCAATGCACGCACTATTCCTGATAGGTATCCTATTCGCCATATCCAAGATTTTAATTACCAGCTATCAGGATGCTCCATCTTCTCGACGATCGACCTAGTCAAGGCATATAACCAGATTAAAGTTAACCCTAGCGACGTACCAAAGACCGCAATTACAACGCCGTTTGGACTCTTTGAGTTTGAATTTATGACGTTTGGCCTACGGAATGCGTCTCAGACGTTTCAGAGATTTGTCGACGAAGTTCTTCTTGGTTTGGACAACTGCTTCGGATATATTGACGACATCCTAGTATTTTCATCGTCTCCAGCAGAACACAAGACCCATCTTCGTCAACTGTTCGAACGACTTAAAAAGTATGGGGTCTTGATAAACACTTCCAAGTGTGTTTTGGGGCAGCCAGAAGTCACCTTCCTGGGATATCAAGTCTCTGCAGCTGGAACGAAACCGCTTGACACTAAGGTTCAGGCCATCCAAGAGTTCACTCGACCAAGTACAGTTAAGGATCTACGTCGTTTTTTGGGCATGCTGAACTTTTATCGCCGATTCATACCAAAAGCAGCGGAAATTCAAGCCCCGCTCAATGCAGTTTTTAATGGTTCACATTCGAAAGGTTCACAGCCTATTAATTGGACCCCAGAGTTGCAGAAAGCATTTGAAGACAGCAAAATTTCACTTTCACATGCAACATTGCTTGCTCATCCAGACCCAAATTCCGAACTGTCTATAGCTACGGATGCGTCACTCAAAGGCATCGGCGGAGTTCTGCAACAGAAGATCGGCGAAAATTGGCAACCCCTAGGATTTTACTCGCACAAACTTTCTACATCCCAGCAGAAGTATAGTCCTTATGACCGGGAGCTATTGGCTGTCTATGAATCCATAAAGTACTTCCGACACATGATAGAAGCTAGAACTTTCTCTGTTTTGACAGACCATAAGCCTCTTACTTATGCCTTTTCACTCAACAGAGAAAACTGCACTCCTCGGCAATTCAGGTATTTGGATTTCATTGCGCAGTTCACCACTGACATTCGTTATATATCCGGACCAAAGAACATAGTTGCTGACTGCCTTTCACGCGTCGAAGTGGTGACTAGAGCCATTGACTATAAGGAACTTGCACGGTCTCAGGAAGATGATCCAGAGCTGCAACAATTTCTTCGTGAAGGATGTTCGCTTAAGCTCCAAAAGATGCCTACCTTCGACGGCACCCTTGTGTATTGCGACACTTCGACACAGCAACCACGACCATATGTAACGCCTAAGTTTCGACGTCAAGTGTTCGATATGCTACACAATCTCAGTCACCCGGGAAGTTCAGCTACGGTGCGACTGGTCTCACATTCATTTGTCTGGCCAGGGATACGCAAAGAATGTAGAGAGTGGTCTAGGCAATGCTTGCAATGCCAAACAAGTAAAGTCTCCCGCCATACCATCTCTCCACTTTCCCGTTTTCCTACCCCTTCCTCGAGGTTTTCCCATATAAACCTCGACCTAATAGGACCGTTACCTTTATCGTCTGATTACAGATACTGCCTTACCGTCATCGACCGATATACGCGATGGCCTGAGGCATTTCCACTAAAGGATATCACCGCAGAGTCCTGTGCAGCTGCCCTCGTCTCCGGCTGGATAGCTAGGTTCGGCTGTCCCCTTCAGGTAACCACGGACAGAGGTCGTCAATTCCAGTGCCACCTTTTCAAGGCGCTTACTGCTTTGGTTGGTGCGCGCCACTTCAGCACCACTGCCTACCACCCTGCAGCAAATGGCATCATAGAACGCCTGCATCGTCAGCTGAAATCAGCAATTATGTGCCACACAGGTGCATCCTGGATAGAAGCCCTACCTTTGGTACTCCTCGGGATGCGCAACGCTTGGAAAGACGACATTCAAGCAACGCCGGCAGAGGTGGTTTATGGTGAGCCCCTGCGCCTTCCAGGTCAGTTCTTGGCTCCAACAGAGGATCATGCAGCTGGAGACCACTCCCAGATGGCTACACGACTCAAAAGTCATTTGGCCCGTCTAAGTCCCAAACAAACAGCATGGCACGGCACCAAGCCATTTTATATTCCAAAGGCTCTAGAAACATGCTCGCACGTGTTTGTGCGACAGGATCACGTCAGAAGGTCGTTGGAGCCACCCTACGCCGGACCGTACAGAGTGTTGAAGCGGACTCCAAAATATTATGTAGTCGAAACACCTGGGCACAACAACAGCGTATCAATAGACAGGCTTAAACCCGCATATATGGAGCGCGATGTTCAAGTTCCAGTCCAGGAAGCATCACCGACAATTCCAGATGTGAAAACCACTAGAAGCGGAAGAAAAGTACATTTTCCTGATTTTTATCGACCATAGTTACGGTCTGAGAAGGGGGATTCTGTGGCGATACACTCGCTGCGAATGACCGCTGCAACGCGACCGGTTTGTTATGCGCTGGCTCATTCGCTCATTCATTCCGGCACCTCTCGCCGCACGGCTCGCTGCTTTATTTCATTTTGCTTTATATAATTTCGTTTCGCGTACGCCACTAATTGTATTTCATTTCGTCTTTCATTATATCATCGTTCTTCAATCATCGTTTTAATCTCATCCTCGAACTATCATCTTACTTGCATTGCATACACACTGCTTTCGTCATCACCACACTATACCAACACACTATAGTCTAATTAACTTAATACCAAGTAACCGTAGGTACTTATTGTATCACCTTTTCTGGGAAGGAATTGACTACCAACATACAGCTCATGTTAGCTTGGAAGTTAGGATATACACACGAATGTATCTATCTATGTGTTACAATAAATATATTTTCAAATATGTAGAACAAGTTTAGTAATAAAATTTTACAATTTGAATTCATCTAATCTCTGTTACAGCAGCTATTTAACCAACTAGCTCCCTAAGTTATTAGCGTTAATTCCTCACCAACCTGTATCTACAGAATCTTTGAGTTCTTGAAAACATGAAGACAACCTCGAACAACTTTTGTCACTGGCAAGATGAATGGTGGGAAACCAACGGGACGCAGTCCAATACGTTGGTCTGACCAAACTTGCACCGCTTTCGACAGCAACTTTGACGCCATCCATGCCTCCGAAGGTAGTAACAGATGGCGGAACATTTCTGTGATTTCTGGAGGTCATGCATGACCCTCAGAGAGGAATACGACGCAAGGAGAAGGCTCATAATTTGCAAGATATCTTCTATTTTATAATAGTTTATAATTTCGTGGAATCAAAAGGCCATAAATATAGATGAATTATGAGGTAATAAAGTTGGAATTGCACCGAATGCTTGGTGGGCGCATTGTCTGATTTAGTGATCCGATTTAATAAGAGTAATCGCCTATTTGCACTTAAGAGCTCATATACATTCAGTTCGAGTTTCTCGCTCTTTGCCTTACGATACTCACTATCTGTCCCGCTCACTCATTAAGGCTTTTTATGCCTTTTATGCAAAGTTTCAAAACTATATGACATATTGTTAACAATTCCTATCTGTATGATTGAACCAGCGTTTGAGATTGACATGAGATTGTATCAGTTTTTGTTACGAGAATTGTTAGTATAAGATCCAGATTTTATTTGATTTTGGGATTATTTTCTATCGAGGAAATCTTATGAAGTCGTTCCACAAAAACCTGGCATTAGTACCTTTAACATTATTTTATTTCAAGATGATTGGTTCAGTATTCGTATTTTTAATGCCACTTCCAATCAAAGACTAGTGGAGTAGCGAATGTTGTTTATTTCCGTATCCCCCTGTTAAATAGAATAATGATTTACTTGCAGTACACAAAAAAAAAAAGATTGAATACAGTGAATATTGAAAACTTACAGACTAGTGTAGTCGCAACAAGGCGTAGTCTGTTAAGAAGATACGTACTTTTAAAAGCTACACCCAGGAGGGACCTTAAGATTACAAAAAACACACCTAAGTAGTGTACGACAAAAATATTAAAATCTCCATTGTAAATAATGGTAAAATAAGAGTCAGGTAAATGCAGATAAGTACTTTTTCAAGCTTGATCTTTTCTTATTACTGTTTAAGCTCCCCCTGTAGCACCCTTTTCTCGGCCGCCGCAAATTCACCAAAGAATTCCCCTTTTGAATACGTTACCTACCATTACTTTTAATGTAGGAAACAGATTTGCTTTTGGGCGCAGAATGGGAATACACAGATTATTTTATTACACAACATGTTAAGATATATACAGCTTTTGTTGTTTTGATATAAATATTCGTAAAGAAATATTTAGGATTTCAGATTTGGATTCGAAACAATATCAGCAATATTATAGACAAGTTGAGAAATAGATGATTTTACTTTTTACAAGAGTTACGAGGTGCTACATAGACGACTTACGTTTGCACCGACTTTATACTAATCCTTAATGTGTGTGTCTAAGAACAACAAGAAAGTCAAACAGTGGCTGTCACCTCTTAAGAGAGGTAGGGCACAGCAGATAATCCGCTCAAATCGAAGCAGCCCGTCTGGGTAAGGACCTCCACCTTATAGAAGATCGTAGCCAAATAGCATTGGTCTCGGCCATATTGTGTTCCTACGGCGTGAGTGATACCCTCGGTATTGCAAGCGTCTACAGGCTACGGTGATGCTTACCATCAGGCCGACCGTATGCTTGTTTGCCAACTTTGTTGGAAAAAGAACTTAAAAAAATGTGCACATAATAATATCAGACACATTTTTTACATGCCCAGACTAGGATTTCGACCAATATGCCAATATGCCGGTCTAAGTTGGTTGCTTATCGGATTACTACCGAATTAATTTTATCAACATTATTCTAAAAATAGATAATATCAGTTTGTTCATTTATTAGTGTTTATGACACACTCATTTTGTAGTAAATTAATCATTTCATTAACAATAACAAGATATCTTAATAAGTGTATGATAATTTATTGAAACCGGAACTAAAAATTTGTGAGCAATTAAGCTGTTTGACTTTATCTAAATTTCCAATAAATGTTTTATGAGATTGATTTTAGGAACTTATTACTAGTATTACTTTATTCATGACTAAATTGCTCACTTTTCTCTTAAGAGCAACTTAAGTAGCCGGCTGTTGCCGATGAATGACAGTCGTAAATCCATATTGGAGCAGAGTGGCCGAGTTCGTTCTATCCGAATCCCAGCAGTGTGATCATTAGGTTGATAATGATGTTGCCTGTAGCCCACCATTCACACGCAGATTGGTCCGGCGGATTGGTCGGCCATCGGACTAATCCGCCTGTGTATGGAAGCGACGAACCGGTACGCCAGACTGTCAAATGGGTTGGCGTCGGGCTCGCTGGTCCGCGGTTGCGAGCCGCGAAAGCCTGTCGAACCCCACATGCCATACTTCGAGTGGAGGGTTCGTGCAGTGTATGGGCAACGCCGGATTGGTCCGCGGTCGGGTCCGGGTTGCGAGTCGGGTCCGGGTTCGTGTAGTGAATGGTGGGCTTATAACGTGGTTAAGAGCTTTTATGGAATGTGTAACGTATAAGTGACGTTGGTGTTCATAGACGGCGGTAACCACTGCCTATCAATCAGGGTCACACTTACCTGTTTGTCTGCCGAATGACATAAAAAAAATATATGAGAAAAAAAAAGAAAATTGCTTTACATTAAAAATGGGTAAAGGACATAACCATTCCCATACTCGGAGCCTTGTGATTACCGAACAAAGAGCCACACGCCATCTGTAATTTGGCGGAAAGATAAAGGGCGTGTAATACGAACGATTACGGACAAAGGGATCGTTGAGACGGGTTCACATATAGAGGTTTTTGTTATGCGGGATCGATTCTTTCACATGGAAAATGAAGAAAGGCAAACAAGCTTACGACCCGCCTGATGGTGCGCCAGGAGTGTCACTCGCGCTTTGCCGACCCTGTAAAATACGTTTATTTGGGTATTTCTGTTTAAAATTGACAAGTGTATGACAAAATTCAAAATTCAAAATTCAAAACTTTTATTCAGAGAATAGGTTTTCACAAACACGTTCTCTTGTCAGAGTATACAGTAATAAATGATTTGTATAAATTAATCTACTCTATAAACTACTACCATTTCGGAAACAAAAGCAAAATGACCACTGGTAAAAAAGAAATGGCGAAAGAAAACCAGTTACGGCCTTTTTTGTCATTTAAAAATATATCGAAATTTTCTTTTTTCTTTTCTTTTTCAACATAGAATTTAAAACTAGGTACATACATACAACATTACGTACGCGGAATGTCAATAAATAGTGCCATTAATTTGTCTCAACATAAAATTAAATCTAAAATATAAAATGCTAAATCGGTGTTAAAGATAGGAGCAGACCGCCCGCAAGGCAGCAACCGTTCTCGTGTATTTTCGAGTTGACGTGAGAGTCGGCCTTCCAGCCTCCATTACTGGGCTCACCATCACGATATTATGAACAATATTGTAGGGAACAACAGTAACCCGACCCCCAACGCCACCACCAGTTTGGACAATTTGCGAGCATGACATGCACGTACACATTAACATCCTTGTCATATATTAATTTATATTAAAATGTAAATAATAAGAAAAACAGCACCACTTAGATGACACTACGACGTACATGTTACAATATTGAACACAAATTTTATTCATGTAGTTTATTGAACATTGACTGGCTTTTCACGACAAGTTTTAGCATTTCACCTTCACAAGAGGGCCAGGGATTCCTTTCATTTAGATACTCGTTGATAGTATAATACGCTTTGCTGGTTAAGAATTTTTTTACATTTAATTTAAATCTATTATTGGGCAAGTTTTTAATATATTCTGGAATTTTATTATACATATGCAAACTTTGGATCATAAATGACTTGCCCGCTTTCCTAAGCCTGAATTTAGGAACAGCTAATTTATTTCTATTACGCGTATTAAAATTATGAATATCGGACACCTGGTTATAGTCATTAATGTTTTTACGAACAAACATAATGCTGTCAAGAATGCACTGTGATGCCACCGTGAGAATATTAGTGCTTTTGAAGAACTCGCGAAGTGATTCACGGTAACCTAATTTATAAATAAAACGCACTACACGCTTTTGCAGCACGAAAATCGTCTCTATATCCGCTGCTTTACCCCAGAGTAAAAATGACTATGTAATAATAATTTGATGTGTAATTTTTATTGTTCTTGGTTACCTGACATAAATGTATTTTATTATTATTTTTATTTATTACATAGAAAAACCCGATGTTCGAGACAGACACAAATGCCGTCTCATAAAATGTTAGCCTCGTGTAGGGATCGAAAGTTAGTTCACTACCGACGCTCCTCCGGGTTATCATAATGGAATATATAGGGACAATTCACATAGATTGAGCTAGCCCCAAAGTAAGTACGAAATGTTTTGTGTTATGGGACACTAACTCAACGATACTATATTTTATAACAAATACATATATATATATATAGGCAATCATCCAAGACCCGATGCCAATCAGAAAAAGTTCGTTTTTCATCATGACTCGACCGAGATTCGAACCCGGGACTTCCTGGGTGGCGGTCTGGCATGGTTACCATTACGCCACGGAGGTCGTCAATAATAAGTTAAATAAAACTATTCTTTTAAAAAATGCCGTCATGTAAGCCAATGTTTATTAAAAAATATAATTCAACAAGGAAATTGCAAAAGTGGCAAAATTAAAGATTCTTTTCCAATGGCAGATTTTTCTTTGCCTCTCAATTCATGCCGTCATTTTATATTTTTGACAATATGCCATTATTACAAACAACCGTGAAGATATTTATTTTTAACTCCAAATAACTTTAAATTTTTTTATGAAAAAAACAAAGCGACTTCAAAAATAAATTTAAATAATATAACGCGTTGTATATACGTGCCTATCAAATTTAGGGAGTGCCCTTGATTTACCTGGGATCCCATCATCAGATCCTGATTTGGTGACAAGTTATGACCGACAAAAAATCAAATGGTCTAATCTAATACATACCTACAATACTTAAAGAATCATCCTCTAACTCCTATCCGTTTATGAGTCGTACCTTCCATCATCATCTCACCAACATGGGATGATGACTTCCAGACGTAAAAACATGAATAGCTTACGAAAATATAAGTAACGCGTTGTACGTGCCTATAAAATCTAAGGGTTGCCCTCGATTTTCCTGGGATCCCATCACCAGATCCTGACTTGGTGACAATGGGACCAACTTGGGAGTATGCACTT
This sequence comes from Endotricha flammealis, assembly GCA_905163395.2. Lineage (NCBI taxonomy): Eukaryota > Metazoa > Arthropoda > Insecta > Lepidoptera > Pyralidae > Endotricha > Endotricha flammealis. The sequence continues at coordinate 341,486 of LR990864.1, forward strand.
TCGAATAAAAAAAGAATTTTGAAAATCGGTCCAGAATTGACGGAGTAATCGGCGGACATACAAAAAAAAAATATATTATATACAATGAAACATAGAACCTCCTCCTTTTTTGAAGTCGGTAAAAAATTTTAAAACAAGGTAGACTACCCCCGTAGTGTACCCCCTTTTATCCTCAAATAATATTTTTATTCAAATAGGCATATTACAAGCACTTTCGAATAGTCACTTTTTTTTCCCTACCACCAGTTCAGACGGCAGATTTGTGCTAAGAAGACATTAACTATGTTGCCGGAAGGTTGCTAGCCACTCGACCACCATGAATCGATTATAACTCACTGTAACGCAATGAGGAGCTCGATGGCGTCGCTGTGTGTCGCACTCGCACATGAACACGCAAGTCAAGCTACGTATGCCCTAGCCATTGTTTGGATGGGTTTCGTTATCTCGAGCTTCTCCGTGCTTCTAAGAGCACGTGAAGCCGTCGGTCACGGCTGTTGTTGATAGAAGACAGTCGTTGAGCCAAGTCGGTGGCCTTCGGGCGACTTGAAAACACCGGAAACAGAACCGAAACAGAGTACGCTCTAGCCCGCTTCGATTGTAGGGAGACTCGTATCCCTGCTGTGGGGTGATTATGGGTTGATATGATGATAAAACACTGAACAACATGTTACCACAATAAGGTATGACATGCTTATTCAAAGACAATCGTCGATTTTCACTACTGGATCTTATGCCAACTTTTATCTTATTGAAAGTAGTTGCATCTCTTGCTCGCTTATTTTTCATCGCGAGGGCTGGGATAAGGAAGGGGTATGTTGCCGGAAGGGCTAGCCCTTAACCTTTGGCCATTTGTCCCAAGGGCCGCGGGTTCGAATCCTGCGCAAGGCAAACATTTGTGTGCATGAACATGTCTGTTTGTGTTGGTCTGGTTGTTTTCTATGTATAATAAGTATTTATTTACAAAAAAGTATTTAAGTATAATTATATTTATCAGAAATCTAGTACCCATAGTGCAAGCAGTACAAGCTTTGCTTTGTTTAGAACTAAATGGAGTTGTGTGATTCATCCAAAAAAAAATATTAGTTTAATTTTCATATCGATATTTTAACTAACTATTGTTTGGAACTTTTGTGCCAAGTAGGTGCATATATTGGAATGGAATAAAACGATTTTTATTCGTTTGATTAAACTTCATTAACAAACCTATTATTATAATTAGTGATGCCATGAAGTCGATAAAAGGAAAAAAAAAGTATAAATCAATTAATTCACAAAATACCACGATTTTGTTTTTACGCCTAGATTATTAGTATTAACATACTAATGTTAAGTATAAATGAGAAAGTGAGTTTGTTTGTTATGTCTTGACTAAGCAGCCGATCATTATGAAAATTTGTATACATACAAATTTTTATGCGGGCAAAGCCGCGGGTAACTGCTAGTAGTATATAAAAGTAGATAATATGTAGTGCATTCACGTTTTTGGTTAGCGATCTAGACTAATAAGTTTATTACGTCGTAGTTAAGATACTGTATACGATTATTAATTGTTGTGTTTGCTAAATAAATAAATTAAAAACATCGATTCAACCTGAAAAATAACATCAACAACACGGTGAGTAGTCCACAATTTATTCCCTTTCCGAACATAAACAAATTTAGAATAAAATCTAAAGAAAGAAGGCGCAAAATGAAAATTACAAAATAATGTTTCTGTAGACATTTTTGATGTAGCGAAAAAAATTTTGAAGTTTTACGAGTTGGCCCACTTCGTTAAAGGAGACGGGAAAACAATGTAATGGAATTCAAAGCTTGTTATAACTTTAACTCCTTCGTCCACCTAATTAAAAACTGCACGTACCAACATTAAAAAGTTTACGACTAAAGCTCGTTCGCCCACGACGCAATTCACAAGCGACTCGAGTATCATCATCATCTCTATCTCAGCCACATGAAGTCAACTGCTGGACATAGGTCTCCCCCAAATATCTATAGCTGGACATAGGTTTCCAGTGCGACCGGTTGGCAGCAGGCCTGCATCCAGGCTTTCAGCGATTTTCCTTAGGTCGTCTGATCACCTTGTAGGCGGCCGTCCTACGCTGCGCTTTCCGGTACGCGGCCGTCATTCCAGAACCTTCCTGCCCCATCGGCCATCGGTTCTGCGCGCTATGTGCCCTGCTCACTGTACCGACTCGAGTATCATACGCATATCACAGTAGTCGCTCGAGAGTAGCTTTTATCCAAATTCGCCTATCACCGCACACTATGAAACGCGTCTACTACCCGTCGGATACCAGTGGCGTGCGACCCAAGTTGCATACGAATCGTAGCAAAATGACTATCGACTTAGTATCATGTGACAAGGAAAAATAAACGAATTTAGTCATATTATGTAGATGGCGCCGTGTGCGCCCACAGGCAAATAAGAGTTAGGTTGCAGTAGAGTCGCTTCATTTGCATAGCGTCGTGGAAGAATGGTATAAGTCTAAAATTACGATGATGGACTCAACCATTTGAGGGTGCTTTTATGGGAGCTTTTATCTCATACATTTTATTCATAAAGCTTTTGTTGTAGAGTGAGTGACCCGCAATACCCAGGCTTTGTTTGTAAAAGGTTAATACCAACAAGCTTTATAATGGATAGCGCATATTGCCCTACTAATCACATAATCTCTCTAGGAAAACATTTCATTAACATTTCGATTTTTATCTTATTTCGTAATTGGGAGATTTTTTATGGCAAACAAACAATCTAGTAGGTCACGTGATGGTTAGCAAGCGCCGCTACTGACACACGCCTACGAGAATGCTGGATGCGTTGTCCACCTGTAAAAGAGTGAAGGGGAAGGAAATAGAAAGTATCAGGACGGGTATTAGACTTCCGTCTCTCTCATTCATCAAACGAAACACAGCAGCATATCACTGCTATTGCACGTCGATATTCTGTGAGAACTGGTACTGCCCAGGTCGAGCCAGCCCATTTTTAAGCCACTACCAGTTCATAGTAATAGCTAGGCTCTTCCACTCAAACTTAACAGTTTTTCTGAAGTTAATATATCTGTCAGTCAGAGTTTCTATATCAGGATTATATCAGTAGGTCAAGTTTATTGATTGACTGAATTCATTGATAAGAAATTATTTATGACATAAAAATCGGAAGAATTAATGATTTTCGTCCTGATAAGTAATTTAATAATATTTTCGATAACGCATAATCCCAATGAGTAATACAGATAAAAAAAATAAAACAAAATAATAAATGATTCATGTAATGTTATAAATAAATTTGATAGACGAACTTACATAATATACTGATTATGTTAAGGAAAAAATCTGACTTGTAAGCTTTTTCAATTAGTTACATATCACACATGTTAGTATGGTTTTTAGGACCTTTATGTACATAAAGACCGTCTAGCACTCTAGCTAGACTACTTTAGAATACCTACTTTTATTTTCTCGTGAATCTATCATTAAAGGATTAAACCCTACCATTTCGATTGACAAAAAAGTGTTCCAAAAACATAATAATTTTTGTGTGTGTTTGGAAAGGTTTTTGAATCAGTTAAGCAAATATAAAACAAAATAAAATATTATTTAGTATGTTAATAATTTTTCATAAGTTACACTATAATATAAACTATGTTGCAAAAAAGCAAAATTACCACCCGAAAAGGAAATGACGAAAGAAACTCAGATACTACTTTTTTCATCGACATAAAAGTATAAACAAGCTGTCCGGTACTGAGATTTTGCTGCATTGTGATGGTGCACATGCACACCAGCACCATTCAGTCTTCCATTTATAAAAGTATGGACAAGCAACAGCGGACAGCTTGACCATATTTTTATGTCGATGACTTTTTGCCATCCATTATTCTATTAGTAACTCGAAATCCACGCAATGTCGTTTGCATGAATGTTGGAAAATCCTTTCTTATCGGTTGTACACCTACATCATAGTAAGAACACACCCTCCATGTTTCAGGTCTCAATGAACTCTCGGATTAGCATTAAGGCTGTGTTTTCGTCAGTCAGTCATTCAGGACAAAACATTTTAAACGTATATATTGATGTTAGTCATCATCGATGACTACTTGTATCTTAAGGATGATCGTACATATCCTCGTGTATTTTTTTTTTCTATAGATAACAATAATTCGTAATTCATTTATTATGAATGAAATATTATAAAAGATATACAAAATTAATAATTATTAGCTTTCGGTGATTTGCAAATGGTTTATTTATGTTTACTCGTCAGATAACATTTTTATCCAAATCGATTCATATTTTCCGATTAAAAGTATTTTTTTTATTTATTAAAAACTAAGGTTCCGTTGATGTAATTTCTTTACTATATTAACTAGCCTTAATCCGCCTCCTTGCTTGATTTGTTACTAGAACAGACGTCGCGTGGTGTAAAACTTTGAATCTTGAAAATTGGCGTGACAATGTTTTTTTTAATAAACTTTTTTTTATGTCATACAGTAGACAAACAAGCAAACGGGCCACCTGATGGAAAGCGGTCACCGCCGCCTATCAGTAACACCAGGGGCGCTACCAATGCGTTGTCCACCAAGGAGGTTGGAGGAAAGGAAGGAGGAAGGGAAGGGAAAGAAGGAGGGGGAAAGAGGGGATAGGGAAGGAGTTGGGCTTCCGGATCTCTCACTCACCAACGAAACGCATTGCTGCTTCACGTCGATATTATGTGAGAGGGTGGTACTTCCCTGCTCGAGCTAGCCCATTACTCTAGAATCTATAATCTAGATCTTAACTAATATTATAAATGTGAAAGTGGGTGTATTATTTTGTTTGCTTGTTTTTCCTTCTTCTTCTTCTTCTTCCCAGGCGGTAACCGCTCACGTGTTCCTTTGTTCACGAAAGTTTCTTTACTAGTTCCTTTAAAACTACTTACTGAGACTATTTAGCTCCTTTATTAAGTTAGGGATGATATTGTGATATTGGTTTTGGAATGAGTCGAGAACTATTATGCAAGAGTCACCCTCAGGGTTTTCTCATCTTAGTTTTGAACCCTGACAATGACTAATAACCTAATAACTAGCTTATCTGTATAATTTTAGATATATAAACTTAGCGAATCAAATAATCACTAGATAAACTCTGTATTTTGTTAACGTTCAGACGTAAACCACAAAGAAAATTAACTATAGCAATTAGTACATAAATTTATTCTTTAAAGAAATTATATTTTAAAGATAATCTTTAAATCTGTTTAACTTTATAAATTTTGTGGAGAAATAAACATTAATTATTAAAAATGAACGCGAAATTAGGATTCTTATTAGTGCTATTTACAAGCACTAGTGCTTACAGGAGTGCTTTTGATCATGACTTATACGAAAGTGTCATCAATGTGGACGAGTGTGAAAGACAGTTGCAGTTTTTGGGGAATCATTCATTGAGATGGCAGTGTAAGTTTTTATTTATCATAATTTAATGTATTGTATAGTAAATCTAGTGGTATTGTTAAATAATAAACAACAAAAACTTTATATGAAAACAAACAACTCAAAAAAAAAAAAAAACCCAGGAACAACTTCAGCTTATTCTGTTACAACCGTGAAAACCGCATCTAAATGTTAAAGTTTAGGATGACATTGGAGGTCGTGGTCTTCCCTGATTGTTTGTTTTGTCCTTGACATATGAAATCAAGCCTCCAAAAAAAATTGTAAGAATAAAGATCATAAGTATTATCTTTCTTATTAAACATTAATTAAAATGTTCCAATAAATTAATTTGTTTATTCTTACCATAAAGGATAATAAATCGACATAAGTTTGCTTTTGATCTAATAATAGTCATAATAGTAGAGTTTTTGGCTTCTCAAATGAAAGTATTACACAGTTATATCCTTTAATACCCTACGATTGAAGGCAGACCAGTATCCCTGTATGGGATATAGGTTGATATAATGATGATATTCTCTAATCTGAATCTTTTTCTTCCAGTCTTAGACGCCAGTGCCTCAATCCCATCAGGTATCCTCACAGGAAACATAAATGACCTAGGAGACTACTACCAATGTCTCGGAATAGACCAGTACATCAGTAACATGGACATAAAAGGGAAATACTGCACAGTTAACACGCCCTTAAATCAAAACCCAATACAGTTTCCAGAGTTCCCAGAAATACCTGATAACAATGGTACTTGGCCATGGCCCTGGCCAATTCCTGAGAACATAACTTGGCCGTGGCCATGGCCTGATACTGAAAATGTAGAGAATACGAACATGCAAAGATTCTCACAAATGCTTGCCGGTATTGGAAGGACAAAATCTATGGAGAAACATGCCAGGTACGTACGGTCATAATGTTAAATAGATCAGCTGCGGATTAGCTAGTTTTAGGTAATTACAGCTAATATTTTATTCGCATGAGCATTAAAGACGTAATGCTTTTATAAAAAAAATATAGCAAAGTTTTTTACTAACGCATCATGGTACTTCCATGTGTAATCTGTACATTTTTATGTGTGGCATTTTATAAACATGAAAATTATGTAAATGTACAATTTTATTTACACATTGTCACATCATTGGAACTGTGACCACGAATCGGTGTAACTTAGTCCAGAAAAATCAAGGTATGAAATATGTATAGATAGATACCTGAAACCGAAAAAAGATATAAAGAGGTAATCGTGGATCAAGCAAGATCCAAGTGGAAGGCGTTAAATCCCAGTGTACTATTAGTATTTTATTGAACGTGTTTAATGTTTAGCTAATATTAATCTTACATTTTAGAGTTGTTCCAATGGCAATGGCACCACAACTTGGCGCGACTTTGGCTGTCTGCATCCCCAAAGTGTGTCCAACGCGACAAGCAATAGATTTCTTTCAAGAGAGAATATACTTCTTGAACTTCACATACCGGGAATTCTACTGTCGTCTGCCGAATGACAAACCATTTGTACCAGCTGACTATGTGGCTATGTAAGTATAAAAAACCTTCTACCAACTGATAGATCATTTTGCAAGATACGAAATTAATTACAGTTCATTAAAAAATAAACAAAAAATTATATTAAAAATTAAAAAGACAGGGTCCTTGTAGCACCTTGCTAAAACTCAATCGCTAACAGCAGTCCAGTCATAACTTAACAATTTAGAGAGGACACTAAAGTAAAAATTTTTCAGCATCCTATTACAATTGATTCATTAGTTTGTCGACATAATGATAAACATTGAACATTAGACTTTTATTGTTTCAGTACCATATTGAGCATCATTGGACTATTGTTATTTGCCAGTACACTTTACGATATTTGCAATAAATTCTACTACAAGAGAGGTAAGTGCCTGATAAAATATTGTTTCTTAAGGTGTTACGGTTGTAAATCAGACCGGTAATGGCTCAGAGGATAAGGAATCAGGTTATTAACCAGCTAGCTCCGGTTTAAAGCCTAACCTAAGAAATGTCTAGGGTTGTTTTCCTGGGTTGTAAAGGTCCGATGCCAAGATCTATATCTTTAAACTCTCGTAGAATTTTTATAGTAGAAATTTTGCTTTTGTTTGCAAAATGATACCAAGAGTGTTATATTATAAAAAACTTGTAGGCATTGACATAAAGTGTTTGTGTAGTCCTGGTTTCTGAATAAACTAGTTTATTTCATTTTAGGAAATATTTTTTTTATTAACAAATAAATAATTTGTATTACAGAATCAAACACTCTCTACCGTTCGTTTTCCTTATACACGAATACCCGACGTTTCCTCACATTCAATTCGCCTCCTGGATCCCTAGAATGCGTGGACGGCATCAGAGCCATCTCCATGGCTTGGGTGGTGGTCGGACACACGTATTCGATGACATTGCTTGGGTTTATTCACAATTTACTCGATACTTTGGTTGTAAGTATCTTATTAATATTGTAAAAATTAACTCTGAATATGTTCGGATGTTTCTATTTGTTTATTACTCATAAAAACTCGATGAATTACAAAGAATCAGGTGGTGGGTTAGGTTGAAATTTTGTATACTATTTACCTAGAATCTTTTTATTCCGGATAACAGCGGTTTTATTTGACTGGGTGATTTTGGGGGACATTTAAATACCTACAATTCAAACGACACTACTTTTAGTTGCTAAGAATTTAAAGCAATACTTGTGGACATAGTTAATAATAAAGATTCGTCATTCATTACGTTACGAATGACAAAGTTATCAAGATTAGTAACACTTTGATTAAGAGATACGATCTACTTAATATTTTAAAATTTCGATTTACAAATTGTTATTATGACTGATTACGTTACGTTAATTGATTTCATATCGCATAGTAACAAACAATGTCAATAACATTTTATCTGTACTAATTGAGTGCTTATCTTATTTATTCGCTGGAGTAATTCCTACTTTTTTAAGGATAGCACAAAAAAAATCTTCAACGTCTCTTTCATACAAAGGTTTTTTTGTTATTCCGCCAGTCAATATTACGCAGTTTACTTAAATTATGTTGTCTATCAAACATACTAAGTATAATTTCAAATTTTCTCAGTGGTTACGGAAATTCTCCAGCGTTTGGGTGAACGCCGCTCCTATTACTGTTGACACATTCTTCTTGTTAAGCGGCATCCTCGCAGTTTACAGCACTGTTGGGAAAGTCAGTCGATGTAAGTACATTTTGATTTAATTGTTCATGTTTATAATTCACTTTTGGTTAACTCTCCTCTCTTTCTCTATCCCTCTCTGATGTATTTTCTTTCCGTCATACTTTCCTTCATTCTAGTTTGTCTTATTTTCTGAACTATTAAAATTTCAGTGACTGTCCGTTACCTAAGTTTAAGAATTTTAAAAAGATATCCTTATGAAAAGCTACTCCTTTCGCCATTTCTTTTACCGGTGACCATTTTGCGTATTTCCGAAATGGTGGTAGCTTATAAAGTCTTACATTTTATATTAATTTAATAATACAAATCGTAAAAGAATTACCTGTTACTACTTAGTCTCTGTATAAATTTATTTTAGTTAGGTTGTAGTGGGCAGGCGTCAAATAACTAATAAACTAATTCTGCACCCATTACAAAGTCATAAAAGACGATTTCATTAATAGATATTTCTCGACTTACAGCTCGTTTCATCAGAAATATCCACCTCTTCTATCTAAACCGATTACTAAGGATGTTTCCACTGCTAGCAATAGTAGTACTGCTACAAGCCTCACTCTTCAACCACGTGTCTGATGGACCATTCTGGAATAACATGGGTCAAGCTGTCGAAAATTGCAGACAACATTGGTGGTCGACATTGCTTCACATACAAAATTATGTGAATTTCCCGAACTTTGTAAGTAAATTTATATTTTACGCAATATTTATCAACTTTACTGTTTAAAAAAATATATTTATAGGAACCCCTTTTTGGGTTAGACCTCCTATTGCATTTTTATTACATTTCTATTTTCATTTATCTTAATCAGTGGGAAAATTTTGAGGGCGTGTATCTGATAACGTATTGAATTAAAGTTAAAGACGTTAACGTACTAGTCATAATTATCTTATTTACTGTAGTTAAACTAATAGTAATCAACAAATATTTGTTATGAAATTGTTACCGTTGTGAATAAACAAAGATAATGGGTACGGCTCCTGCATTAGATAACGTTTATAGCTTTGTCAGCTCTTAATAGTTCGATTTGATTGATAATTTTAAGTAAAATAGTTATTTGCTGAGCAAGATAAACTATACATATTGTCTTTTGAAAGACAAACTCATCTAGATTGTTTCCTTATGTTTTTGTTCGTATTATTAACCTTTTAACCGATATTTATATCAATCCATTATCATCCCACTACAGGGATAAGCGTCTCCCTTTAATCGTAGGGGGTATTAGAGCGTACGTACTCTACCACGCTGCTTCAATGATTGGCAGAGGTCAGCTTTTCCAAACCACCTGAAGGCTAACTTGGCTTAACTGTCATCTATCGACAACATACCGCAACTGACTGCTTAACGGGTCTTTGGAACGACGGAGAAACTCGAGATAATGAAAGTAGATGAGTCTAGCTATTTTTCCGTATCATGCCTATTGCCTAAATCCAACATACCTCGAGAACCTTACTGTAGACCCGTTCCTTTTCTGTAATCGTCAGACTACTTCACAGAAAGTGCACTTCAGTTTTCCTTTTTATTTCAGTGTCTGGCACAAACATGGTACCTTTCGGTTGACATGCAGCTGTATATAGTGTGTCCTATCATCATCGTGTGGATGTTTAGCCATAAGAGATTCGCTTGGATGGCGTTGTCTTTCATCGTGCTCCTTTCGCTCGTATCATCAACAACTTATAGCTACTTGAACAACTTCTCCGCTGCTCTCATCCATCAAAAGTAAGTTGATATTTTTATAGATACAAAAAGAAAAATTAATAAATTAGTATCAAGTCAGTGAAAACTTAAGATGCCACAACAAATGAAATCGTGTAAAAATGTAGACGTGTTGCTACATAGAAGTCGGCTATGCAATGAATTTTGTAATATTATTGGAATAGAATTAGGATTGCTTTTAAGATTATTTTGCAATGATTTGATGAGATGGCGCTATTTAAAGTCCCGTTAATTTTTGTACAATTTTTCCTATGTCATCTTGAGAACAATTTTATTTATCTATCAATCTAAATTGTTTCTTTATTTTTCAGTCGCATGAATGAATTCACTCAATATTTCAAAGTATACTACACAAATACGTTGACACGTGCTCCACCATTCTTTGTCGGAATGGTTTATGGTTACCTGTTGCATTTGTGGCGGGATAAGGATATAAGAATCTCAAGGGTAAATACACTTATTTTTCACTACTAAGATAGCAAACATGGCACATTCGATTTTTTCCCCAATAAATGTGCGTATAATAATATTGAATATTGCGTAAACGGATTTACTCGAATTTTTATTTATCAATAATATTCGTATTTTTCTTTGTAATTGCAAAAGTTTCATAACGATGCTTAAATATTGTTATTAGCATAAAAATCTTTGTTCTTCGTTCTTTACCCTGGTCAACTTTTTCATTGGTTCAATGTTTAAACTTAAAAAAATCCTTATTATAACATTAATACACTGAGCCTCGTTGTATCAGTGCGACACACAATTCTATTACTGCCTTGTCAACATTTACTGTTTTCTTCCCTCAAGTTATTTTGTGTGCCTTGGAGATACAAATAAAGAATTTATCTGTCTATTTCATATAAATTTCTGTTATAATAACTAAAAATCTATTTTCAGCTAAACGTGATCCTTTTGTGGGCACTGTCCTTCATTCTGATGGCTTTCTGCATCTTCTCAATATACCCCGTGATGCAGTTGGACCACGAAGCACAGATGTTCGACAACTTCTTGAACGCTTACATGAGGGCAATATGGGCTTGCGCTCTGGGATGGCTCATCTTTGCTTGCGTCCAAGGTTATGGAGGTAATACATAAAAATATATAATTAAAGCGTACATATCAACCCATAATCATCCCACTGCAGGGATATGTCTCTCCTTCAATCCAAGTTAATGAGAGCATACTCTGGCACGCTGCTCCAATGGGGATTGGCAGAGGCTAATGTTTTTAAATCCTTTCCGCCTGAAGGTCACGTTGGTGTGGCTTGGCTATAAAAAATTAGACAGACGAATATTTTTCTTTACATTTTACACCACAAAATTTTCTTGTTCTCAGGTCCCATAAATTGGTTTTTATCGCTTCGCATGTGGAAATTACCGGCACGTCTCTCATACGCCATGTATTTGATACACTTGCCCATCATAATGATAGCTAACGGTAGCTGGGTGAAAACACATTATTTCGACAATGGAGAAAATGTAAGTATATTTTTGTTTTATATTCTTCTCATTACTTGTATATTACATTTTGTACATTACGTATTTAGTATTTTAAACAACCATAGCCGCATTCGCGAATTTCCGCACTTAACAGATAGAGATTGGAATTAGCATTAAGTCCGCGTATATTGTCATCATTACTATGTATTGTGGTCAATAAAATTAAATAAATAAATAATATTATATTTCCACACAGCCTCAGCCTTATTAGACCTCTAGCTACCATACTAGCAAACTATTTTGATGATGACGATGATTCGGGTGAATACTTACATCGAATCCGGTAAACCGAGAACTCGGAAACAGCCATTATATTATGTATCGCTAAATCGGCGCCGTCATCTCCTTCTCGGTGACGTCCCGTTGACGGTGTAGGTAAACAAACATTAGATGAATTGTGACGAAAACCCAACACCCAGAGGTGAGGTCCCTGGTTCGAATCCCGGTCGGGTTTTGATGAAAAACTTTTTTGATTGTCAGGTCTTGGATGTTTATCTATATTATGTATTTGTTATTAAATATAGTGTTGTTGAGTTCATATCTCATAACACAAGTTTCGAATTTACTTTGGGGCTAGCTCAATCTGTGTGATTTGTCCCTATATGTTTATTTATTTATATTTTAAATACGGTTAAACCGATTTGCTGCATTTTATGACCGACTAATGTACCACCATAATTTATTTGTTAATGATCTTACATAATTTTTATGTCTTCTTACAAGTTCTTACATCTGTTCGATTTATCTTTACTCAAATATATTTTTTGTTCACAGCTCTACAGATTTATGTCAGACTTTTCATTCACGTTTATCGCCGCTCTCGTACTATGCATAGCAATCGATGCACCATTCTCCACTCTCCAGAAATTATTGCTCGGTGGAGGTAAATATTCTTTTTTAAATTTCAAAATATTATTACTCTCCAATCACATAAAAAATCCACCATATTATAAAGTAATTTTAATTTAATTGATCATAGGTTTTCCATTATAGTTTTGACTCACTACAGAGCTAAAAATATATAAAATTAACCGAAGTCATTTATTATATATTAAATCATTAATTTTGCAAGTAGGTTCACAGGAAATACTTTTACTACTCATGTTGTACATTATATGTATTTAATATGTAAATATACTTCCGCCATTATTACCACATATTATTTGTAATTATCATTACATGAAAACAGTTTTAATATTTTTCCTAATTTCAGGAAGAAAGGGAAGACCACAGAAAACGGAATCAAAAGAGAAAATTGTCGACCAATCGAACGAAGTGATAGTTGATAATGAAATAAATACTAAATTTTAGTTCAAAATAGCATCGCATTGTTGGCATTTAATGCTAAATTAGGTTAAGCCGAGATGATAACTGAAAGCTACATAAGTAATTTATTATTGTTTGGTCAGTACGAGGTCTGTTATGTAGTATTTTATATCGTTTATGTACTTACTATTTAAACGTACAAAATTACTATTATAAAGCACAATTCACGTAGTAATTGAAAATTTAGTTTATGGCACTTATATACCCTTTTTCACACAACAATCTCTGAAAGTTAGATGACATCTGAAAAAAAAAGGAATCGTTTATTAAGATAGTAGGTTCATCTACACTTTCTAGTGAAGATATACACACGCAATAGTAATAATTAATTCAGTCTACAAACAGTTTCAAAGGACTTAATTAGAATTAGTTTTCTTGTGAAAATGTATATTTTAGTTAGGTGATACTTAAGGCTGGTAAAAACGGAAATTGCTCTGTTAAAACGCCTACTGCAATATACTAAACTCTTAAAGAAGCTGGGTATAAGCCGAGTCATAGAAAATACGGCGTGGTATCATCTTAAAAGCCTTCTCTAATCTTAAGATGAAATTAAGTAACCCGGTTGAGCTAAATTGTTAAGCTAATCCTGTTATTGATAACAATTGTTATTGCCGAAGTTTCGCCAACAACTTTGATTGAAACATTGTATTTAGAAGATTAAACTGTGATATAACTGTGAATACTCGAATTAATATTAAAGATAAAATAAACAATGTTGGGAATAAACATACTTTTATTTCAACCATTATACTATATTACTTATTACTAATATTATAAAGACGAAAGCTTGTAAGTATGTTTGTTACTCTTTCATTTAAAGACGGCTAGACAGATTTGCTTGAAAGGCACACGAGTAGTTTAAAATCTGGATGGACTGGATCTGGACATAGGATTTTTATGCCGGATATCAGTAAAAAAACATGATGTATAATCCGCTAGTCTAGTCAAATAACTATACATATAAATATAACTCTTGTCAATACTCTAAAAATAAATAGATTTTTCTTTTATGGAATAAGGCAAGTAAGTCACCTGATCGTGATCTACACAATTATCACAATCTGACTCTAGACAAGCACAAATACCACCACCAATGTTTGTCCCGTGCGGAAATCGAACCAGGGTCACTAACAACTCATCACTAGGCTTCTTTAAAAAAAAACTTCATTCATAAAACTTATGGCTATTGTAATATTAATTAACAGTATAAAACAATTAAGGTTACATAATATAATAGTTAGTTTTTATTTAAGTTAAGTTATAAATGTTACATAACTCACAATGAAATGATAATTTTTGCAAAATTTCCTATATTTGATCACAAAATATATGTTTGATTATGAATTAATAAAAATAACGTAGGCAATGATAAAAAAATTCCTAATTATGTAATTTAGACTAATGTAGTATCGTTAAATCTAATATTTGTTTAAGTTTGCACACCCTAAGAAATGATCCTAAATTAGGATTACATTTTAACACCATATCAACCTATAATCATATCACTGCAAAGAAACGGGTCTCCGTTAAATCGAAGGGGATTAGAGAGCACTCTGCCACGCTGCTCCGATATGAATTAGCAGAGGCCAGTGTTTCAAGCCACCTGGGGCCCGATTCTACTAACACAAATGCACCAATGGACTCTCAATGGTGTCTCAATCGTGTCTCAAAAGAATGCCGGTAGTGTATCAGTGGAATAGTTTTTGACACGATTGAGACAATATTGAGAGTCCATTGGTGCATTTATGCTAGTAGAATCGGGCCCCTGAAGGTTACCGAACTGTCATCCATCGAAAACAGCCAGGAGCGACGGCTTAAGCTCTCCGAAGCACGGAATTCATTATCTCAGATAAGACTCATGGTCTAAAATATAGTCGGTAACTATGACAGGTTTAAAAAGACTTTTTTCATTGGCTAGGTACTTGTATTTTGTTTTAATGTGTAACCGTTTTGTGTGAATGTTTCTGTCTGTTTGTATGTGTAAAATGCTGTTGTTGTCTTGTGTCTCATGTGCTGTACAGAATAAATGTATTTTCTTTCTTTCTTTCTAAAAGTATGATCTTAATTCATCTGAACATCAGCGGATGTATTTTCGTAGCAACAGTTTCAATTTCGTCTAACTCACGCGCTAACCCGCTCACCTCCTGTTTTGTATGAGAGAGGTAGCGTTTGATAGTTAGACGAAATTTTAACTGTTTCTGTTACGAAAACGACCTTCAGATGGTTCAAACATTGTCATTGAATCACGTGTCAAAGTTTATTTTATTCATGTGATAGATAGTGAATTAATGCTACCATGCACGTGAATGAATATAACGTGATGATTAGAATGAAAAGTAAAGCTGTGTTTATAGGTTTATTTGCAAAATAAGATTCAAATTCATTTATATGCAGTGACACAGTAGGATTGGTATTACATAATAGTAGTGAATAAGCGTGTCACACCAATATCTGGCATGTAAAAGTAGATAGGTACAACGACGCTACACAATAACAACAGTATTCATAAATAAATTTAAAAATTAGCAATACATTAAAATCGATTTATCTATACATATTTCATTTTCTTATATTCTTTAATGTGATAGATACAATTATCAGATATAAATTTATATAATGATTTTAAAAATAAACTTGTAGGCGATTTTTTCATGGAATCCCGAAGTTAAACAATTTAGTGGACATGTTGTATCTGTTTCTGGCAAAGCTGGTGGTACTATGTGAAGGCACTGGTATTCTATAAGATTGTCTTGTATTTTAAATATCCAAAAGTGCCCTTCGTCATAACGCGCCCTTAAAAAAACATAGTCACAATTGAACAACTTAATTTCTAAATACAAAATACAGTTTAAGTTACAAATCTCTCTACACTTACGTATTTTTGGTCATTAAAGTAAGAAGATACTCCCGGTGCAAACGTCCATAGTCTACGGTGATCGTTTACCATCAGGCCGGCCGTATGCTAATATATTTCTTAGAGGGGGAACCCGACATACCCCCGCCCGCCGCTCCCCAAGCGGCGGGGCATGACGAGCCTGGCTCGCGGCTTGTCATGTTTGCTATATTTTTTACTCGGCTCGTCATGTAGAAAGAGATTGCGAGATACACAAATCTTCAGATTCGGAACAAGACATGTTACCTCTCTCCCTCTCTCATTCAGGCGCGCGCGACTGTTAAGCCGCGAGTAAAACCGGCGAGCCATAAACCCGCTGTATAGGCTCGTACGTCGATCAGTGCCCGAGCCCCATGCTTATATATAAAAAAACCCTTAGTGGTATAAAATAAAGATGATCATCTTGTAGTAGACTCATCCTACTGCGAACTTGTTACTTAGCCATACAAAAGAGCTCCCTTACGTTAATGGCACAGAGCACTGGCGGCGGCGCGGCGATTTCGTGCTCTGTGGTTACTGGCTACAAAACATAATATTTTAAATTATTATTACGCTTGAATGAATACGAAAAAGATCTCCTGTGACAGACTGCCTTAAAACTTCCCGCTAATGTGTACTTTCATAAGACTTAACAATTAATTGCACAATGATAGAAAATACCGTATTATATTTATTATATCATCGTTACATTCAAAATAATACTTTATGGCTTTGGTAATAACTATTATTCTGATTTACAATTTCATTTGTATTTGTTTACTGATAAAAACTGGGCAAGTACGTGTCGGGCCACGCACAATGTAGGGTTCCGCATTTTGCATGAGTACAATGCCATATTCTATGAAATCTATGACATTTATTTTGTACGTTTTCGTCAAAGAAATTTTACTTCATAAGTTCGTCGGCTATTAAGTAGGTACTCGGTAACTAGTAGTGCCTACTTAACCGTTATAGTTTTCCTTGTAGGTTCACTATGTGGACTACTACCATGACTTTTTTCAAATTTCTAAACACAAGAATTTCAAAGATATTCTCGAATCTAAAATGTTACATAACACTCGAATGCTCCCGCGGTGAAGGAGCACCTTAAAATAAATCATTGTATCATTGTATCGGAAAATGATCTCGTACCGTCAATGTTTTTAAGAGACCTATCAAACGATACCACACAACATGGGGTCAACACTTTACCTGTAGGGGAGGCACCCCATAAAAATATATTTTTAAAAATTTTGTGCTACCACTTTGTTAGCATTGTTAATATGAGTATACAATGGAACCCTAAAAATGGTTGACAACTTCCTGTGAAATCAGTATTACTAGAATTCCAGTCAGTGTTAATTGAATGCTGAAGAAAAGTGTTTAAGAAAATGGCGGAAGAAAAAAAAGATATCAAAGAAACGGAGGAACAGGCAACAAGTAAATAGTTCTATATTTTTATTAAAATTCATTGATAAAATGTTCAAATTCATAAAATACAGTGAGCGATCTGTTTTTATGTGCTCAAATATTTAATCTTATCTTATTTCAAATATTAAAATTTTATTAATTTTCTTTCATTATAATTTATATATTTGTGTATTTAAAAAAGTGTTCGCAGTTTATTTTTATTTTTTTCATACCACTAAAGTGGAAACAAGCTTGGCCCGCCTAATGGCGAGCGGACACCGTAGCCTATGGACACTTGCAACACCGGGAGTATCACTCGAGCATTGCCGACCCTTTGTATTTATAAATTCTGACTTTATTTACTGAAATTTGTGTATACATAAACAGCTGTTTTGGCAGGAGTAATAATTCCTGTTTGTTATCAGCCCGTATTGTTCCTATTCACATTAAAATAAATCTTATTTCTTGTCCAACTAAGCTTGTAATCTCAGGTTTTTAAGTCCAGGGGTACCAGGTCAAACCGATTCAGATCCCATTAGAAGTTAGAAAGATTCGGTTTACTAATAACTACTGTTGTATTTTTTTTTTAATGTTAAATGGTTTCAAGTGGTTTTTGTATTATGTAAAATACCATCGGGTCAAAGTTACAACAAAATTTAATTCAATCAACATCATGTCGTCCCAGCCGTACTACGTACGTCTATCCCGGGGTCGTTGTTGTGGTGGACTCTAATGTGGCTTGTAAACCGAACAATCACGTCAGAAATCAAGTCAATTCAATCACCGTCCGAAAATCATTTGAAAACTATCAGAAAACTTTTGAAAACCCTAATGATTGAGTTATAACCCTAAAGAATTTTAGATTCAAGTGGAAAAAAAAAGCGCCTAGGATTCATTGCGGGATCAAATAATGGATCCAAGTGAAATGAGGGACCAATAATCGACACATTTAATACCGCATTTCTTGAAATAATCTATTTACTGAAAACGTTGCTTGAACGCGCATTTAAACTTATGGTCTGTAGGACGTGTAAATAGTCTTACAGGGCGTGGAGCTCAATCGTGGGCGGTATGTGCACTCTTAATGAAAGCGTTAAAAGGAATTCACTGACCTTAACTCCCTCTGTGCGGCGGTTCTGTTGGTGCTGGTCAGCGGAGCGGCGGCAGAGCGACACGGCGGCGATGCTAGAAGGATCTAGAAGCGGGGGATTCTACCGCGGAAGGAAGATAGCGTGCCACGTGGCTGGCGGAGTGCGGATGTTCAATCTGGCCGACCAGATTGCGCACGTGTATTACAGGGGGCGTTTAGCAGTAGAATGCGGCTGTAGCGGCGTTTGCGCGCCACGAAGGGCGACTCCTCGCGGATATTCGCCGAAACTTGTCCGGCCGCCTTGATTGGTCCCCCGGTACAGGCAGGCAATGTTGCCAGGAAAACCCCCAACACTTTCACCAGAATGCACACACGAAATAATTACCGAACATGCACCCGGCCTTGGGAAGCTTGAAAAAGCTTTCCGAAACCATCTTAGTAAAGAGTGTATCGGAGGGCGGGGAATTGATAGTATATGTTTGCGTTGCGAAACAAGCCAATAATATAGCAATATAGTATAGCGATAGTCCTTAAAGGAAAAACCAGCCATGTTATGTGAAATCACGAATCAAATAACTAAGCAAAGGTAACGTTGATTAACGCGGGCTTAATGTGAACAAATGTTCAATCATATCTCAAGGGATTTGCGGTATATAATAAGTTTAGCGACATGAATGACGTTTCCACATGCACTCTGACCAAACAATCGCCTTGAGTGTTTATCAACCTAATCTAAATAAATAAACTGTAATAGCGGATTCTTTTAATGTAAATAAAGAGAAGTAGCGGGTTTAATTAATGCAAATAAAGAAAAGTAGCGGGTAGCGGGTTTAATTAATGTAAATAAAGAAAAGTAGCGGGTAGCGGGTTTACTTAATGTAAAATAAAGAAAAGTAGCGGGTAGCGGGTTTACTTAATGTAAAATAAAGAAAAGTAGCGGGTGGCGGGTTTACTTAATGTAAATAAAGAAAAGTAGCGGGTAGCGAATTCTAATTAATAAAGAATTAGCGAGCGGCGTTTGATGAAATCAAAAATGTTTACTATTATACGTAAGACTTTATTATAAGCGGAGATTCTCTGAGCCCACTCGTAGAGTATGGGTTTCTCAGGAATCGCAGTTACAGCGGTTAAAACGTCAAATCGACCATCTATGTGGAGAGGAATGCACCCAGGAGAGCGCAATCGTAGAAACCGAAAATACATAATGTCAACGATTTCGATGCGGTTTTTATATGTGTCCTCGACAGTCTTAATTAATTTAGAGGCGAGTACACAAGCATTCAATTCTAAGCGAGCGAGCGTTATAACTTTAGCGGGCGAGACTTTCGATTTCGAGCATAATAATCTCACACTAATCGAACCATGTGGATCGGTAACATGTAAGTATATGACGGCGCCATACGCGCTCATACTTGCGTCACAGAACGCTACAATATTTACTTTGGAATCGTCATACACTCCAATGTGTCGCGGTATCCTTAATTTCTCTAACAGCGGAAGTTCTTGTCTCAATAAGCAAAAACGATTTATTATTGAATTTGGCGGGGTGGAATCCCAGTCAATATTACTGAGCCACAATTCTTTAATTAGCAATTTAGCGTAGAGAATCACCGGTGCAACTACGCCGAGAACGTCAAACAAGCGGGCGACTAAAGATAATATAGTCCTCTTGGTACATTTGTCTTCTACTTGTGACGTAGTTAAGTAGAAATTGTCGTTCTCTGGTTCCCAGGACATACCTAGAACTTTACACGCGTCATTACTATCACCGGAAAAACTCATTGGCGAGCGGTGCGAGTCAGGTAAGTTCGCGAGCAGTCGAGACGAGTTACTTGACCATTTAATCAAGTCGAAACAACCATGCTTGAATAGTGCGATTAAATCCTGTGAAAGTTGTATAGCGAGGGAATCATTCGGCACTGAGTGTACCAGATCATCCATATATAAGCGGGATTCAGCGACTTCTGTCGCCGCGGGGTAGCGGTGTCTATAATCAGACGCTAGCTGTCGCACAGTGCGCATAGCTAGGAAAGGACTCGACTTCAGTCCAAACGGGACCCGATTAAACTGAAACACACGAATCAATTCATTTGTATTGAAACGAAATAAAATTTGTAAATACTTGCGGTCAGCGGGTGTGACTTCAACCTGCATGTACATGGCTTTTATATCCGCGGTGATAGCCACAGGGAACAAACGAAAGTTTAACAATAGCAGAAATAAATCAGCCTGTAAATTCGCGCCAGCGTGTGATATGCAATTTAACGACACACCCGTTGATGTCTTGGCACTTGCGTCCAGAACTATTCGCGGGGTTGGCTTGTCTGGGCGAACTACAGCGTGATGACTTATAAAGTAGCCATCTTCAGCGACGTCACTCACGGGAACCTCAGATAAAAAACCGTTCCGAATATAATTTTCAATGACCTCGTTATAACTATCCCGAAGCTCAGGCGACGCTTTAAATCTTCTCTCCAAACTCAGGAGACGGCGGTGTGCGACTGCGCGAGAGTTGCCTAGTCCAGATGGACTACTACAGAAAGGCAAAGAAACACAATACCTACCATCTTGTTTACGTGATAACGTGGAAGTGTAAAAATTTTCGCATTCCGTTTCTTTCGGGCTTAAATAATTTTTCGCGGGTATTTCTTCACATTCCCAAAATTTGCGCAATGTAATATCAAGCTCGTTTAAAGCAAGTGCGGTGAATGACGGCGGGTTATTACTACAGTGATTGTCCGGCGGCGCGCAAGGAAAATCTCCCATCAGCACATACCCGAATGTCGTGAGGACGGCAGGCGGCGCGCGACAGCCTGTCTCGATTTTATTACCTAAATATACATACGGAAACAGCTGAGCGCCCAACACTACATCAATAGGTCCAGGTACATTCCAGGTCGTGTCAGCCAGCGGTATGCGTTGAGTACAAATTACACTACAGTCAGCGATACATTGCGTGGGCAACTGGTCCGTGACGCAATCAATAACAAGTGCATGGATGCGGTATTTGTAATAGGGATTAATGCGAGATTCAATATCTAAATAGACATATCCATGTATCGGACGAGATAATAAGCCAACGCCTCGTATACGTGAATTACTAAGCGGGACAATGGGCAAGTTCAATATCTTACAACATTCCATTGTTATTAAATTATTTTGCGAGCCGTTATCTATTAAACACCTGATCATGCGTTTATCATTCGAGCGGTGCATCTTAGCATAAGCTTGCGCGGTTACGAGCAAAATAGTGCTATTACTGCTGTTGTTCACATTATTAAATGCAAGCGAGTGCGCTTCCGAGGCGCATTCTGCAGTGGGCTCACCGCGCCCAAGACGCGGCATTACTGACGAGGCGGCGGCGACAGCGACCGGCGCACGCGCCGCGCTGTTGCCACCCTGCGTTGACTGCGGCGCCCTGTCTGGCGGCGGCGCGCAGAGCATTGTTGCGGCTACGTGCGACAGCTGATCGCGCGAATGCGAGTTAATGTTTTTATCAAAATGTAAAAATGTGTGATGTCGTTTTGAACAAACACTACAATTGCGACTAGATTTACATTTCGAAACTGTATGCGCCATACTTAAGCAATTCAAACATCCTTTATTATTTTTTATATATTCATAACGTTGCGATGCATCTAATTCTTTAAACTGTTTGCAATTATATAAATTTTGCGGGTGGCTGCTTGCGCACAAATTGCAACTTTGTGTTGAACAATGATTGACGGTACCTACAAATGATTTTGTCTGCGTATGCGTTCGCGACGGAGGAGACGGGGCCACAATTGGTTTGTTGTTCCCTCTTCCGATCGCTTTAATGTGACTTTGAATAAACGAAATTAATTTTGTGTATGAAGGAATCTCATCATCCTTACACTGCATTTCAAAGAACTGTCTGGTTTGGCTATCTATTTTCTTCAATGCACAATGCAATAAAATAAAATCAGATAAGTCGGCAATATTTAACTGTTTTAACGCGGCTATGGAGGAAGAATATTGCTCAATAAATGAATCGAGTGACTTCGCATTATTTGAACATGGTTTTAAATCAAAAATATTATCTAAATAGTGTGTACCTAATGTTCTAACATCTTGGTATTTCTTAAGTAAACCCTTCCATACAACATTATAGGTTTCTCCGCTAGGGATAATACCTGCCGTCGCCTTTAAAGCGTTGTGAGTTAATTTACTCATTAAATACTGCACTCTTTGCGAGTCAGACAATTGCGTGTTCTCATGAATGTTAGCTTTGAATGATTCATAGAAAATCGGCCAATTATTAGGATTTCCGTCAAACGTTGGTAATGTTATTGGCGGGAGTTTAATTATTGATTTACCATTATTATCATTATTTTGCGCATTGGATTTTGAATTTCCCTCTAATTTATTACGTGTCCTTTTAACCTTTAAATATAAGTCTTCAAAGGCGGACAATTGTTGAAAGTCAACCTTATAGCCAGAGACGATGGACAAACGTAACTCATTCATTTCAACGGTTAAATTTTCAAATTTTGTCCGCATATCTTCGATCGCCTCTGAGTCGATTAAAAATTGTTCATTCTGACGCGAATCAAAGGAAGACATCTTTGACGCGGCATTATACAAGCGGTTCATTTTTTCAAATAACATGGCGGACTGGCCTATGACTAATTCTAGCCTGGACTCTTTAGCGGATAATACTTTACTTGATGCGCTAGTCGCCATTTTAAATACAATATGGATGAATATGTATAACAAATAATATACTAAAAACGATATTAACACTAATTTATGTATGCGGGGAATTATGCTAACAGCAAGATGGCGGATGCGACGCCGTGGCAATTTTACCAAAAATTACGTAAATCAAGCCACAACTGGTATAAATATAGCAAATAATATGCTAAAAGCAATATTAATACAAATTATGTATGCGGGGGGTTATTTTAACAGCGGGAAAAGCCTAATATAGACAAATATGGCGGGGTGCGGTGACGTGACAATTTTACCAAAAATTACGTAAAATACCACTGCTGGTAAAGGGATCGCGGATCTGAAGGACCAAAAATGGTCTGTAGGACGTGTAAATAGTCTTACAGGGCGTGGAGCTCAATCGTGGGCGGTATGTGCACTCTTAATGAAAGCGTTAAAAGGAATTCACTGACCTTAACTCCCTCTGTGCGGCGGTTCTGTTGGTGCTGGTCAGCGGAGCGGCGGCAGAGCGACACGGCGGCGATGCTAGAAGGATCTAGAAGCGGGGGATTCTACCGCGGAAGGAAGATAGCGTGCCACGTGGCTGGCGGAGTGCGGATGTTCAATCTGGCCGACCAGATTGCGCACGTGTATTACAGGGGGCGTTTAGCAGTAGAATGCGGCTGTAGCGGCGTTTGCGCGCCACGAAGGGCGACTCCTCGCGGATATTCGCCGAAACTTGTCCGGCCGCCTTGATTGGTCCCCCGGTACAGGCAGGCAATGTTGCCAGGAAAACCCCCAACACTTTCACCAGAATGCACACACGAAATAATTACCGAACAACTTACTTGTTTTTTCACCCGACGTTTCGACAGAGTTGCATCTGCCGTGGTCACGGGGAGACTGGAGTACTGCGGTGCACAGGTTGATGACGACGGTAGAATGATGTTAAACTACCAACTATATTGTCAATGAAATTCACTAATAACTGTATCAGCATTAACCGCAGACGTCCCACCACGCAGTTTAATTTTGTCCAGCACTGGATTCTACGTTATTGACAATTTGAACCTATCTTCTCTATTAAAAGTACGGTGCATTTTGATTTCTATAGCTTCTCGTACTATTCGTCTGGTAGTGACGATCCGTTGATAAAACCTTGGGTTTGTGGAGTTCAATCCAGTGGTTGCAGTCAGTGTTCAAGCCCCGTTTTTAGTAAATAATAATGTGTTCAAAACGCGAAAGTTAAAATATACAATCTTAAACTAATCGTGAAAAGTATTATTAACCATTAAATATGTTACAGCTTATGGCTATGGAATCCGACACCTTCAGATGGGGTGTATGTGGTTAACTTTGGCTGCGTTATTCATGTCCAGAGGTAGCATGGGAGTGGCAGTACTGGCCATGTCTGATGAGACGAGACGAAATGATACTAGTATCACGGTAAGTTCTATACTATTGTACAAATTTTGAGAATCAATCAATTATTCATTAATATATACCTAACCATACTTTATTAATGTGTTTGTTTGTCCTTCTTTCACGTCGAAGGTAACGAACCAATTAAATTCGACCGAAAGTGCGACCGAGACATTTCGTAAAAAGTTCATCGCTTTTAGATGTATTTTTCATAGCCTTCATGGCATGGTATTCCCGTGACAGCTAGGTCACGTGATTGGCTCAAGATTACGTCATCGGCTTTGGTGCGGTTAATACGGCTGAATATGTCACACTGATCGTGCCGTAGTCTTGGGCCTCTTGGGCTATAGACAGGCGCAGTATATTATTGTACCATCCTTGACCTTGTCGGCTCGGGAACTGTCTGTCTTTGTACATAATACATTGCCTTGTCAGCGAGTAGGTGGTAGTTTTATTTATTTATTCCATACCGATTTTTTAAGAATCTTTTTTAATACCACTATGGTGGCAAACAAGCAAACGACCCACCAAATAATACCCACATTCCGCTTGGCTCCATTGTAAGCTGTCACCGTAGCCTATGGACACTTGCAGCACCGGGGGGTCTCACTAAGTTATACATACTGTCCCAAAGTTTGGTTAGGGATCCGACTATCATTTTATTTTCAAGAAAATAGTAGTCGATACATCCTCGATGACTTACTTCGATCACTTCTTTATAAGACTATTCAAAGTCATCCGGTATAGTATTATAAATTTTTATGCTTTTTTACATACTAAGTAATAGATATAAATAATAATTTCAGATTTATGATTGGGATAAAAAAACACAAAGTTTGATCCTGTCATCATTTTTCTGGGGTTACATGGCCATGCAGATACCTGGAGGTATACTTACAAAGAAGTTTGGAGGGAAACCTATAATATTAATTTCACTTCTAGCCAATGGAACGATATGTCTACTGATTCCTACGTTAGCCTCTGTGGTAAGATTTTTTTACTTGCTTTTCTTGTTTTCCACAACCGAAAATTTTGACCAGCTACTCCTTGACTTAGTCACTTAACAGTCACTGACTTGACGACTGACAGTTATCTATCGACAACAGTCTCTCTGAAGCACAGAGGAGCTCTAGATTTTTAAACCCATCCTAGAATTGACCAGGATTGTCGTTGCTTAACTTGCATGATCTTTCCACTTCGCACAACGAGGCCATCGAGCTCAATGCTTGTTTGTTTAGTTTTTTCAACTTGATTTTAAAACAGTTGGCTTCAAAGGCTTTTTGTACACTACTCCTAAAGTAGCAGTTGAAACGACTAAATTATACGCTGGCGTACGTGCGATCTTCTATTTCATAGTATACGTTATACTATTACAGGGCGGTTGGCCTTTAGTCTGTGCTTGCAGAGTAGTTATGGGGCTAACACAAGCCTGCTTATATCCAGGTAGTCATACTCTCCTCGGCGTATGGCTTCCACCGAATGAGCAGACTGCTTATACAGGAATTGTGTATGGAGGTGAGTTTGAAATGAAATCGTTTATTTCAGAAATTAGACCATCACAGGCGCTTTTTCTTGTCATTTATAATTTGTATATATGTATAAAGAAAATAAACTACGTTATATACTATCACCATTTCTGACACAAATTTTGCGGACGGACGGATTTTGCTAAATGAAGTATGGCTTCTTTTAGCAATTCTTTTAGACCTCATCCAGAAAGGGCGAATTCGCCGCGTGTTTTCATCATGTGTCATCATCCATCGTGAAGTTGCGATAATTTCATCGCGTGTGTAATTACAAATAATTTAATGTAATACAAAATGCGACGCCAAATCGCGTAACCTGTGTACAGGGGTCTACGATTACGACTTTTAATAAACTCAAAAGCTACAGGAGCGATTTGAAAAATTATTTTGCCATTGGAAAGCTACGCTATCTGCGAGTGACGTAGGCGATATTATTTTATAAAATACAGGGATTCTTACGAACACCCGTGCCGAAGCCGGGGCAGGGCGCTAGTTAGAAAACATAATGATAATAAAATTTGTTGTAACTATTTACAGGAGTGCAATTCGGAACAATATTAACGATGCCAATATCAGGTTATTTAGCAGAAACGGCACTTGGTTGGAAAATGATATTTTACAGTACAGCAGCGATATTATTCGTGACTGCTGGGATATGGTATGCATTGGCAGCGAGCTCACCCAAATGCCATCGAATGATTAGTGAGGAGGAGAGAATGTATATAGAAAATAGACTGAACGCCAGAGGATCAGGGGTAAAGAAATATATTTTTTTCACGTATTGATACCTACTTTATTTTTAAACGTGCCATGGGATAATATAGTACACAAATACCCTTGCATTAACTTTGAATTTCTTTTAAATAGGAAATATGCAAAATCAAAGAACCATATTTTGTACGAGTTAGGGATTCACCTTTTTTATGACAGAGGAGGACAAAAGAGGTAGCTGGCCACCTGATGTTAAGCAATCACCACTGCTCATGGGTAACCATGACTACAAGATCTTGGATGCGCTGTCGACCTATGAAGAAATGAAAAAGTAAGGACGGGGGAAGAGAAATGAAATAGGTAGTAGGAGGCAGAAGGAGTATTAGGCGTCCTGCTTTCTCATCGCACGAAACACATCGCTATTTCACATCGATATTCTGTGAAAGATACCTAAGTTGAGGCTGGTTGGCGAAATTGGGGATTAGTTTATATGGGACCACTAAGTTTTAATTACTAATTATACACTTACTTTAAACCAGACATCTCGGACACCATGGAAAGCTATAATAACATCGAAAGCATTTTATGCGATTCTGGCACCGCAAGTTGGATACACTATGAGTTTTGTTTTCTTTTTCGTTGACCTACCAACTTTCCTTGAGAAGGGCTTGGGAATATCATTGAAAAACGTAAGTTTACACTTTACTTTCTCTGTTTACTCAGAAGTCGAGGACGCCGTGGAAGGGAATACTATCATGTAAAGGTTTTTATGCACAACTGTCTGTGCACGTAGCTTATGCTATGACCTTTGTACTGTTCTTCGTTGACTTGCCTACATACTTAGAGAAGGGATTAGGATTGTCTTTGAGAAATGTAAGCATTGAAATATATTGTTTATGTATGAAAGCCATTGATATAGATTGAAAAGAAGCATGGAAAACTAGAAGAAAGGACTTTACTCGAGCAATTCAGTTGGTGCCGTTCCCGGTATGATTTCCAGTATGAAGTACCTTTCAAGAAAATCCGTGTAACTGTTTCTGCGTGAGAGTAACAAACATACGTTCTCATATCTTTTCAGATTTATAATGTTTATTATAGTAATCAGTACCTCGTCAAATTGGGAACGGAAGTTAATAATTTTTTTAAAAATAAAATGATAAGTTATCCGTTTTTAATAAGTCCCCTTTATTTGCAGAGTGCTTCGCTATCGGCACTTCCTTATATTGGAATGTGGATCGGTACTACAGTATCGTCTATACTCTCTGAAAAACTTATAAATATGAAACTGATTTCAGTAGTAGTATCAAGAAAAGTCTTTGGATCTATTGGTAAGTTATCGGTTAAAAATGGTGATCGTTTTTATTTGAGTGCACCCTTTAAGTTAGTGTAGTAAAACAATACTATTGATAGTGCAGTATCATATTGTTTTGGTTTTATCCCAATGATATTACATATAAACAGGGAGTAGATATGTTACTACCGCGCCCGAGTTGAAGATTCATAAACGACCCAATTGTCTCATGTGGCAATCAGTTTGCCTAAAACAAGCCACAGAGCGAGTCGTCCGTGACACACTGGAAGCGCAATGGCTTAGATATAGCTATCTCTTTTATTCTTGCGCTCACCGTATTTTTCTTCGTCATTCACTAGTGAACCACGAAACCATAATGTAGTATTATAGCTATCTATATGCGACGACGTTTTGTAAACGCAATTACTATACTCTATCCACCGAAACGAGATAATGGAGCGTTGTCTCTGTCACACAATCCCATACAAAAGACAAGGACACAGAACGGTCAGTGGGCGTCAACTAAACAGGTTTAAAGTAAAGGTGTATTCATATGCGATGATTTTTGGAAACTGAAAGAAATGGGGCGTAGTAGATCGGTAAAATAAAACAATGTTTTAAATTAAATTATTCGAATTATATTAATTAAATAGCCGTAATATTAAATAATTCCGACGTATCACTATCGCTGTCGCTGTCACTTTCCACATTTATTATGAATGATTCGGTCATTGTTTCCACATTTCTGTCCATGGCATTCATTTTCGGTTCTATTACCTCTTCGACATGTTTTATGCATTTTTTTTCAGTTTGTTGCGTCAATATTTTGAATTGAATTGTTTAATAAGATTTTTAATTCTGCCATCTTGTATGTTTTGTTGTGGGAAGCGACATGTCTTTTGACTTGAGCCCAGATCAGCCGGGTCACACGCAACAAAATTATCAAGAGTCCAAATAATATGCCGAGTCAAAAAAGCAAATTGCGCAAGCACAGTGAGCACGTCTGAACAGTACGAGTAGCACGAACAAACTAAAAAACTCGCCATGCACACAGCCTTAGCGTTATTATTACACAAATCACAAGCCAGAATGTTGAAAAAAATGTTTTCTTTTAAATACACTAAGATAGGTCACTACCATTCTTTCGCTTTGATATCAAATCCTATAAAAGCATAAATAAACTACGGAGAGGTCTCTTAAATAATGTTGGTTTTCAATTTCAGCTATTTCAGGCGTCGCTTTGGGCTTAGTGATACTGTCATTCCTAACAGCAGAACAGAGGGCTTTAGCTGTCATTGTCCTTATATCTACTTTAACACTAAGTGGATTTGCTACAGCTGGACATACAGTAATTATTTATTTAAACTTTATTAACCATATAATATTTGGGTATAAAACGCTAAAAGCATTATCTACCGACAAACATTTTAAACATTATTACTACTGCTACTAAAATTTATGTATGTATTTTCTAAAATACTTATATTTTGTTTTATTTTTATATTTTTTGTAATTGTAATTGTATCTTATTAATACCATTTTAATAGAGCAAGTGCCAAGTTTCTTGCCAAGTTTCTTGCCAGTTTCTTCTTAGCACAAATCTGCCGTCTGAACTGGTGGTAAGAAAAAATTGTGACGATTCGAAAGAGCTTATATTAAGCCTTGAATAAAAAAAATTGAATTGAATTGAAAAATTTACAAATTTTTGAGTAAAATATTTTCTGCCTTTGATTTTTGAAATATCGTAATCTCCAAAGAGAATTTTAGAACATGATACTTTCATAATGCTCCAATATTAATTATTTTTGTGACGTAACTTTTGTGTCTTATTAATTGTGTTTAGATTACATCAATGTGATCTTGATTTTATTGTTATTCATTCTGTTTTTTTTTTATATTTCAGGTAAATCAACTAGATCTGTCCCCGAATTACGCCGGTGTGATTATGTCCATATCAAACTTTGTGGCCAATGTTGGATCCCTAACGGTTTCCATTATTACTGGATTTATTTTAGGAAATGATCCTGTAAGTTGCTTTGATAATTTACTTTTACTTCGATATCCAAATAAGTAAAGGACAAGGCCCAGTCTCACTAGTTCCGTCAAAAAATCTAATAATGGGACTTCTGGGAATAAGAAAACAGCAACATCCTTCTAAAATGAATTTAATCTTTTAACTCCAGGTTATCTCTTTCGAAATTTAAAAGCCGCGGTCATGTCGGTGTAACAGCCTCCATTTTCCTATGTCTTGTGCCAGCTATTTCACCTCGCTATGAGACATAATACCTGATTTCTTCTTAATTTGATCCATGTTTTCTTGGCTTTCCCTTCATCTTCTTTTACCTTCTATGTTTCTTTCAAAATTTTCTCTGATAAACTCGTTGTGTTATAAAAGACGTTCTAGAAGTTGTCCATTTTAAAGTTACACCTACGTACAACTGGATTAGTGAAGGCTGAAATAATGATATTGATGATAATATGATGGTGATGATAATTATGTTACAGACAGACGTAAGCCGTTGGAGAATTGTATTCCTTTTCCACGCATGCAATTCTGTTATAGTCAATATAATCTTTGTGACCTTTGGCACGGCTAAGAGACAAAAGTGGAATGATCCTGATTACTTAGATAAGAAGAAAGCAGACCCAGGTAATTTACACAGCAATTTATCTGCCGTCTGAACTGGTGGTAGGACTTCGAAAGAGTTTGTAAAAGGAGTTTTTGAATAAAAATATTGGTCTTTGCCTTTAACAACTGTCGATACAGTGAGATGGTTGAGATGCATTAAAAAATGCGTGTGTTCGACCCAGACCCAGGATCTAGGGAGCGACTCGGACACTAAAAACCTGTTCTAGTTTACTACTTTAAGAACTATGTGCAGGAAAACTACAATGTAATTAATATTTTAATTTTTTTGGGTGTTTTTAAACAATTACAAAGGAGATAGGACGTTTTACTATGGGCTCTGCTCCCCGAGCGTATCAAATTGAGACATAATAATATATCGTTTGAAAGGTCTATACTGCAGTATCATTTTATTAGCTACTAGCGAAACCCGCGTAACTTCGCTTGTGTATATACTGCTTTTCCATGGGAATCCCTGTATGTAATATACATATGAACCTGGCTGTTATATCACTCTATCTATTTAAAAACAGCAACAAAATCCCTTGCGTAGTTTTAAAGACCTAATCATACTTCATAGGCACAGACAGCAGCGGGAGCCGACTTCATTTTAATGTAAACATGAGACTTCGAATCTTTCAAAACTTAGTATGGTAGCATTAAGTCTGTTACACAGTCAATAAATTTAAAGAAATGTAACAATTTCTAATGCCAATAAAAAACTTACTGTAAAATAAAAGATGTTTTGAATTACTTTTTCTTCGTTTTTCAGAGGAAATAAAAGTATTACATAAAGAAGCCGAAGCAAATAAAGTACAAGTAAGCTGAGACGACGACGGAGATTACTCTAAGGATTAGCATAGGATTAGCTTATGGATTATCCTTACGATAACATGAGGATGTAAATAATATAAATTAATGTAAATATTATATTGATGTTAAAGTTAAAATAAAAATTGTTTTTGTGAAAAATTTTTTTTTTTGGTATTTTATTTCATTCATAGGCTTTTAAACTTTTTCTATTCATGTCTTTAAAATCATATATGGAATCATATATCTCTAACAGAATGTTTAGGATCAGACAAGAGGAGGCTTATTCTGACCTAAAGGAAATAAAAGCTGGAGTACCACAGGGAAGTGTATTAGGTCCGGTCCTGTACTTATTATACACTTGTGATATTCCAGAACTAGAAAATAACAACATTGCAACCTTTGCCGATGATACTGCTATAATGGCAACTGGAAACTCACATGCAGAATCAGTAGAGAAAGTACAAGTTGCCATAACAAAAGTACATAATTGGACTAAAAAATGGCGAATTAAACTAAATGAGTCAAAATCAGTTCATATTGACATCACGAACAAAAATCAGCACTACCATCCAGTGTTCCTAAATAACAAGCCAATCCCGTATTCTAATACAGCTAAGTACCTAGGCATGACTCTAGACGCTAAACTGCGCTGGAAAGCTCATGTCAAGAAAAAACGAGAAGAGTTAGAATTACGTTATAAAAACATGTATTGGCTGCTTGGGAGAAATTCTTACCTATCAATCTATCTATCTATCTATCTATCTATCTATCTTCTATCTATAATATAATAAAAGTGTAAAAAAAGTTTGTCTGTACATTGAATATATTTCCAAAAAAATTGTTTAGGGCGATGAAGAATAAGCAATAGAACAAGAATTTCGTAAAATTTTGTCCGTCTGTTTGTATGTATGTTTGTACACGCTAATCTCAGAAACGGCTGAACCGATTTAGATGCGGTTTTCACTAATATGTGGCGATTTGCTCAACTTAACATTTAGTGTATGTTTCTTTTCAAAATTCCCACGGGAATCCGAGATATACGCAAATGAAGTTGCGAGGGTATATCAACGCACAGCCCAAACCGCTGGGTCTAGAGATTCCAAATTTGGCATGTAGGTTACTTACGACGTCTAGGGATATACAAAGAAAGGATTTTTCAAAATTCCCACGGGAAAGCGAGATATACGCAAACGAAGTTGCAAGAGGACGCACAGACCAAACCGTTGGGTCTAGAGATGCCAAATTTGACATGTAGGGTCCTTATATGGTCCGGACCGGACCGGACCGGACCGGAACGGACCGGACCGGAACGGATCAGACCTGATCGGTCCGGAAGGAACCGCACCGTACCGAGTCCGTGCCCGACCGGACCGAACCGGACCGGACCGTTTTTTTTTGTCCGTCTGTATATAATAAAAGTGTAAAAAAAGTTTGTCTATACATTGAATATATTTCCAAAAAAATTGTTTAGGGCGATGAAGAATAAGCAATAGAACAAGAATTTCGTAAAATTTTGTCCGTCTGTTTGTATGTATGTTTGTACACGCTAATCTCAGAAACGGCTGAACCGATTTAGATGCGGTTTTCACTAATATGTGGCGATTTGCTCAACTTAACATTTAGTGTATGTTTCTTTTCAAAATTCCCACGGGAATCCGAGATATACGCAAATGAAGTTGCGAGGGTATATCAACGCACAGCCCAAACCGCTGGGTCTAGAGATTCCAAATTTGGCATGTAGGTTACTTACGACGTCTAGGGATATACAAAGAAAGGATTTTTCAAAATTCCCACGGGAAAGCGAGATATACGCAAACGAAGTTGCAAGAGGACGCACAGACCAAACCGTTGGGTCTAGAGATGCCAAATTTGACATGTAGGGTCCTTATATGGTCCGGACCGGACCGGACCGGACCGGAACGGACCGGACCGGAACGGATCAGACCTGATCGGTCCGGAAGGAACCGCACCGTACCGAGTCCGTGCCCGACCGGACCGAACCGGACCGGACCGTTTTTTTTTGTCCGTCTGTTTGTATGTATGTTTGCACACGCTAATCTCAGAAACGGCTGAACCGATTTGGATGCGGTTTCCACTAATATGTGGCGATTTGCTCAACTTAACATTTAGTGTATGTTTCTTTTCAAAATTCCCACGGGAATCCGAGATATACGCAAACGAAGTTGCAAGGGGATATCAACGCACAGCCCAAACCGCTGGGTCTAGAGATTCCAAATTTGGCATGTAGGTTACTTACGACGTCTAGGGATATACAAAGAAAGGATTTTTCAAAATTCCCACGGGAAAGCGAGATATACGCAAACGAAGTTGCAAGAGGACGCACAGACCAAGCCGTTGGGTCTAGAGATGTCAAATTTGGCATGTAGGGTCCTTATATGGTCCGGACCGGAACGGACCGGACCGGACCGGAACGGATCAGACCTGATCGGTCCGGAAGGAACCGCAACGTACTGAGTCCGTGCCGGACCGGACCGAACCGGACCGGACCGTTTTTTTTTGTCCGTCTGTTTGTATGTTTATATGTTTGTACGTTTGTATGTATGTTTGCACACGCTAATCTCAGAAACGGCTGAACCGATTTGGATGCGGTTTTCACTAATATGAGGCGATTTGCTCAAATTAACATTTAGTGTATGTTTCTTTTCAAAATTCCCACGGGAATCCGAGATATACGCAAACGAAGTTGCAAGGGGATATCAACGCACAGCCCAAACCGCTGGGTCTAGAGATGTCAAATTTGTCATGTAGGGTCTATATAAGGACCGGACCGGACCGGAACGGATCAGACCTGATCGGTCCGGAAGGAACCGCACCGTGCCGGACCGGACCGGTTTTTTTTTATGTAGAAATATATGCTAATTGGCATGTAGGTTCCATATCAGGACCGGACCGACCGGACCGGCCCGGACTGACCGGACCGACCGTACCGGGCCGTGCAGGACCGGAATTTGTTTCTGAAGAAAAATTTGCTAATTGTTACTAGGCCACGCGGGCGAAGCCGCGGGCAGAAGCTAGTACATAATAAATTGCTTCTGTATAAACAAGTGCTCATGCCTGTGTGGACCTATGGCATACAGTTATGGGGCTGTACCAAACAGAGCAATAGACAGATTATTCAGCGTTTTCAGAATAAAGTACTCAGAGGCATCGCAAATGCACCCTGGTACTTCACAAATTATTGCCTCCATCGGGACCTTAAAGTGGAGTTTGTGGACAATGTTATACAAAAGTATGCAGAAGCTCATGATAATAGACTTCATCATCATGTGAATCTCGAAGCAGTCCAACTGCTCGATTCAACAGATTTAGTGAGAAGACTGAAAAGAATAAAACCTTTTGAGTTAGTGTAGTGCTATGTGAAATGAATAATATTAGTGTATTAACTTAAAACACAAGAACAAAGTGTTTCGCCTTAACAGACACTAAGAAAAGTCAATGGACATTATTCTTAGACTAAAACATTTTAGAAGTTTAGAAGTTTACTATAAATTTAAATTACTTATTAGCCCATAAGCTAGATTGTAATATTTAAGTGTGCAAATCACGCTTCTATAAAAATAAAAATAAAAAAATAAAAAATGTCTTTAAAAGACAGCTCAATGGCGTGTCCACGAACGAGGCAAACATTTATGTGATAGCATTCGTTTTGTCTCGAGCCATTATCAGCCCACTGCAGGGGTTCGGCTCTCCCTTAATTCGAAGGTGATTAGAGCATACTCTGCCACGCTGCTCCAATGCGGATTGGCACATGCCGGTGTTTTCAAGCCGCCGTGAGCCGCAAGATCACCGACTGGGCTTAACGACAACAACCAGGACCGATGGCTTAACGTGCCCTCCGAAGCACGGAGAAGCTCAAGATAACGAAACCCATCCAAACGCCGGCTAGGTTCGACATCGCTTAACTTGCGCGTTCATATTAGAGTGCGACACACAGCGACGCCATCGAGCTCCTCAATGCAATCTATCTATACATAATATAAAATATGTAAAATGCTATGTCCTGAATGACTGACACCCAACACACATGCTTAACCTCTGATCGGAGAGACCTGAAACGATCGAACTATGTTGCCGGAAGGGAAACTTGAAGGGTGTATTCTTTCTATGTATGACGTGGGCATCCGATAAGAAATGATTTTCCGAAATTATACGAAAAAGCAGGATACTCGCAAACGAAGTGGCGGGTTTTTTTAGTTTACAATAATTATGTATATCTGTTGTCTGCTACCATGCTCATGGGACCAGACATTGAATTGTTACATTTAGCTTTACCTAAATGCTAAACTAAATAAAATCGAATCGAGTTAGTATCATATCGGTGCAATTGTAACTCGCCTATGTAGCAACTGGTCTATTTATCAACTCGTAACACTTGTAAGTTGTAAATCGCCGGTTTATCAACTCGTCTATGACTAGGCAATATATGTAGGTAGAATTTACATTATTTTGGAATGTTTTTGGGATGGATTAGGATTGACTTTAGGACTATTTTGGAATGTTCTTGGGATGGATTAGAATTGACTTTAGGACTATTTTGGGATGGATTAGGATTGTCTTTAGGATTAATTTGAGATGGATTAGGATTGACTTTAGGACTATTTTGGAATGTTCTTGGGATGGATTAGGATTGACTTTAGGACTATTTTGGGATGGATTAGGATTGTCTTTAGGATTACACTAAAAACTATTTTAATATATTTATGATATTAAAATAATTATGAGAAACACTAATCTATAAGCTACTAACATTTTTTTATGTCACAAAGGTGGCAAACAAGCATACGGCCCGCCTGATGGTAAGCATCACCGTAACATAAAGACGCTTGCAATACTGGTGGTATTACTCACCCCCGCAAGTGGAGCTCTGGAGACCTTACTCACCGTAAGAACACAACATGACCGAGACCAATGCTATTGGGCGACTACGATCTTCTGTAAGGTAGAGGCCCTTCCCCAGACCAGATATTATAATAATTAAAATTAATGTTTTTATACCATGTTTAAAGCCCTGTATATGAAGTAAAAACCGGGAATATGACATTTGTAAGTTTTCATCAAATAAATTTTAATTTATAAGTTCGTCGGCTATTACTCGGTAACTAGTAGAGCCTACTTAACCGTTATAGTTTTCATTGAAGGTTCAGCATATGGACTACTACCATGTTTTTTTTAAAATTTCTAAACACAAGACTTTCGGAGATAGAATCATAATATGTCATTAATTTTATAATGAAAAATCTGCAACACCGATGAACCCTAAAAGAGGTAGGTAACTGAAGATTTAATTTTAGACAAGCTAGGTATCTGACTGATATACATATGTTGGACCAACTAGTTGTGCGTAACAGTTAGTCCAACAGGAAATGGTGTATTTAATCGGGACATTGTATAACCGCCCCTGCGCGTCCCCTGACATTGTATAACCGCATCTGTGCGTCCCCTGACATTGTATAACCGCATCTGTGCGTCCCCTGACATTGTATAACCGCATCTGTGCGTCCCCTGACATTGTATAACCGCATCTGTGCGTTCCCTGACATTGTATAACCGCTTCTGCGCGTCCCCTGACTGAATACTATACCCACAGGAAAACGGGCATTAAATGTATTTCAAGAAAAAAAAAATTACGACGTATACTACACAAGATGACTTGTATAATTTTATTATTATAATAAGTACAGAAAGTCACATATTTTATGTTGTATCTTATTTACATTCAAACAACGAAAGACTAATGTTTGCGTTCATTAAATTCATATGATTTTGTACTTTATAACTATGTATTAAGTACTATTATCTATTACAAAAATAAAATTGTACTACCGCATCCATAATCAAATTAAAAATTGAGATCTTCTACATAATTATTATCATCATTTTCAATTAGTCTCAAGTGAATGCAGTCCGGTATAAGATGGTCGATGAGAAAAATTGTGGTGAAAATGAGGGATTGTCGAAAAGTGAGTAACAATCTATTTTAAACTTCTTTTGTGTCAATGACAAAAATCATATTCTCACGCCCTATAGGCAAGATGTTCAGCCAGTAAGATGGCATTATCCGTGGCCTTCTAGATAACTGTTAAGGGTACAGTCAGTTGGACAACCCGGGCAGGGTAGGAGAAGGCCCAAGGTCTGCAGCGCACAAGTCGGATAATTTTAAACTAGACATTCTTCATAGAATCAAAATCAAAGAATCAAAAGTTTTATTTAGAGCACAGGCTTTCACATCCTTTCGTCATTTGACATTACATAATTAATTCTAATAATATAAAATATTATTATAAACTACTCTATAAATCCGGAAACGAAGCAAAATGACCACCGGTAAAAGAACATTATTAGAGAACTAAAATGGAAGACCTGGGTGTGTTCTTTGTATGACGTAGGCGTCCGATGAAAGGATTTTTCGAAACTCTATGGGTAAGCTAATAAAGATTTTTGTTTTGCGTGTATCTCACAAGCAAAATAAAAATCTTTATCAGATTCAATCAAATTATTTTCTAAATTCCAGGATATGGGTTAGGCATACGCCACCTTCAGCTGGCGTGCATGTTTGTTTGCATGTCAGTTCTGTACATGGGCCGAGCCAGCATGGGTGTGGCTGTGCTTGCCATGTCTGATCAGACGAAGAAAAATAACACGAATATAGAAGTAAGTTAGATTTTTAAGGGTTTACTTAAAGCTTCGATACGTATCATGGTCAGTTAAACAGCGCAAGAAATGTTCATAGCATTTAAGGGGAAGGGTACTGCTGTCTACACACCAAAGCCATAGCATAAGAAAAATCTCAAAACTCGCAAACCTTGTGTATTGTCCAAAATTGATAATTACAAACACAATGACCTATGTCACCTTAATTACTTTATTCTATAGGCCCTCGGGGGCACTTAGACACGTCATTTACAATGAGTTTTACATAATAATATTATTATTCTGTATTAAATAAATAAGCAACTCTATAAACTACCACCATTTCGGAAACAAAGCAAAATGACCACCGGTCTAATGTGTCTGCCGACCACCGCACCGATCAGGTCAATCAGTACTAAGAAAAAGCTTTTGCAGGACAGTTTTCGAGTTACACAAAGGAGACTAGACTTTTTGTATAGGAAGTGGTCTGTGAACCAATAGCGATGGATAACACTCAGACACAATACAAAATATTTTTAGTACCTCGTTCTGCCTATGTGTATTCCTCACCAACAGAGACCAAGCGACCATCATTATCAGCTCTCGTCGACCCACTGCTGGGTATAAGCCTCCTTTCATAAACACCATCCTTCTTTAACCCGAGCCATCTCAATCCATTTTCTCTCCGCAACTTGCCTGATTATTAAGCGATAGAACTCCCAATTTCACCTTTTTCTTTCAGATTTACGACTGGGACAAACGGACCCAGAGTGTGATACTCTCTTCGTTCTTTTGGGGTTACATGATCATGCAAGTCCCCAGCGGGATATTAGCCAAGAAGTATGGAGGGAAGCCTGTATTATTGGTTTCTCTATTGGTTAACGGAGTTATATATGTTCTTACACCTATTATGGCAAATCTGGTAATCCTTACTACGGTTGCAGACTTTTTTGTTCTAAAACCTAAAGTATACTAGTAACTTTACTTGAAAATTAAATTATTATACCCTGCTTATAACAAATGTATATTATAACAAACTGTATAAATCATCTTAATGATTTATACAGTTACTTATAATATACATTTTTCTTGAAAAATGCGTCCAAATGACTCAACGAGAAAGTGTCTGTGAGGACTTACTCTCTGTTTTTTTATTTTATTTTAAATCTCAGCTACAACTAGTTAAAGAAATTAAATATTTGAAATAGTTATTTTTAAATGTCACGTTAGCAAGATAATATTATCTGTGTAAGATGACATTACAATAATAGTATTTCCAGTTGCTATGATCATAAGTAATTTTTCCATAACTTCATTTTCCTTTTATAGAAACACGAGTTAATTTGAACATATTATAGAATAGAATAGAAAAGACTTTTATTGCCAACTGTGTGTACATAGAAGGTTGTTACGTACGTTTACCCTATCGGGCATGCAACATTACAATTTTATAATAATTTTCTTAAGTATTATAAGTATGCATGCATTATTTTATTATGATTATTATATTTTATAAATTTATTATTATTTATTATCTTTCAAAATATTCTTTTACACTATAAAAAACATTTCTAAGTAGCCAGTCTTTGCATCTACCCTTGAATATTTTCTGTTGACCGACATCGTAATTGCAGCGCCATCTTTAGTAGAAAAAATATTTTCCTATTGGAATGACATACTTTCACGGGATAAAAAGCCTATGTTGGGCTCTGTACCCCTGGCAATATGAGTATACAAATTTATGATCGACTGATTAGTTAAGCCGTGAAGGAATAACAAACAAACAAACTTACTTTCTCATTTATAATATTTGTTAGGATGATCCAAATTGACGACCTCCGTGACGTAATGGTTCCCATGCCGGACTGGCACCCAGGAGGTCCCGGGTTCGAATCCCGGTCGGGTCATGTATATATTTGTTATAATAATATTATATCGTGGAGTATCCAATAACACAAGATCTCGAACTTACTTTGGGGCTAGCTGAATCACTGTGATTTGTCCCTATATATTTATTTATTTATCAAGCATTTCGTATATTTTCAGGGTGGTTGGCTAATGGTATGTGTTGCAAGAGGAGTCATGGGGCTCAGCCAAGCTTGTTTATTTCCAGCCACTCATACTCTTCTTGGACAATGGCTGCCACCAGTCGAACAAACAAAATTCACTGGACATGTTTATGGGGGTAAATGTTGCAAATGTAATCCCACTAATATAATAAAGGCGAAAATTTGTGAGTTACTGGC
This sequence comes from Endotricha flammealis, assembly GCA_905163395.2. Lineage (NCBI taxonomy): Eukaryota > Metazoa > Arthropoda > Insecta > Lepidoptera > Pyralidae > Endotricha > Endotricha flammealis. The sequence continues at coordinate 381,990 of LR990864.1, forward strand.
AACGCGCGAGTGATGAGTGTTACTCCCGGTTTGCAATATATAGGGCTGGCTTCGGTGATCCTTACCATCAGGCGGGCCGTATGCTTGTTTGCCACCTTTGTAGCACAAAAAAAACAACATGTATGTTCTAATAATAAAAACAGTTAAAATCTAATCTCCATCTCGTAATACCGAAAGCAGTTTTATGGTTCTTTCTATTTTCAGGAGTTATGATGGGTGTAATTATAGCCATGCCTGTGTCGGGTTTCTTAGCAGAAACAGCTCTTGGTTGGAAAATGATATTTTACACGTTGGCGGTAATTACGTTTGTGACAGCGGCTTTGTGGCATGTTTTGGTTGCCAGCACCCCTAAATATCATCGGATGATCAGTGTAGAAGAAAGATCTTACATTGAGAGTCAACTTAACCTCAAAAAATCAGGAGTAAGTACAAGTCGCACTTTTAGAATGACAGAAACCTTCAAAGGAATTTTTAAATAAATTTTAAGAGTCGGCAATACTCTATTCAATAAAAATCAAATATATGCCAGAGCCTAAGTTAAATTCCAAGAAAAAAAAATAGGTATTCCGGTAACGTCATTAACTAGTGAACTAGAACTTTATACATACTTATTTGTATTTACGCCAATATAATTGGAAGATACAGCAGTTTTGTAAATATAATGCTCAATTCAGTTCAATAGGTTGGTATCAAAATATCAATATAAAATGTTGAAATGTCGGTCAGAGTCGCGTTAGGTGCCCCTTTAAATAACGGTTTCTTTGGAAGTGCTAGAAAAAGTATTATAGTAGTCCACTTGAAAAATTAAATTAAATTTTTAAATTTTATGACAACAGCCACCTCCACGAACACCTTGGAAAGCAATCTTAACTTCAAAACCATTGTGGGCAATTGTTGCACCACTCGTTGGTAGTTCGATGTCATTCATTTTGTTCTTCGTGGATCTTCCTACTTACTTCGAGAAAGCGTTGGGATTTTCTATCAAAAATGTAAGTGGCATTTTAATTTTTTAAACATTGAATTATTATAGTATTTCTTATGGTGATGTTACATGATCAAGTGAAGCGTCCAGTAAAATGTTGATAGTTCTGAACCAAAAATAACATAAGGTTGAAATTACAGTACCTTTATAGAACGCTACAAGTGTTAAAAAATTCAAAACTTATTCAGAGAATCGGTTTTTACAAATACGTTCTCTTTTCAGAGTACATACAGTTAATAACCGATTTGTGTTAATTAATCCATTCAATAAACTACTACATTTTGGAAACAAAAGCAAAATGAGCACTGGTAAAAGAAATGGCGAAAGAAAACCAGTTACGGCCTATTTTGTCATTTAAACATATATCGTATATTTTTAAAACATAAAATTTAAAACTAGGTATATACACCATTACGTACGCGGAATGTCAATAAATAGTGCCATTAATTTGTTGTAAATTAAAAATTAAATCTAAAATATAAAATTCAATATCGGTGTTGAAGATAGGAGCAGACCAGGCCCGCAAGGCAGCAACCGTTCTCGTGTATTCTCGAGTTGACGTGAGAGTCGACCTGCCAGCCTCCATTACTTGGCATCCACAATATTATGAACAATATTGTAGGGAACAATAGTAACCCAACGCCACCGCCAGTTTGGACAATTAGTTATTTAGATGTAATTTAAAAAACTGTATCCATAATACTAAACTTGATTGACAATAAAATAATTGAAATTAATTTGAAATACTGTGTGCGGCCAGCTTCATAAATAACACCTTCAAAGTTCTTTAGAACTCAATTTGAATGTTTCAGAGTGCATCTCTATCAGCTGTACCATATGTAGGAATGTGGATAGGTAACATCACCTCAACAATACTCTCAGATAAACTAATAAGTAAAGGGCTCTTAACAGTTGTGGCTTCTAGGAAACTATTTGAATCGATATGTAAGTCTTTGATGTAATTTAGTTTGCTACTCTATATAATTAACTAATATTATGTAATTACAAAACGGCACTTTCCGTAACCGACAAAAAGTCTACTCCTTTCAATATTTCCTACTCCGTCTTTATTTCTGATTAAATTCGTTGTGAGTTCTAAAGCTTCTCCCCCGGGATGTCAATTAGCTTTATTGCTTATAGTCATTCTGAGTCGGCGTTGTTGATCCTGGCTATACAGGAGACATAGCGGTGGGAATGTGTAGTGGGCGTGTCCCGACCAACTGAGAAAAGCCCAAAATATTAATTAATGATACTTATTTACAGCCCTGTTCGGTGTAGCTACGGGTCTAATAATTCTGTCTTTCACCGAAAATAAGGCGGCAGCAATAGTTATTCTAATTGGTATATTGACTGTCACATCATTTGCAAGTTCTGGTCATACGGTAAGTATTGGAAACTTAAGCATCATTAATTGCTGAAAGTGGTTGGACTTTTTTGTCCAGCAGTTGACTTTTTGATGATCATGATGAACCGCTGCGCTGGTCTTTCACTGTGCGATGGTCTTTCCCTTCAATCAAAGGGCTTAGCCAGCTGCTGAAATCCAGTGTTTTTTGACCACACGATCACTCTTTTCTCCGGAGCAAGGAGGAAGTAAAAAATATGAGTTAAAAATTGATTAGAATAAATTGTTTCACTTGTATGTTACTTTCGAATTCTACTAATCAAACCTGAATGACCTTCTAATCAGCAAGAATATTTCAAATCAAATAAATAAAAATACAAAATATTTTTATTCAAATAGGCATATTAAATCTAAATACTAGCTGGGATCTCTCTCTCTTCATCCACTTTATTTCTGAAGGTCGTGTCCTTGAAAGGTGTCCGTTGCGTCTCTCACAATATTTCTCCATTTCGCACGGTCCTTAGCCTCTCGCAGGGCAGCCGCAATTGTTAGTCCGGTAACAATGTTCAATGCGGCTTTAGATATCCGAGTCCTCCTCCTGATTTCTCGCCCGCTTCGTACATTCGCTAGCTGGGATAGTCGTTACATTATTGTTTGACATAAGAAATTATTGAATATTTAGATAGATAGATATAATAAGCTTTATTTGCAAAACACACAGTGATACAGTAAACAGTAAAAGTAACAAACAAAACATGTGTTTATGCAACAAGGCGGCCTTATTGCTCAAAGCAATCTTTTCAAGGCAACCTTAGGGTAACGAAATTCTGTAATGGAGTGGGCAGGGCAAGCAAAACACAGTAAACAGCAGGACATATCAATATACATATCTATATATAAATAAATAATTTAAATACCATAAGGTATTTATATAATACATAATAAGTATGTATAGGTACAATATTACATATATACTTAAATATATATATATATATTTAAATTATACATATAAATAAATTTTAAAACTAAAACAATAGGTACTTAGTTTATTATGGTTTATTATGGTGTATACTTGTATAGTACAATACTTAAAATAAAATAAAATGTCGTTAAAAACAAGGAATCAGTGTGAAAGGAAATAGTTTTTTACTTCTCGCTTAAATATAGTTAGTGATTTCGCAGTTCTGATTGCCACAGGTAAGTGTTTCCATAGTCTGATGGCCTGGATAGAGAAGGATTGGTCGAGAAATTTGGAAGAATGGACAGGAATTAAAAGAGTGAGATTGTCAGTGAAAAGATTGAAAAGAATAGTGTAGAGGAAGGAAAGGATGTGCATGTCCCTACGCTGGCGAATGGGAAGCCATTTTAGTTTCGCTCGGTATTCAGACACATGATCGAATTTGCGCAGACCGTAAATGAACCTGATGCTGAAATTTTGCATACGTTGCATATTTATTTCAGGTGAACTTATTAGACTTGTCTCCGAACTACGCAGGGCTATTGTTGTCAATGTGCAACTTTCTGGCTAACATTAGCTGTATCATGGTGCCGCTACTAACAGGAGCTGTTCTTGGAAATCATACAGTAAATAAATTTTATTTTTATTTGATTTTACATCAAGGAATTGTCCAAAAAATGTTTATTTGGTAGAAGAATCATTGAACACACAAATAAGTAACAGAAATAAACAACATTCAACTACGGATGTCTATATAAAAAAGTTAAATTCACTTTATGGGTTTCAACTCGATTTGTTGCTAAGTGAAGCCTTTTGTTAAACCGGAACATAATGTCGCGAAAATAATAATTAACACATTATCAAGGATCATAAATCTTAAATGCTTTGTGATTGACTGACTGACTGACCGGTGAACGCACAGCCTAAACTCAGATCATTGGGACCTGAAACTTTGAGGGTGAGTTCTTTGTATGACATAGGCATCCGATAAGAAAGGATTTTCCAAAATACCCAAACAAAGTTGCACTGGTTTCGCTAGTATTTATATGATTCTATGTTTCAGAATGATTTAAGCCGTTGGCGCATTCTATTCCTGTTGAACGCCAGCAGTTGTATTATTACAAACATATTTTATATTATATTTGCAAGCAGTGACAGGCAAAAGTGGGATGACCCTAACTTTTTGGACAAGATGAATGCGAATCCAGGTAAGTTCGTCTGTAGACTATGACTTATGATTACAAATTTTATATTTTGTAACGTGTAAAAAATATATTATATTTTATTTTTATTTTCAGATGAATTAAAAGTTTTGCCTAACGATGTAAAGAATAATCACACAAATTAAAAAAATAATGAAAAATGATTTGTGAAAATTATATTATTATTGTTTATATTTTAATGTTGTGTTTTAATGATACCGAAGTGCATTTGAGTGTTCATGTACTGTTGGCAACCGACTTAGGGCTAGCTCAATCTGCTCCATCGGCCATCGGTTCAGCACGCTATGTGCCCTGCCCACTGCCACTTCAGTTTGCTGATCCGTTTGGCTATGGTGGTTACTTTAGCACTGCTACGGATCTCCTCATTTCTGATTCGATCTCGTAGAGAAACCCCGAGCGTAGCTCTTTCCATGGCTCGCTGAGTGACCGTTAGCCTTTTTATGAGGCCCATAGTGAGCGCCCACGCCTCGGATCCATATGTCATCACTGGCAACACACATTGCTCGAATGTTCTTCGTTTCAAGCACTGAGGAATTTTGGACGAGAAGATATGCCGTAATTTCCCGAAAGCTGCCCAGCCTGCGTAAAGAAACTATTTATTGTACCAAAACGACCATTAAGGCGCTTTTTCACAATGAGATATAATATATATTACATCTTGAGCTATGAATGCAAACTAAGGCGAGGCAGGGGGAGACGAAGTGTCCGGGGACGTGGGGTTAATGTAATCTTTACATATTATTATTACTATCAGGGTGGTTATATTGGAGAGGCGCACCAGATACTATCAATTTGTCAAAGTTGCAATTAAGATGAATATGAGTATTTTGGAAGACTTCAAGAAAGTTTATAAAGCCGGCTTTTCAAAGCTTATAAAGCCGGCTTTTGAAAGTTTATAAAGTGTGAACGGTCTCGTACAAAATGTATGACGAGCGATAAAACATTATATCTCAAGATGTAATATACATTATATTATATCCCGTAGTGAAAAGCCGGCTTTACATCTGGGAAAGTGGATATATGGGGATGGGAAGTAAATTACTGCACTGAATTTGCCGTCTAAAAATATGAATATTTTATGCCGTAATATTTCGAAATGCTCTAAATATCACAAGAAGTAATTCAATTATAAGTTTTGGGAAAACAAAAAAAGAATCTACGTAATCTCGTCTAAGTTTGTTAAGAAATAAGTAAATGACAAAGTTTATTTCTCGCTAACAATGAGTAATGGCATTACCTCAGGTCACTCACAGGCGAGAAATTTGAGAGGGTAGGCAGAGGATGTAGAAGATGTTAATAGATTTTACCTAAGCATGAAGAAAAAATCGTAAAACTAGAAAAGATCAGAACTAAAGCAAACTCAACACATTTTATCGCCTCTAAACTACTTAAGTTACTTGAAATAACTTATTTGCCTTGTTTTTAAATTGGCATTCTAGTCATACCATAAAGGTGCCCTGATCAATACATTCGTCCTAGCTTCCATTTTCTGATCTATTAGGATGAGACGTGAACCACAAATTCTAGGGATTTGTCGAATTTAATATTTTAAATAGATCATCTAACGACGATATCCACACCCTCTGGGGTAATTTTTTTTACATTGACATAGTAAAACTGTTTATTTGTACTAAAACGACCATTAATATACCTAATATTTGTATTTAAAGGACCGGCACCACTTCTCAAATATCAATGCGTGAGTAGTTAGTTTTTACTTTAGAAATTGTATGTACTACCACCTTCTTATCTCTTTTGTTATAAGTCCTAGACATAGAATGTAATGAATAATGTTTAATTAAATTTTTAACAATGCTCTTGTACCTTCGCAAATAATTCTTATCTTAGTGATATTATGTTTCCAAACATAATAAACAACGCAGTGAGAGTTAAACTTAGTTAAAGATGGATGTGGAATTCGTAAAATATAGATATGAGAATAAATATGATGAAGAAATACCGGATAATAGTAAGTATAATTATTGTTACACTAACAGCTAGTTTCTCAAACGTATTTTTAAAGTTAATGATGCATTACAATATATATGTCACTTAAAAACTGAAGAAGGAAAAGTACAGTAGGATGATGATAATAATAGTAATCATCCCAAAGAGATATAAAGCTTTTAGTGAATGGCTTAAACGCATTTTGATTTCACATTGTCTCAAGCTATCACTTTCTTTCTTCTTTAGTTTGACAGAGACAACTATAATATAATATGTCATTAAAAAAGCAAAGCAAATCACGGATAGAACAATGAAAACTAACACATATTTCTGTTTTTAGAGTTCAAAATTGGCGTTCGACATTTACAAATTTTGTACATGTTCTTGACATCAGTGACTATGGGAGTCGTTCGCGGTTGTATGGGAGTAGCTTGGATGGCTGTTACCGATAAGACTCGAATTAATGACACCTATATTCAGGTTTGTACCAATACCATCTAATATAAGTTTAGTCACGTAATGCGAAGGAAGCGGATACCTACTCAAAAAGTGTGATGAAAATAAATGCAAGTGATTCGACAGGTAGAGCAAGAATACGAAGAAAATATGGTTATGTTAAGAATATGAAAGTGGAAGTAGTTGAAGGACAAAACACAGCCAGCAAGGTGCTAAGACTTTGAATTTCACTGGAGATCTTGCATAAAGTATATTGGAATGGAATATAAACGGCGTTATAATTTTTTAATCATTCGCGGAAAGTCCGAATCTACTTAGTTTTATGAAATTACTAGCTGTTACCCTCGGCTTTGCCCTCGTAAATTAGCCTACCTATGTAGGGATCTGTATCCCTGACAATATGTTTACAAATTTTCATAATGATCGGCTACTTAGTCAAGCCGTGAAGGAATAATAAACAAACAAACTCACTTTCTCATTTATAATATTAGTAAGAATGATTGTCCCCGATGGATAAGTTAAATACGTATTTCGTATTCGAAATAAAAAACAAAGAGCTAATAATATAAATTTTATACTGTGTCTCTCATTATTATTTTCTAGGCTGCTTTGTCACATATTTAAACAGTATTCTTATCACAATACAAAGACTAATAAATTATTTCGAAACGTACAATTTCTATCGCACACAATATTATGTAGATGATATCAAATGATAATTTGCCTTTAGAAAACATTAGAGATAATTTAAATGGTTTTCACTTTAACATTTTCTTGTTTTGAATCTTTATTTCTACAGCATAAGATTAAAATGACTCCTAATTTTATCATGGCGATGAACTTTCAGGTTAGAGTTCATTTTCTTCTATGTCAATTTATACTTACTTCATCATCAACATCTTAGCTACAAATAGTCCACTGCTAAATGTTCAAATAAGGATAACTCCTTTTTCTGTCATGCGATAGCTTATATTCTGCTCCAAGCCGAACTCTATCTTCCTGTGAAAACAGCATTACAATCAGTTCAGTAACTTAGAAGATGTGCGCGTTCAAACAGACAGTCAAAAAAAATAATAATAATCTGCGAATTCCAAAACAAATATGTCTATTATATGGATGTGTTTTACATTATTTTATATTTTACAAATATAGTAACATCACGGATTATTAGACAATACAAAAAAAATCCATAGAAAACCTACTTACTGGAAGAGTTATTTTTCATCTCGCATGAAAAAAAAAATATTCGCATGATTGCGCCACTACACACCATTTGATTTTACCTATTTTGTCGTCAACTCGTAATGCTATGAAAATCTGAGTCATTTTATTACCCAACTGGGACAACACTTGTACGAAATACACTGCAGCTCATTCTATAAAAATTCAAAATAAACTTTCAGATCCACACATGGGATAATACAATACAGGGAACTTTCTTGTTTGCTTTCTTCTTTGGTTATGCTGTCATGTTTATTCCTGCTGAAATGTGGCTGAAGAGAATTGGTGGGAAATACGTGCACGTGTCAATTCTTCTTATAAACGGGGCTCTGTGTTCAGCTATGCCTACTATTATAAATAAGGTAAATACAAACCTACAATATACAATTCTAATATTTCTGTCAAATTTTTCTATTGCAAGTCCTTTTAAACCTTTTTGTAGTAGTCTTACGTTTGCACCGACATGACTACAAACATTGCAAAATTATAGACGTGTGGAGAAATAGACGATCTTCTGTCAACCAGTTGTTACATAGACGATTTGCTACATAAGCGACTAACTTACGTTTGCACCGACTTGATACTAACTTCAATCAATTTGGATGGCTTTATGGGGAATAAAGGCGCGGTCCCACTGCTGCGCACGCCGCGCAGGAACACGTTGAGCAAGCCACGCGTGTATCAATGACGTCACTTGATGGTTAACGTGTCCGTGGGTTGCAGTGGAAACAATCACGTACATCCTCTTGCAAAGCAAAGCTTAACACACGTGCGTAGCCTCTTCGTGCGCAGCAGTGGGACAGCGCCTTAATGTCAATTCTGTGTTTTTAAAGGGTAGGAAAAGAAAAAAAAGACATTGAAGTCTTGACTTGAAGAGAAAATTGTTCTAACTTACCTCCTAAAGCGTTTGTGATCTAGTATCCCTTATCTGTGGTTATTTCCCCTTATTGTGGTCCCGGGTTCGAATCCCGGTCGGGTCATGATGAAAAACGAACTTTTTCTGATTGGTTTCGGGTATTGGATTTTTATCTATACGGGGTTATTTTTTATTTTAATTTTAAAATAACGTTTTTAATGAAGAGTCTATGTTTCATTCAGTAACGAAAGGATGATGCGCGCATGCGCTATTGATAATAATAAATAACACCTTTGCTTAGCCGGGTAATACCTAACCTAGTTTATACCAATCATTTGTTCGTGGAGTACGTAGCAGCATGTAAGTATCTACTACACTGAGTCCACAATCCCTTCATACTTTACCTGGCTTAGGACTGGCTACATAACAATTAAAAACAAATAAATCGAATGTAGGTATGTACCTACAATAGGTACCTATCTAAACATCCAAAATTATGTGTAAATGCCTACCTAATAATTATTTAAAATTTTATCAAAACTATTAAACTATTCATATACCTATATGGTATTTGTTATAAAATATAGAATCGTGGAGTGAGTATCCCATAACACTAGTTTCGAACTTACTGTGGGGCTGAAAATGAGCTGAGCAAAACAACATACGAAGTTAAAAACATTTTGTTTTCAATAAAATTCGTTTTCACAGGGTAGTGTGTTTGCAGTGTTTAGTGCAATGCTTCTTATGGGTATGACGCAGACTGCGATATCTCCAGCGAACCAAGCTCTTCTGGATAACTGGCTGCCAGGTGATGAGAGAAGGAAGTTCAGTTGGGCCATTTATGGTGGTAAGTAAAGTTGTCAATTTGTATACTTCTGTACTAATGACATAAATAGGAAAGATTTGATTGTTTGTTCGCTTTTAATAGGCTCGGAAACTACCTGAACCGATTCAAAAAAAATATTTCATTTTTTAATTGAAATTCTTAATAAAAACAAATTTAAGAGGTGTTCCTACCAGAGCTCCACTTGGGGGGGTTGGGAGGGTTGGCAACGCGTGAGTGATACCCTCGGTATTGCAAGCGTCTATAGGCTACGGTGATGCTTACCATCAGGCGGACCGTATGCTTGTCTGCCTTAGTAGCATAAAAATAAAAAATAAAACGTTCGAAGAAAGGGCGAGCCGCTGCCAGTAGAAAATATAACAGATAAAAAGGGAAGGAAGCTGCCGGTCAGCAATGATGATTAAATCTGACTAGAGAACGTGTTTGTACAAACCTATTTTCTGAATAAAAGTTTTAAATCAATAAATTGCACCTGTGCTTTTCTCATCATTCCAGGGGTCCTTCTGGGCATCATCATAGGGCCACCTGTAGCTGGAGTTTTATCAGAAGCAGCTCTTGGATGGGAGCTGATATACTACAGTTTGTCGATGATTACATTCTCAATGGCCGTCATTTGTCTTGCTCTGACGTCGAACTCACCTGAACAGCATCAGGCTGTTGGAGATACGGAGAAAGAGTATATACATTCTTTGATTGCCGTAAGACAAAGGGTTTGTAACTAAATAATAATAGAACAACAAATCTATACAAATGGGTTCTCGTCCGCGTCAATCTGCCATGGTGGTTGAGGGGAGCTTATTTGTAAATGAGTAGTCTCATTCTTAACCGGGACAGTACTATCACCCTCTCACAGAACATAGACGACATCGACGTGAAAGTATTCAAACCTAAGAAAAGCACACGTTCAAAACATGAAATATGAATAAAATATGAATATGTCAAAAAATCTTAATGTTTTTTCATTAAATTCTTTTAGCTAGATTCTTCAGTACCTTGGCGAGATATATTCAAGTCAACATCATTCTGGGGTATCGCTTGCGCACATGCGTTTAGTAACTCATTGTTTGTATTCTATTTGACTGGCGTTCCAGTCTACTTAACAAATTTCAATTTGTCGCTAAAAGATGTAAGTATAAATTCTTTATGTTCTCTAACATATTCCAGCCGGTTTGTCTATCTCAAGTCAAGTTTCATGCTATCTCTTTTTTTATTCCTAAGTTTAACTTTAAAAATAGTTTTGAGCAATTCATCGTTTATAGAACACTAGCCGATGTCTGCAGTTTTATCCAGGAAATTCGGTTTTTCCGATCTTAACTGTTAATCCAGGTTATAAACTAACTGTATATCAAAATTCAAGCAAATCTGTCCAGTCGTTTTTACATAAAAAAGTAACAAACATCCATACCATCGCATCCTCACACACCTTTGTAATAATTAATAATATTAAAGTAGCGACACGCTATGATGGCCGTTGAAGAAGATGTGAAACGAAGTCTTAAAATATGATTTCATTACAGAGTGCAGCGTGGATGATTCTACCATTTTTCGCTTTGTGGATAACATACGCAACGATGAAGCCAGTTTTGCGTATGATAATGGTTTTATGCGATCTAAACTCATACTCGAACATTATGAACGTACCACACCAAAGAATAAATGTTAGGAAAGTCATCAATGTTTTTTGTGAGTACATAAGATTTTTTTATTTATGTCTGAAGTGGATATATTTTATTCTTCTCTTTTTATATAGAATTTTGTATTTTCATCTGACGTGGATTATATTCTTTTTTTGTCTCAAGTGGACAATGACTCTAAAGATAACTAACGTGATTCTAAATATATTTTGAATACATTTCCTGTTGAAATCACTATGTAATAGAATGAAAGATGAGGCAGTGTTTACTTCATGCTGAAATTCTGAAATCCCCATCTAACTTGATGTTTTAAGAGAGGTAGGCCACAGCGGATAATCCGCTCAAATCGGAGCCTCCGTCTGGGGAAGGACCTCCACCTTTTTACAGGATCGGCGATGCGCTAGTGATATCCCCGGTATTGCAAGCGTCCATAGGCTACGGAGACTACTTCCATCAGGAGGCCCGTATGCTTATTTGCAACCTTAGTTAATGGTATAAAAAAAAGTGCATTGCAACATAGACAAAACCAGAAATTCCAGCAAACCCATCAGACATTCTCAACGTGTCTCCAGTAGACCCAGGATCAACAACGGCGACCACAGATTGACAATTAGCAATGAAACTTATTGACGTCCAGGGGGAGGAACTACAGCTGTCTTGGAACTCACAACGAATTTAACCAGAAAGAAATTAGATGGAGTAGGAAGTACTGAAAGGTCTTCCACCAGTAGTACCAATACCAGCAGTAATACAAACAGGACGATGATAGTATTTCATTATAAATAAGTTATTTTCGTTCATTTACAGGTGCAGTTGGTTCTCTAATAATATTATTCATTTTGCCACTTCTAATCCCAAATGCTTGTGCCACTATTTTATTATTAGTTGCATTAGCAGGATTATTGGGTTTACAATTTCATGGATTTCTGGTGAGTTTGAAGTTGATACTAGTTTAACCAAATTTTTAATAAAATAATTTATCACACCTGACAAATTATTAGATAGATACCTAAATCATTTATTTATATCTCGAAGACACTCTAAGTAAATTATATTAATTTCATATTCCAACAGGCGAAACATGGCTGTACCTACTAACACTAAATTTATAAGACCATATGTTACTAACCCATGTTTTTTTAATTAAATAAATTATTATGATTAAATATAAGTAATCAGAAAGTTGACAATAACAAAAATGCAATGAAAAGTGTTTGCAACAGTGATACAAGGAGGCAGCAGCTCAATGCACGCCTTTAGAAAATCGAGAAGACTCGTACAGTTTTATATTATTCTAATAATTTTTGACGATTGTTAGAGAGACGTTATTTTATTTTGCAGGAGAACATAGCTGACGTCACAGTAAACTATACTGAAGACGTGCTAATGCTGAGCAGCGGGTTGGCGAATGTTGTTGGATCACTTATACCTTTGGTTACTGGTCTAATATTGAGAGATGATGAGGTAAAGATAAAAGAGCAAAATGCCAATAGTAAAAGAAACCCAGTTAAGACTTTTTTTATCATTTATGATCATATTTTTTTAATAGTATAATATTTGTATCGTCATCAATCAAATCTTTGTGTCCATTACAAATGTTATTATTGTTTTTATCGAAACATTCTATAAATTAGGCATATAAATAGTTGAATGAACAGAACACAGTTAATCAGCACCAGCCTTTTAATGTTGTTTGTTTGTATAGATAGACACACTAATTGTGTATCAAGAGATACACTATTTTATATACCTACAGATTGTAACTGAATATTTTCTTTTCCAGACAAATTTATATCGTTGGAGAAATGTGATATTGTTTTTGGCAACGTTATGTGTTGTCTGCAACGCTCTTTACATTACCTTTGCGAGAAATTATCGGATGCAATTTGATATGAAACCTGACAGGTTTGTCAGGAAAGTCCCAAATAATTCAGGTAATGAAAGAAGAAATAGAAAGATAACTGAACGCTGTTAGTCAATAAGGGCAATCACAGATCACCGCGTTCTCTCTGTTTGTCTCACTCTCAGTAATAAAATATTTTTCACTTCTCATGCTCTGAAAGTGCTTATTTGCGCAGGATATAGGCTGCACAAAATCGATTTTTGTGCACAAGGGCAAAAACGTATCTACTCATAAATGTATTTACTCGTCCACAATAGTAGATTTTACAACAAGTGCACAAAACGAATCATTTCTATCCGAGACTTTTAGCAGCCCGAGCCGAAGGCGAGGGCTGATAGTAATGTCGAGGATAAAAATGGTTTTGTGGACGAGTTATAAACTCTGCTTTTCACTTCGATTGCGAGGAAATAAATTAATAAATGCACGAAAAAACAAGACCTGTTTCCCGCCGCTTTTTTTCTAATCTTACGACATTGATATTAGGCTTGGGCTGCAGACCTATATAGCCTACTATTAAATTAATTTTGTAATAAAATAATTTTCTTAAATTAATTAAATAACCTACCGTACTTTAATTAAATTTTATTATTTTTTATGACTTAAAAAACACATAAGGCAAATAAATTAAAGTAAATATTATAAAATAACAAATTCTATCTCTGAACTTTTTATTGTGTTTGGCTGTATGGCTCATTTCCTTTGTCTTAATATAGATACATTTATGAGTAGATACGTTTTTGCCCTTGTGCACAAAATTCGATTTTGTGCAGCCTATATCCTGCGCAAATAAGCATTTTCTGAGCATGAGAAGTGAAAAACCATTTTTATCCTCGCAACTCGGATAAAATGGTTCGTTTTGTGCACTTTTTATAAAATCTACTATTACTGAGTAGTAGACTCTCCGTTTTTTGTGTGTGTTATCCGATACTCATATTTCTAATCTAAAATTGCGAGATGTTTTTGCTGTAGAAATATTAAACTTTAATAAAGAAGAAAAGTAAACTCTACTTTATTATTAATCTACACTCAAGAGCAATGAACGTGGGTCTCACTCTCACATTTTTGTACAACAATATGATATTCTTGAATTGGAGCTCATATTGTTGTATAAAAATGACAATGTTTCCTTTATGTAATTTTTTATAAATAAAATGTAGTGACATAAAATAGTATGTAGTGATATAAAAAAAAATATTTTCATTTAAGTGGTAGTATATATATTTTTTTTAATTTAATAAATAAATATATAGGGACAATTCATACAGATTGAGCTAGCCCCAAAGTAAGTTCGAAACTTGTGTTATGGGATACTAACTCAACGATATTATATTTTATAACAAATACATATATAGATAAACATCCAAGACCCGAGGCCAATCAGAAAAAGTTCGTTTTTCATCATGACCCGACCGGGGGTCGAACCCGGAACCTCCTGGGTGGCGGTCTGGCGTGGTAACCATTACGCCACAAAGTTGGTCATATTGTCTATTAAACACTGTTTTTTTATTTTATTAAGCTAGCATTCTCAGTTTTCGAGATTTATAAGATTTATTTAGAAGACCCGCATTCATTGCTCCCGAGTGTACTAGTCTTTCGGATTTTGGATCAAATTAAATTTAATTAGGCATGCAAATGTTTGTTTTTGTAAATGAGATAAATCTCAAGATTTCAACTAAAACTAATGTTTTTTTGCTTTGTTTCAGTATATAGTCCCATAGAAATGCAGTTAGTACCGGAAATGTGACTGTAGCACTGGAACTAGATACCGATGAAAATACTTTAAGCTGTGATATACCTATTGACTTAATAAATAAACCAAGCAAATTCTTTGTTGTTTTAATTATCAAATTATTCGTCAATATTACAGATATAATTTTATTTAAAAGAAAGGTAAAAGAGGCGTTGAAAAAAAAACATGAACCCATAATCATCCCACTGCCAGGATACGGGTTAAAGCGCGTACTTTACCACGCTGCTCCAATGCGGATTGATTAAGGGCAGTGTTTTTAAGTCACCTGAAACCCACCGACTTGATTTAATGTCTGTCATCCATTGACAACAGCCGAGGAAGCAAAAAACATAAATCAAAATTAAATATTTATTCTACAAAACTGTCTATGAAAACTATATCAAAATTCACTGAGTGCCTAGTAATGAACAGACAGAAAAACTTACATAAACCTTTAGGTTTTCTGTCTGTTCATTACTTTAGCGATATTTGTTTTATATTAAGTAAACATCGTACATTGTTATATAGGGGATATCCATTTCACTCAAGAAAACACCCGAATACAATTTGAAATTACGCTCAATCACGTCAACAGAACACGAAACACGAGACGGGTATAGACAAATGCCTCTAGGGGATCCTTCAGTCGTTAGTCCGCGAGTTAATCTTTTCTAATTACAATTAATTTATTCTATCCCCGCTTTTTTGTTTCTGCCTGAGACAATTAATGAAGGAAACAGATGGATTCGGAGCTCCGGTAATCCACTCAACAGCAATTACTAGCCATCAGAGAGTGAAGATTAAGATCCCCCTTGGAATTATCGGAAGTCATCTCAAAGTGGGAATGGAGTAACAATCAAAACAGCTTAGGTTGTGTGAGAGAATGATTAATTTGTATATTGTTGATTTTTGGGAGATTTGGGAGCAAACAATAGCTTTATTAATTTTATAAAGATTATATCGGAATCATCAACGGTAACTTTCGTGCTTCGGAGGACACGTTATGCCGTCGGAGATTCTGTGGCCTTCAGGCCGCTTGAACTGGCCACTGCCGCATTGGAGTAGCTTGGAATGGAATGAAGGTTGACTTGTATTGTATCCCTGCAAAGGGATGATTATGGATTGACTAGAAGTATTTTTAGAGTCAGACTCCTTTCAAATTTAGATGTGTTTTTTTATACCACAAAGGTGGCAAGCAAGCATATGGTCAGCCTGATGGTAAGCCGTCACTGTAGCCTATAGACGCTTGCAATACCGGGGGTATCACTCGCGTTGCCAACCCTCCGAACCCCCCAAGTGGAGCTCTGGGTACTCACCGTAGGAACACAGCATGGCCGAGTCCAATGCTATTTGGCTACGATCTTCTGTAAGATGGAGGTCCTTCTCCAGACGGGCTGCTCCGATTTGAGCGCAAAAATAAATATATTATTTTAGCCATTATAAAATTCTAAGAAGAGAAGAGTCTGTAAATACTTACTAATTAATTTTTTGACTTTGGTCTTTTGACAGACAATGTCTTTTCGTTCGCTCCAGTGTAGGCTCCGATTTTAAGAAAAAGTGCGATCCCCTTATACACTGGGCGTCAAAAATAAGTAGTACAGTTTTAAAATTGCAATATCTCCTAAACTACAGAAGCTAGACCTTTGAAATAAAAAAAAGTTAAAAGACAATTTAATTTCATTTAATAAAAACGTCATAATATCATTTTTTAAAGATTGACTGAAAAAAAACTTAATAATTAAAAACACTATTTTTTTAAAATGTTGGCTTGTACTTTTGTTTTTTATTGTTTTCTTTATTGCTGATAAATCAATTGCAATTCAAAAGCAAATGTGTCTTCAGCGAGTAAACTTTACTAATCATGCCTCTTACACCAGAAGAATGTGCAAGAATCATAACTTTTCTCGAAGTAGGCATCAGTATGCGTCGTACTGCAAGAACGGTGTGTGTAACTCTAAGAACGATCCAACAAGTAAAGCAAAGGTACGAAGAGACTGGAAACCATCTAAGGAGACCAAGTAATGGCAGACCCAGGTGCACTCGTACCCGAGAAGACCGCTTAATTGTTTCGACTGTGTTAAGAAATCGTCACCTTAATGCAGTTGAGGTTCAGCAACAGCTTCTTCAGACCCGAAGAGACTACGTTAGTGAGAGTACAGTGAGGAGAAGACTTGCTGAAGCCAACCTGAAGTTGTACAGGCCAGCAAATGGCCCCAAACTTGAGACAGGGCATTGAGTAGCAAGACTACGCTACGCCCGTCAACACGTACAATGGGGCGAAGCAGAATGGACAAGAGTTTTGTTCACAGATGAGTCTCGGTTTTCTTTATTCACTTCCGATGTAAGGCGGAGAGTATACAGGCGACCCGGTGAGCGATACATTCAAGGTTTCATCTCGGAAAGAGTTCTATACGGCGGAGGCTCTGTACACGTATGGGCTGGCATCTCTTCAGAGGGTCGCACAGAGCTAGTGGTCATAGAAAATGGCACTCTGACTGGTGAAAGATATGCATTAGAGATCCTTAACGAGTATGCAGGGCTATATTTAGTAAATATGGGTGATGGAGCGATACTAATGCATAATAACGCCCGGCCACACACCGCTCACCTCGTACAAAAGTACATTCAGGACGTTGGCATCAGCTTGATGGCTTGGCCATCAAGAAGCCCAGATCTTAACCCGATTGAACACGCCTGGGATGAGGTTGAGAGGCTAGTCAGAAGACGCAGACCACCCCCCGCCACCCTCAGGGCTCTAAAGCAGGCCTGATAGAAGAATGGGTGAATTTTCCCCAATACCGCCTCCGAAACTTAGTGTTCAGCATGCTAAATCGGCTCCAAGCTGTCATCAGAGCAAGAGGCGGCAACACAAGTTACCAAAGTGGGAACAAGGCCCAAAACGTAAAAATTAAGTGCTTGATAGTTCCTTCAAAATGGTTAGCTTTTTAGTTTTTTCTAAATTTTCAGTGTAAAACTTTACTAATGCTAAATAAAATATTATTTTTAGAAAACTTTGTTAAATTTGCTATAAAATCCAATAGTCCTTTTCTAAAACAAATCTGTCTGATTGATAGAAAATCGTAGCAAAATAGCGAAGCTAAAAGGTTGTATAAGAATTTCTAGATAGTCGCCCTGTTTCGGAAATTCAGAAAGGAAATCATGGGATTACTCAAAGCTGACACCTCCAGCTATCTTTTTTGTAAATAAAAAAATCGTTATTTGCTCTATTCATCATTCTTTTAAACAATATTTCTTTATGTGAACCGAAGCATCTGATTCCTAACATTTCTTTTAGTAATTTGGTTTGCTTTCAATTGATAGACGGAAGAAACATCAGTTCTTCCTTCCGTCTTATATCTTTCATTTTCATAGGACTACGTGAAAGCACGTGCCCTCTGAAGAAGTTCGAATTTTTTTGAACCCACAGAAGTATTGACTAGGGTCTTTGTTTAACTTGCGTCTTCAAATAATTTTGACACAATGAGGCCATCGAGCCCTTCAAACTATACTGATTTAATCTGTTTAACAATTTATATTAGTAACATCAAATTATGTTACAAAAGGTTGAAAATCTTTCTGATGAAATTCGAAATTCCCTAGAGACTGTAACCTTCGCCATATCTACACTAAAGAGGAAAGATTTGTATTTTTGTTTGTAACGCAAAGTTTTTAAGTTTAGTTTTCGTTTGTAAAATAAACTTAAAAATTAATGGGCTGATTTCTAAATTTCATCGTTCACCCTTACATAATCTATATTATGTTTTCAAAACTTAGTAAAACCCGTGTGATACCGGGGCGGTCCGCTAGTAGAAAATACGGCGGTGGAAATGAATGATGCGTTCCAATTTGATGATGACCAATCATCGAGGATTAAAGGATAGGATATTCCTACATTAGAAGAGATGAAAGAAAAAGGAGGAGGGCAAGGGAATGGAATAGTTTCTTATATAATTCTGAGTAATTTTATTCTTAGTAATGTTGCTAAAATGATAAATGGATGCGTTGTTGAATTTGTTTGCTCGTCTCTGGCATAAGCCCAATAAGTAATAAATAAATAATAAATTGTAGTTGAGACAACGTAACTGTTAAGATGCATATAGAAGTGCCGAGGCAAATAATAATATATTATAAATAAATTTATGTGATTGCTGATAAAACAAAAGTAAGTAGGTAATATTATTGACGACAACTTATCTCGGCTTCTAGCCTGTTTTCACCAACAACCCTTTTTTTTATTTTTTTTTATTTTATTATAGTGAGAGAATTGCATTACTGCATGCCCCGCCACTTGGGGAAGCGGCGGGGGTATGTCAGGCTCCCCCTCTAATGCCACTTAGGGTATACCGACTAAAACTCTCACTCACTACCACCTTATCCGCCTAGATGAGCAGGGCCACGGGAACTAAGATACTTCCGTGACCCCGCCGGCGGTTGTCCGAAGACCCGTCTACATGGGCTCGGCACTATTGGCGGCGCGCACAGTTGAAATTGGCGCGCCGCTCCGCTCGGGGACTTTCAATCCGATGGGCGACAATTTCCGACCCTAACCGCCGCCCGGAAGCCCCCGTTAAGGTGGTAGTCGCCGGGCATGCGCCACGCGCCTACCGCCCGGTCTTTTACGGCGGAGCGGGGGGGCGGCTGGATCCGATTCCCTCACCCGCTCCGCGGCCTCCTTCTGCGTCAGTACTTCGTCGCAGAAGGAGGCTACCGCATCCCACGACCTCTCGCTCTCGACCATCTGTTTGACAACAGCCGGGAGCGAGAGGTCGTCGCCAACAACAGCCACGAGTGCGGCGCGAGGCGCAGCCCACTCGGGACACTCTTCTAACGTGTGCTGCGCCGTATCTTGCGCGCAGCCGCACTCGTGGCACTCTGCCAATTCCTCTCTTCTTGCCACGTTGTGCAGGTACCAGCCGAAACAGCCGTGGCCGGACAATACCTGCACAACGTGGTACGACAGCACACCGTGGCGCCTTCCTAACCAATTGCTTAAGACCGGTCGTATGGCGTCCACGGTGCGCTGCCGTGGCGCTCCAGACCCTCTTTCGGTCTCCGCTAATCGCGTACCCCATTCCCGGACGAGGGACCTCTGGGCATTCTCCCTCCAGCGCAGAACCCCATCCGGGAACAACAACCCCTAGCATAGGTTTAACCTAACTGCAACAAAGTATGAGTTAGGAAATATCTACGCTAGGGGTACCATTTATAAATTACTAGCTTTTACTCGCGGCTACGCTCGCGGTTAATTTTATGACATAGATCTCGTTTGACAACAAAACAACCTATAGCGCGACTTGTGGCGCCATCTGTTGGTCGATAGCCCATCATACAGCACTCTCTATAGTATAAAAAATACTTTCCCATTGTAATGACATACTTTCACGGGATAGAAAGTAGCCTATACCCCTGACAATATGTATACGAATTTTCATAATGATCGGCTGCTTAATCAAGCCGTGAAGGAATAATAAACAAACAAACTCACTTTCTCATTAATAATATTAGTATGATATGATAAAGATACAGGTTTAAAGAAAGATGGAAAAGATGACGAAGGGCTATCCAGCAGTAGGACATAGAATAAAAGAAGACACAAATCGTACACGAATATTCCGATTTTTCCGACTTTACCACCACGAGAAAATAACATGCTTTTGACTCTACACAAACCTCGTATAGTCTGTAAGCAACTTTGTAAGAATAAATAATACAAATTAAATTAAATATCTACCTAATTATTGTGGAAATTTTAGTTCAAGAAGAGCAACTGACATAAGTCGAGTGACACCATTGTAGTGCTACCCTATTAGTGAAATTGAATAAAATGGAAGATCAACTTAACAATAGTGATTTTAAAGTAAATAAAGCACCAAAAGGTTTTGGAGTAAGGCACCTTCAAGCGCTACTCTTATTGTTTAGTCTATCAGTCGTATATACAACAAGAATACACTTAAGTGTGTCAATGGTTGCAATGACTACTACAAAAGTAGATAAATGTGATTTAAATACCAATAGTACTAATAATTCTGAAGTAATAGAAAATTGCACATCTCTGAATACAAATGAAGTAACGAATATAAGTATGTGGAATGTTTATAGGGTAAGTATTTGATTTATTTACTTAATTTCTCCGCTGATTTATCAAGTATTTGATTACAACTACAATATGAAACCAAATTAAATTTATTTGTAACCACATTAATTTGATAGATATTTTACCAATTTGCTTGCCTCGAATCCTATTAGTTTCTTAATATCAGGAATATTATAACGGATCGTACTCATTGACCAACTAACCCTTTGATGATCAACCTTTGATGATAGGAATAAACTTATTCTAAGACGCGGACCAATTTGGATGCGAACGAGAAGCGCCCTGACCCAATTGATAAAAAATTGCCAATGGTAGTCTACTTTGCGCTGGCTGGTTTCGGAATTTTGTTATTGTTCATTTAAATTTTCAGACATACAACTGGGATAAGAAAACTCAAGAAATGATAATGTATGCATTTTTTGTGGGCTATACCGGTATGATGATTCCCATGGGTATTGTATCCCAAAAGTTCGGTGGGAAACTACCTATCTTGATTGCATTAGGAGTGAATGGAGTACTTTCTATACTAACGCCCTGGTTACCCATATTTGTAAGTTTAATAACGTTTTATTTTTCTTGCCAATCTTTCTTTTTCTTTCTGTTCTTTCCTTTTCGTATTTCTCTTTAGTCTTCGCAACTTTTATTCATAATTTACAGTCATGTACCTAATATCTTTTTATACTTATATTATGAAATAGTAACATAAACTTGATCATTCTGTCTCTGCTGCTCTCCAGTTTTCTCCTTGTTTCTTGCGACATCATCATTCATCATCTCCTGGTTCTTACATCATCATCAACATCAGACGTCATCTTTCTCTAAATTCATGGCCATTTTGCATCAGCTTATACAGTAATTACAATGTCAACGAAGATGTATTGTTAAGTGTGCTCTGAACTAAAATATGTATTTTAAATATCACAATAAAATAAAATTAAAATAATGATTATTAAAAAAAAAAACAACGGGACCTATACTAACTAAAACTGATATTAAAAATCAGGCATGAGGCAGGGTACCCAAAATGCTAGCAGCGTTATATATTTTATTTTTAAAATTGGTTTGAATTTTCAGGGAGGTTGGATTATTGTATGTGCATGCCGTTTACTCCAAGGAATGACGCAGGCATGTATGTATCCTAGCATGCATACAATGCTGGCTCAATGGGCACCAATAAGTGAGCGAGGGAGACTATCTACCTACGTCTACACAGGTGAGGTCTTTTGTAATAACAGTCCTTGATAAGAAACCTACATTTGATTTGTCATATCTATGACCTGTTACGTATAGTCTGCTACAGACATACCTGACCGCCCACACGAAGTACGAATTAAGTTTTCTCATGTAATTTGTAATGTAATTAAACGAAAATTAATAAAAATGTACATTCGGATTTTTCGTTAAGCCTGATTAAAAAAACTTAATTCTTTCTTCGTTTGAGGGTCAGCTTTCTCTGCAGGTGGCTGTATCATAATTATTTCAAAATTTTCGCTCCTTTTTTATACTACAAAGTTGGCAAACAAGCATACGGCCCGCCTAATGGTAAGCATTACTGCAGCCTAAGGGGTATCACTCACGCGTTGCCAACCTTCCCATCCCAACCCCCCCAAGTGGAGGTCTGGAGACCTTACTAATCGTAGGAACACAACATGGTCGAGACCAATGCGATTTGGCTACGATCTTCGGTAAGGTGGAGATCCTTCCCCGGACAGTCCGGCTTCTATACCATCTATATCATTCTGATTAAATAACTTTTTTCGTTGTTTACCCCAGACATGAATGAGCTGCATTACTATTGTCAATCTGTGGTTTCCACTGTTAATACTGCAGTCAAAATAACTGTTTTCAGGGCATTTTGTCATTCCTTTTATACCTGTAGTCTGTGGACTGAGTACACCCAAAAGGCGATCGGAGCCCTGCGCGTCCAATACAATAACGGTTTCAGGGCGCTGATGGGGCTGCCTCGGTATTGTAGTGCGTCTGCAATGTTTGCGGAGGCTCACATAGATGGTTTTCAAGCGATCATTCGTAAGCGAGTAGCCTCCGCGTGGCGCAGGCTGCGAGGCAGCCCTAACAGCCTGCTGGCTGAGATAGGGAGTCGCTATTGCTGTCCTATACTTAGACATTGGAATCAAGTCCATGTTGGCTCAAGACCAGCCATGGTTAATATAAAATAAAATAAAATAATGTATAAATAATATAATTTAATTGTACTAACATAGTTTTTAAGCATTTGTAATACTAACACATTATATGGAATTTTATTCTGAAATAAATGATTAATAATAATAATAATAATACTAGCTTTAAAGCAAAAACAAGAAACAGCAGTGTCAATCTGTGGAACCCCTTATTCTATTTTCAAAACCGAAATCTCGTAAACGGTTACGAAAGAAGAATTTTTATTAGCTGTTTTGCAACCAGTGAAAAAATAAGTTTTTTTTTCAGTTTCATAACAATTTTAATTATTACAGCTAGAAACTGGGCTTTTAATAAGTTTCTTCGACTGGACACATTCAAACGTGTTAAAAAAACATTTTTTAAATTTATCAGACGCGTGTTACATATTTGCATGCTTGCTGACAGGCTAAATATATGGAGTCTAGTCTATAATAAGTTTTTAACATCAATATTTGTACCTATATTTTACGCAAATAAACAAATTTGAATTTGAATTTGATATCCAAAGCCGGGCTGACTTTAGAATGTGAGCAGTTAGCCACATATTTTTTTATATAATACGCGTCTTATAAATTCACAACATGAGAGTCCTCATCTATTTGATCGCTTTGTTTACATGGACATGATCGAACGTGAACAAAAAACTAATATTAAGCACTCAGATCTCTGAACATTTAACATACGATTAATGACATCATATTAGACAGTATTAGGAGGAGTTCAGTGATTTCCATGTTCTCTTTTTTCAGGTTCACAGATAGGTACAGTGGTGTCATTCACTCTATCTGGTCTTCTCGCTGGCAGTCCAAGTCTTGGCTGGCCTTCCACATTCTGGGTATTTGGAACAGCCAGTTTGATTTGTTTTGGACTTGTCTGGTGGCTGGGAGCTTCTTCTCCCCATGACTACCTAAATATTAGCTCCGAGGAGTTTGCCTACATTGTTGGAAATGAAGACTCTAATACAATGGTATGTTAGAACGAATACACTTTTCACATTCATTAGGTTAGGGTTATAAAACACATTTTCTAGGAATTGTATACAATGACGGACAAACACAACAAAATGAATTAATGAAGAAATTGATCTAATGAAAAATATTTTTACTTTGAATTAATGTTATGTTCTTAGATAAAATCGTATCGCAAGTGTTACAATATTGAATACGCTAAAAATGTTACTGATGTGAAAAATTTTGATGTTACAGAGACGAAAAGTTCCCTGGAAGCAGATCTTGACAAGCAAAGCTGTTTGGGCCTTAATCACGACTCACACGGGCAGCAACTTGTACTACTTGATGCTACTCACACAGATTCCAACATACATGAGTAATGTACTGGGAGTTAACATAAAGAAGGTGAACAAAAAAATTCAAAAGTTATTTTTTATATTATAACAAAACAAGATAAACGCTAACGCTTTATTAGCTTATTAATCTTAATAAGCCAAGAAAGGCTGGCTATCTAGCCAGAACTAGACAACAAGGTTTCGAAACTGATTTTAATAAAAACAAAAATATCGCGAGATTAAAAAAAAAATTAAACCTGTATGCACTCATGTGTTTATGAGATGGTTATGAACGAAAGACTTGTGCTGAAAACAAGCCAATCAGTCTTGACTGCTGCCCTTGGGCAGCGACAGTTGTTGGCATTCCAAAAGATCTTATTCTCACAACTTAACTATTGCTATATCAGACGAAATTAAAATATTTTTTGGGGAAATATGCAGCCAGCAAGCAAATGTCAAATTTGCTGCAGCAGAAAACCTAAAATACCTATGTTTTACAGAATGGGCTGTACTCATCGCTTCCTTACCTTATGCTGTATGTCATGGTAATATCATTCGGTCATCTGTCTGACTACTTAAGAAATAATAAGATTATGTCACTGATTAATATAAGAAGAACTGCCAACAGTATTGGTAAGATCCTTGTTTTTTTTATGTAATGGGGTCGTCCGTGTCCCTCCTTCCACTTGGCTCTATTTCTTGATCCCTCAGTGGATCCTAAGCGTCTTTTGCCCTACCCTCATCGAGAGCGTCCCGAAAACTACAACTATAAACAACTAGTGTCTGTCGGAGCGGCTGTCGCCTGCGGTGATGAGAAAGAGAGTCAAAGAATTTTATTAGTTGTTTCGTGATGTCGACAAGATTTAATTTTTTTAATCCCATCATAAATCATAATGAAACTGATAAAAATAGGTTGGAAACCGTAAATAAAAAAAAATGGGGAGTTACACCATTAATTCTTATAGAATGGCTTTCTTATATGCACTTGATTCTTTTTTTTATATACCACAAAGGTGGCAAACAAGCATACGGCCCGCCTGTTGGTAAGCATCACAGTAGTCTATAGACGCTTGCAATACCGGGGGTATCACTCGCGCGTTGCCAACTCTCCCAACCCCCCCAAGTGGAGCTCTGGAGACCTTACTCACCGTAGGAACACAACATGGCCGAGACCAATGCTATTTGGCTACGATCTTCTGTAAGGTGGAGGTGATTTGAGCGGATTATCCGCTGTGCCCTACCTTTCTTAAGATTGTACCTCTCTTGATACTTATATATTTTGTAACATTATTCTAGTGGAAATCATGGTACAACTTAGATTAACAATACATCCTTGATTGTATTTATGCAGGAATGGCGATCCCAGCTGTGTTCATGATAGCATTCGGTTATGTGAACAACACAACGGTAGCAGTGATACTATTAGTTCTCTGCTTAGGAACGCACTGTGGTATATTTGTCGGGTTTCATGTAAGTTAATTGCTGTTTTAAAATTAAGCAATCGGCGAACAATCGTGTTCAAAATTATTTTGAAAGTTAAGAACATAATTAAATTATAGCTGTCATTGTTAAACTAAAAAAGTGTGGAATTAAAATGAGTTTCAGAAACTGACTCTATGACTCTTATGAATATGAATTTAATATTATCTGCTAGAATGAGAAATTGTAGAGTTTGTGCTTAACTCGATGTACGTGTATAAGTCGTACTCTAGGAACAAAATACCCCTTCACTGCGCTTGCTCAGCGACAACTCACACACTTGGATTGCATAAGGCGCAGAATTTCTATTGATTAAACTATATTACAAGAAAAACTAATATAAAAAAAAATATTGATAGAAATGAAGAAGTAACAAAATTTTAATACCTTGGAGGGTATCTCCCTTCCACTTGGATCCATTGCTTGATCCCTCAATGGTCTTATCTTGCATCAAGATATTCCTCGTAAAACTAACTGTATCCTAATTATTATGGAAGATCGATTACAATAAAACTATGCAAAAAGTATAACTTATTCCTTATGTCTCAGATTAACCACATTGACCTGGCGCCAAATTTCGCTGGTTCCATCATGGCTGTAGGTAATATGATCGGCAACCTGATGAGTCTGCTCGTTCCCGTCATTGTTGTGAGCATCGTTAAAGAAGACCTGGTAAGCTATAAATTCAATAATAATGATTAGACAACGGTTGTCACACATATTTATAGCATAATTTCATTCCTTATCTTCGGCACCAGAGGGTTTGAGCACAGAGCAAACATATTTGTGATGGTATTTGTGCTTGTCTCGAGTCTGGTGTGTTCTATTTACTATAAGTTTGTATTTATAATAATATTTCCGATGTGTGGTAAGGATAAGCCTAGCTTACTTTGGGACTTGGTGGCGCTGTGTGAATTTTGCAGCGCAAAAAGCGCATGTAATATCATCCAGCTAGGTTCCCTGTCTCATCTAATGCGACAGTTACCTAAACCTTAATTTCGTTAAATTTCAGAAAAATCAACAGCGCTGGCAAATTGTATTCATAACTTTTGGGTTACTTCTAATAATAACGAATGCTGTTTTCGTCGTCTTCGTTAAAGCTGATACGCAAGACTGGAACTATTATGGTGATAAAGGTGGGTAATATTTGCCCTGCTCTAATCTACACACATTAATTTTATTATTTAATTATCCAAAAGTAAATAGTAAAATAGATACATATTTTTTTGCCAAACTGTTAAGACAGTTTGTTGGCGAATATAAACTCTTACAAACTAATATAAAATCTGTCAGTCAGACTGACGGATTAACGAATAGCCTAAACCGCTGATCATAGACACCTGAAGCTTGATGGATGTCTGTGTCCGAAAGCATCCACTAAGAAATGATTTTACGGAATTCCCAAGAGAAAGCGGGATACACGAAAGCGAAGTTGCGCGGGTGACTTTGTTATGTAACCAGTTTGATACATCATAAAATGTTTTGTGGTTTGTTTACTTACAAAATTTTCAGATTTCACATAATATGTGACCCGTACGGTGCCGGTGGTGTAATTGGATGAAATGTATTAATAATTATTTCAGATGCAACCAGCCATCAATATTCTATGATACGGAAGAAATCTGAAACTGTCAAACAAGAAAATATAAAAGATATAAATTGAGTCACATATTCTTATAATTATTTTTTGACTAGAGTTAAGTAGGGAGCGTCTCGGAGAGCCTTTTAAAAAAACAAGATGTTTATACACGAAGAGACTTTAATCAACTGACTTATTCTATGGTTACAGGTTCCTTATATGCTATTGCTTATCTAAACAGTAATATTAAACCTTAATGCTACTGGTACCGGACCCGAGCATATATAACTCCTCCCTTCCGAGAGGGCTGCGTACGATCGGGGTTGCGTTGCACTTTGGTTGCACTACGGGTGCATCACTCGTTGCTGCACTACACTGCACTGCGGGTGAGTCACTCGGTTGCACTAGTGCGGGTAACTTCGGCTCGTTGCGCGGCACGTAAATCTCCGTAGTCGGGATGCGTTGCTGTTGTTTGGTGCGCCTGCACCTAGCGAAGTACACTCTGTAGGTGTAATACACTAAGCCTGATGCAATGACGATGACGAGTCCGATAGAAGTCCAACTCGGCGTGCTGGATATACCTTCTGACCTATTTAAGTCAGCTATACCCAACTGGGTTTGCGCAGACAAAGTATGCAGTTTGTCAAGGTTTATATGTTCTAACTAGATATTTCGGTATGTAATGTTAGTATCGGGTAAACGAATCCGTGGCAACGGGATTGTTTCCCTGATAGCGATGGTGCTGTGATGTGTCTGTAGCGTCTGACCGTCGAGGTTGAAGCTGCACTGCTCCGTGGTGGTAAGTAGGTAGGCGCCTTGGACACGCTGGTACCTATCGTTGGTTCCACAAGTGGTTTTCAGAATTTCCTCATTTCTAAAAATAGCTAACCATGTGTTTTCATGTATTTGCTCTATTTTTACAGGTGGTGATACTACTTCGGCGACTCTGCAGTTTGTTGCAGGTAAGTGGCGTATAACCAAGATTACGCAATCTTGACTGTTTTCTATCTTTTTCAGGGACAGATGGCTGCAAATCTGGAGCTCGTCGCTGATGGGGCGGCAGGGCTCCCGGGGGTAAGTATATTCGTCATTACCCAGTATGAGGAGGGGTGCAATTGGTATGCGGGTAAGGTTATGATCATTCGGGATGGAGTACAGGTGCAATAGGTCGAATGAAGCAGGACTAACAATAGGAATTTCTAATATGAATGTCAAAGACTTTAGGGTACTATAAGCCTTAACGCTAATAGTGTTTTCAAGTAAGTGAATATTTTCGCGCCTAGCAACTAGGGGTAGTTTATATTTACTTTCTATCTCAATTAATTCTGATAATAAGTATATAGGTTCTATTATACTAGGGTGCAACACACCTAGGGATGCAAATGTTATAGCCGTTTCGAGTGTGCTTACTTTATCAAATATTTGCTGGAAACCATTTTCTATTTGAATATATGACTGTAAAATGTCTAGGCGAGAGTTTAATGAAGTAAGATTTTTATTGACATTATCTAAGTTAACTGTTAACAAATCTAGATTTCTCTGGACTTTGTTAAGATTTTCATTGTATTCGTTCATAAACTGCTTCATGAGACTAATGCCTTTAAACTGTTTATCTGCCATTAAATATGCGTTTTTCCTTAAGTTTTCTATTTCCTTTTCAAAGTGTTGAGCATCGTTTTCGTCCAGGTTACCGCTAATGGCTTTAACTATTGATCCTAATCCGTTGATCAATCCTCTACGTTGTCTAGACGACGATCTAGGCAAAATGTAAAAGAACTTACTAGTAATTATATCTATCATATATTTAATTTGATCTCTATGCACAAACCTTTCCGCATAGGTAGGGCGTGCGTTTTCTATAAGGCTTAACTTTAAATATACGCTAATAAATCCACTAAATATGTCGTACAAATGAGTTGTGTTATATACACAGACTAAATTATACGTATCTATCCTATGTATTATTCTACTTTCCTTAATTACTAACAGACCGTCTTCGTTGTGAACCGGCTGTACTATGGGGTCGGAGGTTGCGCGGGCGCTGCCGGCGGCGAACCAGAAGAAGACGACTCTGTAATTTGAGATGGTCGTCTTAATAATCGGCTGTGTACTCGTATAGACTTTGAGTTAACATGCTTTCCGATTATTTCAATAACGTTATTGGGGTGGAACCTAACCACTGTATAGGGACCCAAATAACGAGGATCTGTTTTCTTACTGCGGGAAGTTTTCGCTACCTGCTTGAAAACTTGATCACCTACTTTAAATTTAATGTTTTCCGAATTTGTATTAGATTTTGTAATAACTTTTTCTTTGTCGGTCATTAACTTAAGGGTGACTAACTTTTGTGCACTTTCCATTTGGCTTTTGTGCTTTTGAACATAGTCCTGGTAATATTCCTGAGTATAGAATAATTCCAGAGGGTTACGACTGCTAGTATGACCATAAAGAAGTTCGAACGGTGTAAACCCGGTAGCCGTATGTATGGTATTATTATAGGCTATAATGGCATTCCGCATGAGGACGGCTACATCGCTCTTATCAGTTAATCTCTGTAATCTAATTAATTCGCCTATAGTAGAATGAAATCTTTCTATGGGAGAATTCGAATTCGGATTATAAGGTGTAGTGAAATGTATATTAACTTTATGCATGATACATATTTCTCTAATTACATCATTATCAAACTTATGGTCTGAATCAGTAGTTAATTTACTGGGAATACCTATAATTGATAAAATTTGAAGTAAAGCCTCCGCTACGTGAATACTGGTAGTTGCGCGTAATGGAACTGCCTGAGCGTACTTGCTAAAGTTATCGATTATAGTAAGAAATGTCGAACTATCAGTACTGTATAAATCCATGAACAAATGTTCCATGGGCTTAGTAGGGGTTTCGGTTAATGCTAAAGGTGGTCTAATGGGATTACGTTCGTATTTAGCTTTTAAACACGTTTCACATTCGTTTATGTATTTTTGTATAGAGATAAGCATGTTCGTCCAGTGATAATTCTTACGTAATTGTTTATGTGTCTCTTGTATGCCGCGATGGATCGTTTTACCTTCGTGGTAACGTTGTATCAGCTGTCTCTGATGGGATACGTCGTCAACTAAGGTCACGCGAGATAAACATCTGACGAGTTTAGGACCTCTGTTGTCGAAGACTGAACTGTATACCTTACAGAATGTGGGGTATAATTCTTCGTTATAGAAATAACAAAAGAATTTCCTATCAGCTATAGTATGATGTTTCAAGAATTTTATTATTTCTTCCTCTGTATTATTGATAGGGATGAATACATGTTTTATTTGAAAGTTATTTTTGGATTTATCTTCGACTCTATATTTTGTACCTGGGGAAGATCTAACATGAAATTGCTTTAGTTGCTTATCGATTGCGTCAGGGCAGGTAGGTATGTTCGCTGTGACGTCGCAAGGTGTATCGTCTTTTACAGTGCTGGGCGGTGTAACGGGTACGTCTAACAAGGTACGTAAGTCTACGTCAGTCAAGTCGTCAGTCTGATTTTGAATTATATTTTCATTATCTATTTGCAGATTCGAGTCATTAGCGGATGATGTTTCTACGGCTAATGAATCGATTTCGTTGATTAGTTCTACGTGGGTATTATCTGAGGATGTACTAGGTTGTTCAGCGTCTATCGCGTTTATTTTTACTCGAGACAACGCATCTGCGTTTGTGTTATATTTGCCCTTTTTGTATATTATTTGATAGTCGTATTCCTCTAATCGTAATCGCCATCGAGTTAGCTTGGAGTTGGGATCCTTTAAGGACATTAACCATGTAAGTGGTTTATGGTCGGTATATATAGTAAATTTTCGACCATATAGATAAGGCCTAAAATACTTGATAGCCCATATAATGGCTAGTAGCTCCTTTTCGATAGTGGAGTATCTACTTTCGGTTTGGGATAAGGTACGAGAAGCGTACGCGACGGGTTTATCTGAGCCGACTGTACCTTGGGATAGTACAGCACCAACGGATACGTCTGAGGCGTCGGTTGTGAGAATAAACGGTTTCTCAAAATCGGGATACTGTAGTACGGGGCTATTACAAAGTATTTCCTTAGATTTGTTGAATGATTCGATGAATTCGGAAGTATGTTCTACTTTCGAACCCTTTTTCAAACATTTCGTCATAGGTTTCGTCATTTTTGCGAAATCCGGGATAAATTTTCTATAGTAACCAACAAGTCCTAGGAAAGATTTTATTTCTTTCGGAGTTGTTGGAATTGGGAATTTTTGAATGGCTTTGATTTTATCGGTGTTAGGTTTAACGCCATCACCGCAAAGTACATGCCCTAAATAATTGACTTCCTTCTTTAGGAATTCGGATTTATCTAATTGCACTTTAAAATTGTGTTCTCGGAGTCTCGCAAAAACCTTTCTTAGTTTTAACATGTGATCCTGAAGGGATGTAGAGTATATAAGGATATCGTCCAGATATACTAAGCAAGTTTCGGGTAATAAATCACGCAATATGTTATTCATGAGGCGCTGAAAAGTGCTAGGAGCGTTTTTTAAGCCAAAAGGCATTCTTAGGAATTCGTAATGCCTATTGGTGGTAAATGCAGTCTTTTCTATATCTGCTTCACTCATTTGGCACTGATGGTAACCTGATGCTAAGTCAATTGTTGTGAAGTACTGCGCTCTGCCTAACCTGTCTAATATGTCATTAATATTGGGGATGGGATATTTGTCCTCTATTGTTTTATCGTTGAGTTTCCTATAATCGATGACTAGTCGCCACTTCACCTTTCCGGAGGCATCAGCCTTTTTAGGGACCAGATGGACAGGGCTAGACCAGGGGGAGATGCTTTCCCTTACTACGCCTTTATTAACTAAATCATCGACCTGGCGTTGGATTTCTTCTTGTATGCAGGGGGGTTTTCTATAGTTCTTGTTAAATATCGGTGTCTCATCCGTGAGTCTAAGTGAGTGTTTAACAGAGTTGGTGAACGTTAAAGGAAGATTGTCCGAATAGAAAATATCCCTATACTGATAACATAACTTTTTTATTTCCCTTCTCTCTTCTACATTCAAATGTTGTGTCCTAATTCGACTTAAATTTGATTTAAGTTCGTTATCTATTTCCATATCCGAGTAACGAATGTTATTTAGTTTATTGTTATTCGTTAAATTCCGTTTAATTGTGATATTATCTGCATGTAGTTTCATTGAATTTGATTTGGTATATAATTTACTTGTTTTGAAATCTATACGGCATCCAAGTGATTGCAGGATGTCGTTACCTATTAGTCCGTTATAACTCTTATCAAAGTCAAACACAAGAAATTTATGCTTGACATCCGAGCCGAACAATTCGGGTATTGTAATATAAGCTACCTGATTATGGTGTGTAATACCATGCGCGGTTGTTATCTTAAATGGTTCTTGGTGAATGCAATTAATATAACGATCGTCGGATGTTATTGCTGAAGTTATCAGCGATCTGGTAGCTCCGGTGTCTACTAGGAACTTTCCGAGGTTTTTTAAATATACAAATGGAAGTTTATCTATTATATACTCGTACTGGACATGTAATTTATTATCTATCTCGGGTTTATATCGAAAATCTCGGTGGGAAAATCCGATTCGGTATTTTCGTCCTCTGGAAGAGCTGCGTCAGCCTCTTCCTCGGGGTAATCATTGTTTCCTACATCTTTCGAAACAATGTTATGCGCTTTATTGAAGTGCGACTCGCGTTTTATGAATGAATTTGGTTGCGACACGGGGTTGTTACGCGGGGTGAATGAATTGGGTTGCAACGCGGGGTTGTTACGCGGGGTGAATGAATTGGGTTGCGACGCGGGGTTGTTACGCGGGGTGAATGACACACGTGGCTGAAATGGGGCTTTTACATTATTTTCTACCCTGGTTACACGTTTCATTCGCGCCTCCTCCTGCGTAGCGAATATAATGGCTGACTCTAATGTTTTGGGATTGTTTATCCTAACCCCTAGACCTAAGTTGTATTCTAGATTATCTACAAATGTGTCTATAGCGATGGTTTGATAATATCGCCCATCTTTTAGGTTTGGACCTAACCCACACAGTGCATCTAGTATGTCTCTGATTTTTTTTCCAAATGAATCGCAAGATTCGGAACGTTGTTTTGTACAGCGCATTAGTTCTTGAAGAAGTTGAACTTCATTTCTTACTTCACCAAATCTATTTGTAAGTGCATGACGTAATGATTGCCAGTCATCTATGTCAACCTCAAGCGAAATAGCCTCTAATGCTTTATTCGATAGTTTATTCCTAATTAAGCAAATGACCACGGGGTCGTTGCTACTGATTTTATGATGCGCGAGCACACTCTCCACGCTTCTTATATATAGGTTTAAAGATTTTCTATTCCCGTCATATGTTGGTAAAATTGTATTTATTAAGTCGTAATTTAAGGTTCTAGCGTGAGGGGTGGTCAGCCCTGCTGCTGCTGCAGCAAGCTCAGCTAGGTTGTTGTTGTTGTGTGTTGCCATTGTGTTTACTATAGGTACTTTTATAAATAAAATTGTAAAGATAAATTGTAAATGAAATTGTATAAATTGTAAAAATTGTAAAAATTGTAAAATTGTTTTTATAAGATTTTAGAATGGTATTGGTAATTACCACGATGTGCTAAACGGAAGGTGTAGAGTTTGATACAACTTCGTATATTAGCATTAAAAATATATAAGGTGTGCTAAACGGAAGGTGTAGAGTTTGATACAACTCCGTATATTAGCATTAAAAATATATAAGGTGTACTAAACGGAAGGTGTAGAGTTTGATACAACTCCGTATATTAGCACTAAAGCTGCAGCACCCTAAAGAACTTGATTTAGGATACTGAGGATTGGGATTCTGAACCGGGAACTGAGTAATTAACAAACTCACCCCCAGAAGATCTCCATGAGTTGTTGCTCTGTCGTGTGGCTGCTCCGGCGAACACGCGGGTGTAAAGTTCGATAGTGAGGGGATGCACAGGGTGCAATCTGCTTTACTCGACGTTTCGTAAGAAGTTCGCGAGACTCACTTATCCACAAGACTGCGCCAGTTAAGTAGGGAGCGTCTCGGAGAGCCTTTTAAAAAAACAAGATGTTTATACACGAAGAGACTTTAATCAACTGACTTATTCTATGGTTACAGGTTCCTTATATGCTATTGCTTATCTAAACAGTAATATTAAACCTTAATGCTACTGGTACCGGACCCGAGCATATATAACTCTAGTCAAATAAATTAAATATGTAAATTAAATAAATATTGAAACTATTATAACAAGATTTTACTTAATATGTATGTGTATAATTGTGTGTGTAATAATGTGTGTAATTTATGTAGGTCTAGGTTACCCCAAATATAGTTATTTTTTATATTTTTTTATTTAAATAACAGGATCAAATCTAGCATTCCAGTGGCCATTAAGCAGGCTTAATGCCGGGAAGCTTATAGGAAATTGGTCCAGCAGGTGGGAATGATAGTCACGACCCTCAGTCATGAGGAATCGACGAAGAAAAAGAAGAAAGGATTTTATTGATTTGACTGTTAATAAAGTTCATTCACCGTTCACATTTTTGAATGCACACAGCTCTAAAATGCTCTTTCAAAATCTACATAAAATATTTTTGATTTTCCCAGCGCCAAAACAGACTAAATAGACGGTCATATTTACGGACGAATGGACCACTAAATTCTAACCTAAGACTCTTACACATGTAATTCGGGTGGCTGAGAATCAGTGTACGAGTAAATGCTACAACTGCTGCCTCTTTAGGACAAATTTTCAAATTAATAATTTCGATGGCGTCTTGAAAACACTGATCTTTTCGCATGCAAGATAAGCAACGACAACTCTAGTTAGTGTTTGGATGGGTTTCGTGCTTTGCATGGTATGTTAAGCCGTCAATGCCGGGCGTTGTCGATGGATGTCAGTTGTTAAGTTTATAACATGACGTTTGTTGTTTTGAAAACACCGGCCTTCCCGACTGCCAATCCGCATTGGAACAGCGTGGCAGAGTACGCACTAATCTTCGACTGAAGAAGACACGTATCCCTGTGGGATGATTATAGGCTGATAATGATGATGATATGATGAAACCTTATTTCAAAATGTTTTTTTAGTCTTAAAAATATTTACATAAAGCTGAAATATTTTTTAATGTAATCTATCATTGTTTATCTTTAGTTATCAGCTACAAAAACCACTGAAATGAACCTGTAGAAAAATGCGCACAAATTATAATACGTCATGAAGAAACGAATGGGGAATTTTATTGAATGAAATTTTCCTCTAAAGTAAAAAAACCCTGAAAACTTGTCTGTATATTGCACTAAACATACGTAGATGTACGATTATCTTTTTTTATGTGATACGGCGGGCAAACAAGCAAGCGGGTCACTTGATGAAAGTACCTAACTACATAGTTAATTCATATAATTGTAAAAAATCTCTTCAAACAGCACTCAAAAATATGTCCTACAAAGATACAGAGGAATTAATGACGATCGTGAAATAAACCTGTAAATACTACCACATTATAATTTATTATTAATTTTTAATTATAAGACACCTTTTACCTTGTATCATATTTAAAGTGATCATCATGATTTTTTATATTAGATCTTTTACCGCCTGAAACACAGGATTTTCCTAGCTCAGGCACATAATGTTATACTTTTACCTTAATTGTTTTTATACTGTTAATTAATGTTACACTAGCCGTAAGTTTTATGAATAAAGATTTTATTTATTATTATTTTATAGTTCCTTTGAAGAAACTACCAAAGGGAGTGGGAATAGAGGTGTAATACGAGGGAGGAAATAGGAAATCACTTTATTAGATTTAGTATTATTGTACATATCCATAATAGTGCCATATATGTATTATAATAAAGTTATTGTTTAGTAGAGGAGTGAGAGAGATAGTAGGAGGAAAGAGTAAGAAGGTACATATTAGCGGATGTCCACAGTTTTAATCGCATAAGTTAGTACTCTGTCCTTGGACTAATATCTTAATATGACGTAGGCATTCGATGAAAATCCACGGTAAAATAAGGGTTCACTCAAACAAAGTTGTGGGGATTTTGTTAGTCTACACTAATCAACACTAATATTAAAATTAAAAGTAAAAAATATATATTTAAAAACAAGCTTTTATTTAATTGCGCTAAAAAGAATAAAATAAACTTTTGTTTTAAAACTTTAACTATCAACTTATAACGTCATTACACGATTTATATGACATAAAAGCTTGTCGCGAGATTTACCTGTATATAAGAAAACATAATTATCAAACTATACTTACTTGTACTACGAGTAAATGTTAGTAATTAAATCTCGCAAATTGGTTCAAATCTTCGTTCCAAGATTCCACCCTTACATACATACATACAGGTCAAGTTAAATAAAAGCTTTTAATAAAGAGGAAAGATTTGTATTTGTGTGTGTGTGTGTGTATGTTTGTAATAAATAAACTCAAAATCTACTGGACCAATCTCAAAAATTCTTACCGTTAAGAAGGTACGTTAACCCGGGTAATATAGGCTATATTATATTTTCAAAATAATTAGGGATCCTTAATCCAGGCTACACAGGTGGGAATGTGTGGTGGGCTTGTCCCGATTATTAGTAAAACCCGTACGAAGCCGGGGCAGTCCGCTAGTTACATATAAATTGGCTTAAATATTTTTTGCTAGTTGTGCTGATACCCAAAAATGTACACGATTTATCTTGTTTGAGTGGAATAAAATAAATAATTATTAAGAACAGTAGCAACATCGTTTTGATTAAATTCAGTATGTTTAAAGAAGTCTGCACACTGTACTGGAGGCACGACCGTTGCGTCATTTATGACGTCAATATTTTGATTCTTCTCTGATCAGACTTCATCATTTTGTTCATGTTCATTTGGCTGGACAACTGATTTTGAATGTCACAAAACTAATTTAATATCCATGTCCGCGCGTTGGTCGAGTTTCGTGCTACATTGAGCTATTTGTATGTTAAACCTCATGATGAAGTGAATGCAACTCCGCAATGGATAATGAAATGCGACTGGAACACGCGGGACCATGTAATCCTTTATGGACAAGGTCTAATTCAGGAGGTGTTGGATGAAGTTGATTTTAAAACTTATTAATTTTTATTTTCAAAAAAATAGAAAGGAAATCATTCAAACGTATGTATGTATGCGTATGAAAAGTCTTCTTCATTCAGTCCTCTATCATGTTTAAGCTTATATAATTTATGGCATTACGAACAAACAATTCATTTTCCATCGTCTCTCTTTGTTTTAGATAATGATAATGAGAAATCATGTTTCATATTATAATATTTTATGCAAAATTCGCGACTACAGTCCTGTAATGTAACCTAACATTGTGATGTTGTAATCGAAAATATAGAAAAGAAAAATATGACAGAAAATGAATATAAAAAAGTGCCTTTGGCTGATATCGAAGAAAATGGTAATAAAGACATTTTAATTTTTATTATTTTTAACATAAAAGTGAAAGAAATCAATCAACGTAATCCTATAACATTTACCAAACTTGGCGTTTCGTGGAAAACCTACCCTGTATGTAACACAGGTTTTTTCCAAAACCTACCACAGTCATCGTCTTCTCACCTTTAATGCAAATGTCTTTCTTGTAAATCTACTTACTACAAAATAAATTATATGATTTATTTTATTTTATAATGGTTTAAAACAAAAATAGGAATACCAAAACAGTGTACTAGAAAATACTATGTCCTATACTTTGCGTTGCGAACCTGGTGCGTGAAGTTAGTCTTCAGACATACGTCACCAATTATATTATGTCTCTGTCATTATCTTAAAAAAAGGGTTTTGAGAAATTAACCATAAATCTAATAAAGGAGGTGATGGGGACAAGGGATACAATTCCCTTATTAAAAAAACCCACAATAAGCGGGGCAACTATGAAAGAATTTTTCCAAAATACAGACTGACGTTTCGTTGAATTCCAACCGGTTTTGAACCTTATTCTAACTAGTAATATCTTTTTGACAGGATTACGTGTTTCGTTGTTTCGGATGGACACTTTCATGGTAGCACCGAAGAATTTAATATGAACGCCTACAAACCTATATGACCAAAAAAAGGTGTTAGCCACCAGATAGAGAGATAGTGATAGTTTAGAATAGTATTTATAAATATCCTCCAAAAATTTTGCACCAGAGCCTGGGTTTGTGTTGGATCATCTCTTTTATATTTTCAGATACCACGCAAGATGTACCAAAATATGGATATGGTATACGACACATACAAGTGTTATTCCTGTTTATATCATTAACAATAGCATATTCAGCAAGATCACATCTCGGAGTTACTATAGTTGCTATGACTATTATACCTAATATAATAGAAGTCACTGATAAGCCAGACTTAAATGTCACTGTTAATCCATTAAGTTTAGAAAATAATGCTACTATAAATGATCTAAATAATGTTACGATTGATATAGATGCTACTGGTATTTATCAGGTAAGTAGTGAACGTCATGTTATATAATTATACTGATGCTGTCTATTAGACGCAGACATTGGCGTAAACCCTTTAATACTGATTTTATTTTATTTATTTATTTACTTTTCTGTCACTTTAAAAATAATCCTAAAATAATTCCTACCCTATCATAAAACATTTCAAAATTGTTGACGATTTGCTATTAGGACGACTTACTTTTACACCCATTTGATACTAACTCCTATATTGTTAATATTCCTTTTAGAAATATATTTGGACAAAACCAACTCAAGAGATGATTTTAATATCTTTCTTCCTTGGCTATTCGATAGCTCAGTTTCCCATGAGCATGGTAGCTCAAAAATGGGGTGGTAAGATCACTTTGCAAATTGGATTACTCATAAATGCCATATTATCTGTTGCTACGCCATGGTTGGTTCTTTGGGTAAGTAAATTTTCATAATAGACTTGAGACACAATCCTACCATTAAGTTCTCGAGTGGGGCTTACTTGTCGATCATTAGTTAGGCTTGTGCCTTGTTAATCATGCATGCATGTGCATAATAAATGATATTACAGATGACTGAAAAGGCAGCACAGCTAATTGATATCCTGGGGGATTAACTCTTAGAACTGACAAAGAATTGAATCAGAAAGATGAATTAATAGACGGAGTAAGAATATTCATTTTGTGTGATTTTTCTTGACGCGGCACCAATCACTTTCCGTTAAGCTGTAGGTGGTGCAAAATTTAAATCATTGCGAAAAGTAGATTGTTTCTCTATGCATACACGTTTTAGGATATTTATCTTGACCATTAGTAACTATTTGTTAAATAATTCAAAACTATTGTAATCTTTTATGGTATAAATAAATAAAATAAAAATATTGCCTTGAATTTGTACCATTATTTAGACGACCTCCGTGGCGTACCACGCCGGACCGCAACCCAGGAGGTTCGAAATCATGTTCATGATGAAAAACTTTTTGTGATTGGCCTCGAAACTTGGATGTTTATCTATACATATATGTATTTGTTATAAAATATAGCATCGTTGAGTAAGTATCCCATAACACAAGTTTCGAACTTACTTTGGGGCTAGCTCAATCTGTCTGCTTGTTCCCTATTATATTTATTTTTTTATCTTTATTTATTATTTGAAAATGTCGTACCTTTCTCTTCAAGATATAATTATTGCTAAAACCACAACTTTCAAAGCATCTATCAGACCTAATCTACTTTTCAGACAAGTTGCTAGAGTCATTTAAAATTTCTTTGAAGTAAATATTATTTACCTTCAGCTTTTACTACTTTGGAATGTCTCAACCAGATAGTTTGTTAAAATGTCTGCATAATTTCCCCAACTTTTTAATAAACGTTATTAATTAGTCTCGGATACATCCAGTTTCTGAAACGCATTTTAATTTTAATTCTATCACTTTTTTTTCTTCTTTTAATGACAGCTATAATGTGTCATTCTTTATAAAAATGGCTGTCAGAAATAGTATGTTACAGATATTCCATTACATAGAGCGTTCGGCTATGAATATTATTCTGCTATGCATGTGAACATGCACATTGTTTTAGTGTACGTAACCTCGGAAAAGCTCGTTAAATCGGTCAAGCACACTAAAACAATGTGCATGTGAGGCTTACAACATCCATAGCCAATCGCTCTTCGTGAAAAAGAATATCTGAATATGTCTACGAGTACTTATTGTATTATACAGGGTGACTGGAAAGCGACATGCATCTGTCGGCTGATCCAAGGACTAACTCAAGGCGGAATGTTTCCTGCCATCCAGCAATTGCTAGCGTTATGGATTCCTGTCAGTGAACGAGCAAAACTGAACTGTTATGTTTACACAGGTACTTAATAGTCCTGACTGACTGACTTAACAATATATCAATGCACGCCCCAAACCGCTAGGTCTAGAGAAACGAAGTTGGGACTATTTTACTAGTTTAAATTTATATTTGTCGCAATAATTGGATGGTATAGGTAGTTTTTATTAAAAAAAGTGATTGCGCTTTTGATCCTTAAGACTTGGTATCTTCTTCTTCCGGCGCCTCTCCAACTAGTGAAGGTCGGCTGTCAGCTTAGCATATTTGCTTTTCGGCGGCGCTTGCTAACCCGGTCCACTCCCTGATGTTGCGCAACCACGATTTCTTTCTACGACCGACTTTCCGTTTACCAGCAACTTTTCCCATCATTATCAGATGTAGCAACTCATATCTGTCGTGTCTAAGCACATGTTCCAGATATGCCACTTTTCGTGGTTTGATGGTTTGCAAAAGTTGGCGTTTTTTACCCACTTGTCGTAGTACTTCCACGTTGGTACGAGTAACTCTCCGAGTCCAAGATATTGCCAGCATGCGTCTATAGGCCCACATTTGACTTGGTATATGGAAATGAAATTGAAATGAAAAGGTAAATTCAGACTCATATAATTAGTAATGGCAGTTGCTGGTGCTAATTCTGTTGTACATTTAACTAGACTAAACTAATTTTGACAGGACCAAAAGTGTTGTTGTCCTTACTTGGTTTACAATTAGTGACAAGGATAGCAACACTTTAAGTCCTGTCAAAATTAGTTTAGTCTAGTTAAATGTACAACAGAATTAGCACCAGTGTCTCAAGTTATCTTTTTTCTTCTTTAGTTTGACAGCGGTGCTAATTCTGTTGTACATTTAACTAGACAAAACTAATTTTGACAGGACTTAAAGTGTTGCTATCCTTGTCACTAATTGTAAACCAAGTAAGGACAACAACACTTTTGGTCCTGTAAAAATTTGTTTAGTCTAGATAAATGTACAACAGAATTAGCACCACTGTGGATCTAAAATTATAAGTTTATACGTTTCAGAAACCGGTTCTAAGTCACATTGAACTTTTAAAAAATCATAACTTTTAGTAACATAAATAAACATAATATATTTTTTTTTTCTTCTCCTTTATTAAGGACTTTTATGCCTGAGACATGTTAGTCCTATCGTACCCTAACTAATGAAAATTACTCAGCGACGTAAACATAATATTTTAGAATATGATCTGTTTCGAATACAGCTTTAAACTTATTTAATTAATTTGCGCCTTTTCAAGGTAATTGTGATTGCTGATATTTATTTACATCTTATCTTAGAGATAATAGGTACTTAGTTATCACGAAATTAAATTATAATTATTATTTATTTATTTATAATTAATTATAATTATAATTTTATGAGTTTTTCGAGTCTGGGTGTTTTGTATATTTATATAAAAATAAAATTCAAAGTCCTGACTGACGTGACTCACTGACTGACTGACTTAACTATATATCAACGCACAGCCCAAACCGCTGGGTCTATAGATTCCAG
This sequence comes from Endotricha flammealis, assembly GCA_905163395.2. NCBI lineage: Eukaryota > Metazoa > Arthropoda > Insecta > Lepidoptera > Pyralidae > Endotricha > Endotricha flammealis. Next base: position 424,555 of record LR990864.1, read on the forward strand.
ATTTGGAATGTAGGTTCCTTACGACGTCTAGGGATGTACTAAGAAATAATTTTTCAAAATTCCCACGGGAAAGCGAGATATACGCAAACGAAGTTGAGAGGGTTTTACTGATCCGCTGGGTCTAGAGATTCCTTTGAGGGTGTGTTCTTTGTGTGATATAGGCGTCCGATAAGAAAGGATTTTCCAAAATTCACACATAAAAGCATACATAGTGTCCATTACATCTGCAAAGGTTTTTTTTATGCCACAAAGGTGGCAAACAAGCGTAAGCCCGCCTGATAGTAAGCATCACCGTAGCCGATAGGCGCTTGGCGCTTGCAACACCAACACCAGTTGAACTCTGGAGACCTTACTCATCGTAGGAACACAACATGGCCGAGACTAATACTATTTGGCTGCGATCTTCTGTAAGGTGGAGGTCCTTCCCCATACGGGCTGTTCCGATTTGTGCGGATTGTCCGCTGTGCCCTACCTCTCTTAAGTTACCTTTGTAAACATGTTTGTGATTCAATAAATAAATAAATACAACAATCAAATTTTTGTTACAGGTTCAACTGTTGGTACCGTTCTTGGATTCCAATTGGCTGGCCTTTTGTCTGACACCAGGTGGCTGTGGCCAGCTGCTTTCTGGGGTTCTGGTGTCCTCTGTTTAGTAACCTTCATTTTTATAACAATATTCATATCAGACTCCCCAAATAAGCATAAATACATAACAGTAGCTGAGAAGAATTACATTATACAATCTGTGGGTGTTGGAGTTGCAAAGGTAATTTATTGTAAATCTCATTCTTGTATTTAATTTTATTATTAATTTTAGAATCGCAGCAACTACCAACAAAAACTTTTATGAACTCTCTGCTACTAATTAGAAATTGACCTTGTTGTCTGAAATAAAAGATTTTTATTTTAGTTAAGTGAATATTTTTAACAAATGTGATTTTATTTATTATTTAAAATGAATATTATATTTTATCAAGTGAATATTATCAGAATAAATTAATAAAAATATATATAATATTTTGAATAACGAATAGTTTAACACAACTCATGAGGCCTATTTCGCAGGAAACCGATCGTCTGTAATAAATGCGTAGATTATAATATAAGATATACATATTGTTGTAGTCTTGAACAAAATAGCAACAAAGTCATAATTTATTGACTCGAACTCGAACTCACTCGTGAACGCGGCCAAAAAGCACGCTGTCTCACCTAGCATCGTGTCTAAAAGAGATAGAATCAGTTATGAGCAGTTAGCAGCTACTACTATGTGTCGTCTAGTTGCACGCACACAAACACCGTGCCGAAATCTGCCGAACTGAAACGACGTTAGGCGATGCACGGCTTTCAACGCCGCGCGGAGTGGGGGGTGTTATGTTTTATTTTCGTTACGGAATTTCTTGATTCGGTCGCCGCGCTCAGAGCCCGCGATAAAAGCTATGCAATGGCTTAAAAAATGTTTTTTTATGTCGTGCCACATGCAAACAAACAAGCGGGAAACCTGATCGAAAGTGGTTACCGCCTATTAATCATTAGTTATATACATCAGAGGCGTATTGCGTTGGCTGTAACAAGAAATTGAATAGAGTGCGAAGGGATAAGATTAGTGAGAACATTGAGAACGTCTTTTTGCGGATTATTGTAAGAAAAATCGTAATGTTACAGAAATCTAGTGTACCTTGGAAAGCAATGTGGACATCAAAGCATGTGTGGGGAACATTCATTACTCACATTGGTAGCGGCATCGTCTTCACTTTCATACTCATGCAAGTTCCTACTTATATTCACTATACTCTTGGAGTGGACGTAAAAAATGTAAGTTACTTTTCACACACAATCTTTTAAATCAAAAAAGAGCTCGATTAAGACATGCTTCTATAGAGTTTAGACTTATACATATACTGGTTGTATTAACTACAATGCTGGTTGTACTTGGATTGGTATAATATCTTGAGAAGTAAAATCATATGTCTGTGATCATATTTTTAGCATAACAGCATACAGCTAATCCGCAGTTAATACTAATTATGAATACTAATTTCTACTAATCATTGATTCCAGAGTGGAATTTTATCATCGCTTCCCTATATCGCTAGTATTTTTACATCGGTGTCCTATGGGATGATTTCGGACTTCTACACAAATAGAAATATGCTAACAGTAAAAAATGCAAGAAGACTCTTCAACTGCATATGTATGTATCAAGTTTATAATTACTCGAAACTTCAATAATGAGGTTATGACTTCGTAAGCGGCGAATTTACCCTGTGCAGACAAAGACCACGGCCAAAGAATAAGTAATAACCCGAGTTAGAATGGCCACTCTCCGCCCCGCACCAAATCGCGTTACCTTACCCCAGGCGGGTGTCGAGGCGGGAAAAGTTGCAAGGGTGCGCTTAGTGAACGAATGTGTATACGTGTGCGCATTCGTGTGCGCGTGTACAGACAGACGACATTGGCCTATGTAGTAGAAATAGGTAATTTCACGCGCGTTGTATGGAGTGTCCGAGCTGTGCCACGGCTTAACCGGTAACAAATAGACAAACTAAGTAATATTAATTTTTAAATTAGCTATTCGATATACTGTAGGTTGTTCGTAAGTTCTTAAATAATACACTTTTTGAGATGAAATACGTATAATCATTGGATAATAAATAATTGTGGTAACGTGCGTGTTCCATGTGTATTTTTTGTTATATCTAGATTATTTATTGAATTAAAATCTAAAACATTACATTTTACAAATATAATAACAATGGAAGAGCACATTCGAAGAAAGTGCTAGTAGAATATAGCCAAGCCACTACGGACCGCCCATTAGCAGAATTGATGACCGTCGTTGAGGAAAAATAGGATAAATGGCTTTTAACTGCCAGATAACGATAGTTTTAAAGAGTAGAGACAAACACTAAGTCGAATATTTTCTAAGCAATCGTAAAAATGAAGTACAAAGTGAAGTTGTATTATGAGAAAAATAAATAAATAGGGGAATTAAAAGTCGCATCAGATCTACTAGATCGAGCAGTAGATCAAAATGGAAGGAGGGGCGACAATGATACCTGCATTGAAACTTAAAATCTTATGGAACAGGCCCACCACACATTCGCTGATTCTTCTACAAAATCATTATTGGCGCGGTAATCACAGATTCGCTCAGTGTTGCTCCATTGACGTCTAGATGTAGTAACTGCGACCATATTGGAACTCGCAAGTAATTTATAATCAGAAAAATATTAGACAGAGTTGAATTTATAATCAGTTGGAATGCAAGAGAAATTTAATAAAGGAGACTGAAACGATTCCATACAATTCTGGGCCATAATGTAATAAGATGAAAATGGTGACAATTGATAGGTTTATACTTATCAGTCCTTCACTGTAAATTCTGTAACGTTTGACAATCTGAGAGCTGAGTTAATGACTGTTTAGTGAAAGTGAGGTTATGTTGCAATTAGATGATTCCTGAAGTGCAAAAGATGTTTTTTACGACCTTTGACGACCTCGATGGTATAGAGTGGCTTGGCCACCGATTTGATGGTCGTCGAAAATAGGAAACAATTTGGAAAAATGGAAAAAGCACTCAAAACGCATCGGAAAACACAAAACGAGTGAGCAAAATATCAAAAGCCGGCAGGCGGTAACTGTCAATGTCATTGACAATGACATTCATGTCAGTGACATAGACTAAATACTGATTTTAATCGATATGAAATCGATAATCATTATTACGTAGTGTTTACATATTCGTTTTTCAGTAATTGATTAATATAATTTTTTATACATCATTTGACCCCTATATAATGTATTGTGTATGTATGGTGCATTTAGTTACCTACTTTAAGTTAACTAACTACTAAATGCTAAGGGTTTTTTTTCTGTAATTATGTAATCGATTAGGTATTCAGTTATTCGATAATCTCACGAAAAGTATTTCCTCATATTTCTCCTCTCGTAGATTGAGAAATAAGCTGATAATTGATATATATAGATAGAAAAATATGACTAATTTTTTAGAACATATTCCATCTTATTAAATTTTGGCCCATAGTTTTCAGTCTCCTTTACTGCCAAAAACCCCAAGAAATCACAGTTATTTCACATACATGTAGTGAAGTACTATCCACTATCAATAAACTTAATGATACAAATTTTCAGCTCAAATTGGTATTGCTGCGTGCCTGATAGCATTTTCATTCACAAAAAATCTAACTTTGGCTGTAGGTCTTCTGGTTTTAGCCATGTCTTGTCATTCCGGAATACATGCAGGGTGGATGGTAAGTTATAAAAAAATATGATTGTTTATCTTATGACTCGTCCATCACACACACTGTTTCCTTGAATAATGACAGTTTTATGACTGCTAGGGTTGAACATGCTTATTGAAACTGAATAAATGATTTACCTATCTTATATTTTGGGTTCATCGTCATCATCATCTCAGCCCGTTTCTGCCCACTACTGAAGATATAGGTCTCTCTTTTTGTACTGTTGTGTAAATTATGTTTTTTTTTAATATAAATAAACAAATGGACTCAAGATTGACACAATGAAATCATCACACAAAAATGTGTCTAGTACGGGGATAGAAACCGCGTCGTCTGCCGCCGAACATAGTGTCACTATCAACTAAGTAACAAAGCTGTCATGACAGTATTTTTTAATTGTATTTTTTTCATCAGTTGAACTACATCGATCTGGCTCCAAATTATGCAGGAATTATGGTGGCAATAGGGAATACCTTCATGAATGCCGGAACATTGGGGTTGCCTGTTATAATCTCGTATATCGTCACAGATGTTGTAAGTAATTATTTATCTATTATTGTAGTCCAATTACTTAAAAGTGGTTAAACTTCCAAAGTACTATTTTAGTAAAGTTGTTTTTTCTTTGGCAAATAGGAAAATTTAAAAAAAAACCTTAGAACATCAAAAACTTGGTAATCGCTCACTTTCAGGCTAATTTGTTGCAAATGATTTTTAGTTTAACCACTTTTAAGGAATTTAACTATTTACCTTCTAACATGGCTTGATGGAAAAAGTTATGATGAGACTGAAAAACACTTAACACCGATATAACAAATACGAAATATTTTTATTCGAATATGTATATTACAAAGTCCCAGACGGCAGATGTGTACTAAGCTTAGTACTTTTGCCAAAAGTGTTGGTACTACCCCGGTCGAGCTAGCCTATTCCTAGCATACGTATGCCAGCGTTTTCCAAGCATAGGTTCTAGCTATAAAAGAATGTGCAGAAATGGTGCTGACCGACTCCGTGGTAGAGACGCAAAGCACCATTATCTATTCAGACAGCCAAGCGACAATCAGAGCACTGGCCAAGGTAGAGACCGTATCGGAGCTGGTCAAGAAGTGCAAATATGCTCTCAATAAACTAGCCGAGGTAACGACGGTCACTGTAGCATGGGTTCCAGGCCATCAAGGAACATTAGAGAATGAAAGAGCAGACGAGTTTGCAAGAGAAGGTGCCAGCTCGAGACCTATAGGACCGGAGCGTAATGAGTCCAATTAGCGACTTGAACACCCGCATGTGCCCCGCATGCGTCCCAACATATAATAATAACTAGCTGTTACCCGCGGCTACGCCCGCGTGGTCAAGCAAAAATGGCAATAAGTTGTTCCCGTGGGAATTAAAAAAAAAAAACTTTGTCAACATCATAAAGGGAATCTCTATGAAAAATCACAGCTTTCTAGGTTGAGCGCCCTCGATAATACACGTGTAGTCGCCTAGGTAGTAGGTCACCCCATTTCATCCCTCTAGGGGTTGAATTCTCCCGAAAGACGTACTTACTCATTTACCGCACATACTGAATTTCATTCGAATAACTTCAGAACCGGCATAGTTTCATACAAACTTTGCGCCCCGTTTAACCCCTTAAGAATTGGATTTTGAAAAAAATATTCTACTTATGTTTCATGCCTTTCAATAAAGAACCTTAATGCTGAATTTCATTTAAATAACTTCAAAAACGGCAAAGTTTCATACTAACTTTGCACCCCCGTTTAACCCCCTAAGGGATGATTTTTGAGAAAATATTTTACTCGTGTCTCATGCCTTTCAATAAAGAACCTTATCGCTGAATTTCATTTGAATAACTGCAAAAACGGCAAAGTTTCATACTAACTTTGCACCCCCGTTTAACCCCCTAAGGGATGATTTTTAAGGAAAATTTTACTCCTGTTTCATACCTTTCAATAAAGAACCTTCATGCTGAATTTCATTCGAATAACTTCAAAAACGGCAAAGTTTCATACTAACTTTGCACCCCCGTTTCACCCCCTCAAGAGTTGAATTTCGCAAAATCCAGTCCAGTCTTAGTGAGCACCTACGCCGCAAAAGAAACCCCCATGCAAAATTTGAGACTCCTGTCACTTGTAGTTTCGGAGATTTCGTGATGAATCAGTCAGTGATTTTCTCGTTTATACCTAGTCTTGCCATAAATATTGTAAAAGAGTTTTTTATTTATTTTTCAATTGCAAATAACATTTATTACTTTTACAATGTGTTAGTTTAATACATAAATATATAACAATTTAAAATATAAAAGGTTTATTCGAAGTGGTCTCCATTGGCTGCAATACAGTCCTTCAAACGTTGAGGCCAGTTATCAATAGAAACACGCACTCTTTCCATGGGAAAATTCTTCACTGCCAATCGTATGGATTGTTTTAGGGGCTCCAAATTATCATGACGTTTAGAGCAAGCCGTACTCTCTAAAACGCACCATAAATCATAATCCAGCGGATTAAGATCGGGACTAGACGACGGCCAGTCTTCAGCTCTGATGAAGTCGGAAACGTTCGATTCCAACCAAGACTGCGTGGACCGAGCTTTGTGACCCGGCGCCGAGTCTTGCTGGAAGGACCATTCTTGGTTATTGGACATGGTGTTGTTAAGGGGCTTAACTACCTTCTCAAGAATGGTATCTTGATACACTTGTGCCGATGTTTTAATACCTTTTTCACAAAAGTATGGCTCAGTCACTCCTTCATAGCTACCACCCCACTAAACCATCACTGAAGTCGGGTAATGACCACGTTGCACTCTGTCGACTAATTGGGAAGCTTCCTTAGAGGTTTGACCATAAATACGGTCATTTTGTTTGTTAAAATGTTGCTTAATTGTAAAAAAAATCTCATCCGTAAATAAAAAAATTCTGTGACTTCCCTTTGCGTACCGCTTCAGTAGTTTTTTCGATTTTACCACCCTATTCTTTTTTAAATTATCAGTTAAGAAATTACCAGTACGTCTCTTATAGGCTGCAAGTCCTAAGTCATCTTTTAAAATACGCGACATGGTTCTAGATGCTATCTTCATCTCCCGAGATAAAATCTTTTGCTTTCGGACAGAATTTCTTCGAATTCTTTCCCTTACTGCTTTGACCATCTTTTGCGTACGAACACTATGTGGACGGCCAGATCTTTTTCTGTCACAAACAGAGGAGCTCTCATTGTACCTATTAATAGCCCGGTACACAAACATTTTACTAATACCAAGCGTATGGAGAGTTTTAAAAATTGCACTTGGCTCCATACCTACTTTGTGTAATGCAATCACAGCGATTCGGTTCTCTTTATCACCCCACTCCATTTTAATATCGCAAAATATTGTACAATGTATTGGCGCCAAAATAAGAAAAGACAATGAAAAATCATATAAAAATGACAGATTCCAAATTCAAATGTAATATTTTGTTTATTTTTAGTTGTAACAGTATTTATGGCCAGACTAAGTATATATAGATAATAATAGCCTGTTCCACAAATTATAGTAATACCTTTAATAACCAGTCAATATCTTTAAACACTACGCTATCAACTTTTCCATTAAACCCTTGTTTTTATATACAGTTTCTTTCAAAGAAGTTCCTTAGGGATAGTCATTAGCGTCGGAGCTAAAGCACTCACTGCTAATAAGACATCATAAAAAATACTGAACAGTATTGCCGAGAAAAACGATCCTTAAAATCCATTCTTGCCTCATCAAAGAGATTTAGCTCTTTGTAATATTAGTATAGATGAATATGAGACTTTTTGAGGTTGTAGGGGGGTAATATCGGCTGTAAAATATTTTACCAATAAAAAACTACGTAATTTTCTGAGTGTCATGAGGCTAACAAAGACAACGAACGCGTGTGAAGCCGCGGATAACGTTTTAAAATAAATATATTCCCTTCCAATGAAAAAAAGAACCACTCACAATGTTATAATAATTATGTCGTGGATTTTACATAATGGTCCAGTTCATCTATCAGATTCTGATAGTTCTTTTACGAGTTTTTAACAATATATCGAATAGATAAGCTTACTTATCAGGTACTTGAGAAATAAGCCATAAATCTGGTTACTTTAGAGAAAGTAGTCATCAAAATATTATTATTATTATCTACTTAAATAAATAAAAAATACATAAAAGTCTTACAGGATATGCATTTTAGATACTGTTAATAAATTTCTTTACGATGGAATAAAAATGTATGAAAGCACAACAGAAAGCTCTTTGTAGAGCTTTGTCGCCACAGAAAAGTCCGTCAATAGTGTCAAGAGACACTAATTATGTAGGCTGCGGTCGGAGGGTTGTAAAAAAACCAAAAATGAATTTAAATCTAATTTTAATTAAATAACTAATTACAAAATTACTAAAATTAAGTCTAAGCCTAACTTAACCTAGCGACAACGGTCGATGTTAGATCCGAAGTGCTCGTGACATGACGTCCCCTCGCTAAACCAGCTGATTGCTAGATCAGCGTTTCGTCGTCATTGTCTAATCCATGTAGTTCGGAGCTATCTGAATGCTAACGCAGCAACTTCCGTCTGGCGATCGGTGCGTCACGAAGGCCTGCTGAATGCTACCTCAGCAAATTCCGCCGTCACGTCTCGTAACTCATGATCGGTGTGTAAGGATATGTAACACCTCCACCCGTAGATGAGCAACTATTTTTGAATTTCTTGCAAAAATGTTGCGTGATGGTCCTTGCCGTCCTGGGAAGTGCTTAGCTTGGCATGTACTGGCTGCATGTGATTCTCTTCTGATGATGGTGGTTTGGAAGTAGCACACTGTCCTTATAAGATGTTCATTTTCGGTGTGGCTGCGTGTAGAATAGTGCCTCGCTCGCCACAGAGTTAGTGAGCCTTTACTGAGCTTCGGACATTCTGTCTCTATGTACATGAATTCATTCTCATTGGTTGCTATATTATAAGGATTGAGGAGAATAAGGGCTTAGTGGAATTTGTTAGCAGGAGGGTGAGTCTATAGAAGATGTACTTATAATGACTCCTTCGGATATTACATAGAGGAAGTCTAAGACTTATGATTAACAACTTAAAAAAAGGCGGTCTATCTATTTAATATAATTATAATTATGGTTGCTACCATATTTTATAATAAGATTGTACCGCTAAGCCTACTTACTATTTTGCACACTATTAAAATCTAAAGTGTCTTCTATTCTAAATAGTACTATTAATTCGTATAATACACTCATAAAATTGTATTACAAGAGTAATACATTTTAATACCTAGAATTTATTGCGACTCAGGTCAACGTTCGCTTTCCATCGCGTAAGCAAAAAGTTACCTAGTAGAATTTTTACTTATTTATTTAATTTTTTATTATATTAATTTCTTTCACTTAAAAAGTTTTAACCTAAATCTAATTCCCTCCAGCAAGACTCGATTTTGTACAGACCCACTGGAACCATGACTCTTATGATAAAGAATTTTGGACGGGATCATAATGACTAATTAGAAACTTAGGGATATAAGGATGAGCAACTTGAGAATAATTCAGGTGTACTCACATATATGTATGCATTTTTGGCTATCTTCTGAATCGATGTCTGGATTCCCCTCCGCCGTCAGCTTGAGAAAGTGTAGGTCAGCTCGATGAAGGTTTGAGAACCAGCTAGTCACGCGGGACACGGGCTGAAATTCCTGCGGAAATCTTGAACATTATCGCGCGCGCCTAGCTCGAGCCCCCAGTCGACTGCGCCAATTATGTAGGCTGCGGTCGGAGGGTTGTAAAAAAACCAAAAATGAATTTAAATCTAATTTTAATTAAATAACTAATTACAAAATTACTAAAATTAAGTCTAAGCCTAACTTAACCTAGCGACAACGGTCGATGTTAGATCCGAAGTGCTCGTGACATGACGTCCCCTCGCTAAACCAGCTGATTGCTAGATCAGCGTTTCGTCGTCATTGTCTAATCCATGTAGTTCGGAGCTATCTGAATGCTAACGCAGCAACTTCCGTCTGGCGATCGGTGCGTCACGAAGGCCTGCTGAATGCTACCTCAGCAAATTCCGCCGTCACGTCTCGTAACTCATGATCGGTGTGTAAGGATATGTAACACACTTTTGTTGTTGTGTTTATTTTGTTAAGTTGAGCAGAAGAAATTATATTTTTCACTAGCGAAACAAGCGCAACTTTGCTTACCTGTATCCTGCTTTCCCGTGGGAATTTCTAAAAAAAGGAACTCGATCGAAAATAAAATAGCAGGTAACCAATTAAGTACGTAAATAAGTTACAAAATTGTTCGTGAATTATACACATCAAACTTAAAATTAATTTTTCGCATATTTTATGTAATCAGGGCATGCAACTTGTATTAATGCATCAACATGCAACGTAATGCATCATTTTATCTTGACGCCATCGTGCAATTTATTATGAGATGTCGTGTTTTAATTACTTATTATTTTAAATTCCTAAAAGTAAATATTAAAAATAGGAAACATTTCTTCGAAAAATTGCATTTTTTTTAAATTAGGTCAGTGGGTTTTCGGAAATACGTATAACCATTAATGCGAACCTGTATCAGACTGTTAGATTTTTAGTATATACATATTCGAGTCAATAAGCGACGTGACATGGAGTAACACATTTTATGTCTGAACTGGAAAAAACTACATATGACGATTCTAAAGACTTTTGATAGAATTCGTCGCGACCAATTCGAAAGAGGAATGAAAGAGCTTGTAGTAATAAATAAGCCTATTTGAATAGAGACATTTTTATTTCATTTCATTGTCTAGAAATGAAAAAATTGTCTTGACACGTTGATTCTACGCAAGCACAGCTGCATTTTTTTTTCTCGTAAAATTAATGTTATTTTCTATCCACACAAACATAGAATGTTGTGTCTTGTGCCTTCCACATTTCCCTTTACCACAAAGTGTCCCACAGAGATAACTAATAATACTATTGTTATGTTTTAGACTAATCAATACCAATGGAGGATAATCTTTTCATTGACTGCAGCGGTGGCTTTTGTAGCGAACGCAGTCTTCGTGATATTATTGTCAGATAAAAAAGAGCCCTGGAATGACCCGGAACATGAAAAAATAGGTAATATGTTTATTTATATGGTGACTTCATCAGTCTGATGTTCAGGAAGTAGATTATAAGAAATACAAATATCCTAGATAACTATCTAATACAAGGGAGAAAATAGTTAATTTGGCTACGATCTTCTGTAAGGTCCTTCCCCAGACGGGCTGCTCCGATTTGAGCAGATTATCCGCTGTGCCCAGCCCTACCTCTTTTGTTATAAACTGTGACACACGTTTTTCTGCTTTCAGGTTTTGAGAACGTAGTTTTGGAAACGAAAAGCAAGAAAGAAATTGAATAAGAATTGCAAAATATTATTGTAAACACTGTTTCTTTTGTCTTGACCAATGTAGTAAACAATCTTAGCGTGTCTTTTTATTTAAATATCCATGTATAAAATCGATAAATCGCCAGAATAATAATAGTGTTGTGTGAAATGCCATTTCTAACTTTATATTATTTGGGTGTGAATGATAATTCTAATTGCCTATAAGATTGTTTACTACATTGGTCAAGTCAAAAGAAACAGGGTTTAGGTATATTGCTTTCATGTAAATACGTAAGCGGAATAGATCTAGACATTTTTATTGTATTTGTACAGTTTAGAAATAAATATAGTAAATTTTTTATTTGTGATTTATTTTCGTTACCAATATAAACATTGCTTCTGTCTACAGATTTGTTTTAACCTTTAAATATTATTGATTAATAAATATTAGGAATATGACGCACTAGCTGATTTGCGCGACTTTGTCTGCGTAAAGCCTCTAATGCTAAGTCCCGGAGGAGACTAAAGCCTTAAAATTAAAAACCAATTTCATCAGAATAAATAGTGACTTGACTTAAGGTCCTAAGTCCCCTAGACGGGGTAGAGGGCATCCACAGCGCATCGCCAACCCGATCGATCTTGAGCTTTGCGCTTTATTTCGCTCCAGGTCTTCCCTATTGACTTCGCTTCTGCAGCGTCAGTCCACCGCCCAGTCTGTTTTGGGAGACCAGGTTTGCGCTTTTCTTGGGGGTTCCAGTTGAAGGCTTGCCTTGGTATGTAGTCCTGGTCCTTTCGGAGAGTGTGGCCTATCCAACTCCACTTACTGCGTTTGATCTGCTGGTTGATCGGAGTCTCGAGAGATTTAATAGAGAGATAATAAATAGAGTGGAATGTACAATCTCTAAGATAAAGATATAAATAAGATGTTGCAAATGATATCCACATATGGAATAGCGACCGTGTACCGGAAAGCGCAGCATATGATGGCCGCTTTTTAGGGTTCCGTAGTAAACTACAAGGAACCCTTAAAGTTTCGCCATGTCCGTCTGTCTGTCCGCGGTCTAGCGCCTAGACGCTTGATGATAGAAAACTGTAATTTGGTATGTATATTGTTGGTTGTATGTACTTATACACAGTCATATTAACAATGATAACAAAATGCTGGAAGAAAATTTTGAAAAAATATTTTTTTTGGGGTGCCTCCCCTACGTGTAAAATGGAAATGATTCTATTTTTCGCGCCCACCCCATATTGTGGGGTATCGTTAGATAGGTCTCTTCAAAACATTGAGGTTGTGGGAAGATCATTTTTCGACACAATGATCCATTCCGGAATAATTTACATTTATCCTGTAAATTTTCGTTTTGCACGGTGGTCCCCCCCCCCCATCTATCTCCGAAAGTCTTATGTCTCTCCATATTATCTCCATATTATGCTGAACCTTCAATGAAAACTATAACGGTTAATAAGTTAAGGAATACTAACTCAAAGATACAATATTATTTAGCAAATACCAAGACCCAACCCAGGCCAATCAGAAAAAGTTAGTTTTTATCATGACCTGACTGGGATTCGAAACCGGGACCTCCAGTTCAGGAAGGCGGTCTGGCATGGTAATCTACGGAAAGTCGAATCCGCTGGATGCAAGCCGCTTCCAATCGATCATACTGGAAGCATTTGGGGGAGGCCTATGTCCGGCAGTGGGCTTCTTGTGGTTGAGATGATATGTCCACAGATACAACATGTCCGTCTGTCAGTAAACGGTTTAGCCTAGTTTTGGCACTAGAATCATCTTGATTTCTTCTCCATATAAGTTAAGTAGAAGAAGAAACAAGAGAGGTTAAGCAACAAGAGGGTATAGCGGATAATCCGCTTACACCGGAGGGACCCGTCTGGGGAAGGACCTTCACCTTATAGAAGATCGTAGCCAAATAGCCTTGGTCTCGGCCATGTTGTGTTCCTACGGTGAGTAAGGTCACCAGAGCTCCACTTGGGGGGGTTGGGAGAGTTGGCAACGCGTGAGTGATACCTCCGGTATTGCAAGCGTCTATAGGCTACGGTGATGGTTACCAACAGGCGGGCCGTATGCTTGTTTACCATCTTAGTGGTATAAAAAATTTATAAGTTAAGTGAAAATGTTATGTAATGTAATGTTACACGTAGCTAAAGGAAAGGACAACAGATACGACAACGCAACGTATAAAATGAGGTTGTATGATTCCCAAGTGGTGATAAGAAAGCTGTTATAAATCAAACGTTAAGTATAAGATAACCATTTTATTAGTTTTATTACTCGTAACATTTTTGGACGAGAAGTAACACGTTTTAGCCATATTAATGAATTAAATAACATTATGAATGGTTCAGTAAAAGAAAATTGTGAAAATGAACACGATAATGTGGATAAAGTAAGAGACTTCAAAGGTAAGGTTTAATTTAGAAAAATCTGTCACAAATAAGACTTTATGTAGATTTATAATAATAATAAATATTTATTTTGTGCAACGGGATTATAGGAAACACTAATACTTTGATATGATTATGTAAACTATTTTCGGAGTCGGTAATCAATGACCAATAGTAAAACATATGGCGAAAGAAACCTGGTTATTTAATAAATCATGTAATCCTACTAATATTTTAAAAGCGAAAGTCGTGTGTTTGTTTGTTACTTCTTCACGCTCAAATGGCTGAGCTATTATTTATGATATTTGGTATGTAGGTAGCTGTTACATTGGATTAACACATAGGATACATCTTATCCCGAAAAGTACGCGCTTCCCGTAGGATTTCATCAAAATTTCGATAAAGATGGCGCTGCTGTGCATAAATAAATATACGCAAACGGAGCTGCGCGGGTTTCACCTCTTTTTAACAAAGCTTATTTTCAAAATTAGGAGTTTTTTTAATGGATTGTGGTAGCGCCGACAAGTCGCGAGCGTCCGTTATCAGTTGACACAGTTGTTTTTTTTAATGGTTAGATTAGTAAACTTATTAAAATGTTACGTAATCATACCCAATTGGATTATTAGCTGATCTTTTCTATTATTTTACTGTGTTTAAACAACAACTAAAAATGGGTATGGATACAAAAAATATTGAAATACGGATAGAATAATATGGTTTTGTCCAACAGTTAGACACAGATAAGAAATTGATTAAGCTAGATTGATTAACATAATAATCACATTAAAATTTAAACTAAAAGTTAAACTTATATTCAAAATTAAACTGCAGATTAGAGTTTATAATAAGTAATATTGGTTTAAATAGTAAAATATTTCTGGGATAGATAATTTTTATTGTCATCCTGATTGGCAACGATTATTCAAAACTATACTTCAGGTTTACATGATATTGTAGCTAAAGCTTTCGACGATAAATGAAAATCTAACTCTATAGTTTGTTTCGAACCAGTAGTTCATGAGAATAGCGAGATCAAACAAACAAACTATTCAGCGTGTAATGTTAAGAGATTGATTGTTAGGGCGTACTTCGAATAAAAGATTTTATTTCTAGTTTCAGATTATGGATGTCGCCATCAACAATGCTTAATACTCTTAATCACATTTACACTTGCATGTAGCATGCGAGCATGTATGGGAGTTGCATTAGTAGGTATGACGGCAAATAATACTGACACACATGCAAACAAAACTGAAGGTATATACAGTGATAATGAAACTGTCATTGATACACTTAATGTGAATGCAGAAAATTACATAGCTGATGGATTTCTTAACGTCTTGATGTTGACTCCACCGGTAAATATTGCACCAATTACTAATAATGCAATGGCCTCCAGATTTGATCCTCATGCATTGGTCTTATGTAAATTGTGAATATAAAAAAATATTTACAATTTACACAAGACTTATAATTTTGTTAAATATCCGGGATGTTTATGTTTAATGTCAAAAAACTGACGAGTTTTTATAATTAAAATATTTTTTTTGTACTAAAATATCGAAATGGCTGGACCGTTTTAGAAGGACTATAATATTTGCAGGTAGCTAATGTTAACGGAGGATATGGAGTAATAATACTGACTAATACTAGATAAGGTCATCGTTGTTTAACTTTCTTATTCGGTTTGAAACGCGTAACATCGTCACCAGCAGCTTCATTATTACAATAATGGTATTTCATTTCATGAATTATTATCTTTCAGTATCCACAGTTTGATTGGAACAAGAAGATTCAGGATGTTATAATATCTTCTTTCTTCTTTGGATACATGCTACTGCAGATCCCAGCCGGACAATTGGCTCATAGATTTGGATCTAAATCTTTGCTCACCATCGCTATGGGTACCAACTGCATCATATCTTTGTTGTTTCCGCTGCTTAGTTTTTATGTAAGTAATATTGTAACAATGTTTATTTTAGTTTCTTTGGTTTTAATGATTTTCTTCATCATATTACAGTCTTATCCCGTTTCTTAATTCATTAGAATTTTATTTTCATTTTTAAATTTTAGTGTACCACATCCAGGCACTGTGTGAATTGTATACAAATTTATCCATTAGGATTGAGATCTGCCAAAATTAAAGATTTGACGATGATACTGACTTTCCCTTAGAGTAATTTCATTATAATACTTGGCTTGTCATACGGAAACTTGGAACATTAAAATTTGCACTTCATGCAAAGAATATCAATTAATTTTATGTATTTATGATTACCTATAAGAGAGATAAATAGTTAATGTAAGAATTTTGATAATATATTGCAGGGCGGTTGGAAACTTTCATGTGTTTGTCGAGCTATACAAGGTTTGTCTCAAGCGTGTATAGTTCCAAGTATCCATACGTTCTTGGGAAAATGGACACCTCTGGAGGAACGTGGCAGATTGTCTGCTTTGATTTACGGAGGTAGTTTCTTTTTTACTCTTTTATTACTATGCGATAATGACCCTTTTAGTAATGTCAAGGTTAACATTAGAATATTGAATCTCAGAAAATTCTACATCAATTTTATGGGAAGAAAAATGTACACAAGCTCTACTAGGTTTTTCAATAAGAACTTTATCTGCTTATTAATTACTTAATCATCTCCTATTACAGGTCAAGCATTAGGCGCAGTATTAGGTCTTCTAGTCTCTGGGTTTATAGCAGCATCACCACTAGGCTGGCCCGGACTCTTTCGTTTCTATGGAGTTTTAGCCGGGATGAATGGATGTGTCATATTTTGGATGTCCGCTGATAGTCCAGCACAACATCCTAAAATAAGTGATGGTGAAAGGGAATATATACAACAGGCTTTAGACCAGACTAATAAAAATACGGTAAATAAAATCATAATATCATTATTATGATTTTTTTTTTAGATTTTTAGAAATTGTAAAAAGCTCTTGGCTGGATGAGAAATAGTGTGATGAAAAGATTAAGAAAAATAACTTTTATTTTATTTTTCTTAATCTAAAAACCCGTGTCTAAAAACGTTGATCAATGAGATTTTAGTTATTCGTTGTTTTGTGACTGTTATTTTTAAAAGACACAGAAAAAGAGCAATAGAGACAAAATAGCAAATAACTCCCCTCACTCATCTTCGGTACATATATGCTTATATTAAGTCGCCGTCGTATGGTTGTCGAACAACTCTTCCTGAACGCTTTTACTATGCCAATGCCAACTCGTGTTCACGTCTTTTTCAGAAAAAGATACCTGTACCATGGTCTCGGATGTTACGTTCTCGTGGACTATATGCTATTATTGTGGCTCATATTGGACAAACTTGGGGAGCTATTACTCTATATTCTGAAGTTCCTGCATACATGAATAAGGTTATGGGGGTCAATATTAAGACGGTAAGTATCCCTATGTTATTGACTTGAACGGAAAGAAAACTGAACACAAATGTACATAAAATAAATGTATTAATATTAATTTTATTATTCTATAATATAACAAGAATTAATAATTATTATACATATAACTAGCTTTTGCCCGCGGCTCCGCTCGCGTTAAATTCTCTGTACCGATTTTTAGCTTCCTAACTTGAAAACTGCGAGAAGTCCCATATAAAACAGATTTGATGATATGATTAATAAAATAATATTTTTAATAACGGATTTTATTGATAATTTGTATAATTTCTTTTTAAGAATGGATTATTAACAGCTCTCCCATTCTTGGTGATGTGGATTATGAATTTCATCTTTAGCTGGTTCTTTGATATGTTGATTGTGAAGAAATATGTTACTGTCATTTGGTCGAGGAAATTGGCTAATACTGTAGGTAAGAATACTTATAATCTGGTAGGCCGGTACTAAATACCTATTACCATTATTTAGAAATACCACAGGAGTGGACAATCCAACTTATCAATTTAATAGCGATTGAAATAAAACAATATAAAAGGAACAGAGAGATGTTGTTACAAGTTAAGGGGTGTTTGGCTAGATAAAGTTAGTTTATCCTGAACGATTAAACAATCCTAAACCTAACGGTTTTTTGTTATCCCAGACAAATACCCCACAGGTTATCGGTTAATAAGTCCGGATATAAATAATTTGTAAAGTTTTAAAAAATAATCCATAACCTAATTCAAGTACATATTAGAACATTTAATCATTTTGAACTCCAAAATTATTTAGGAAAAGATTATCTAATGAGACTTTGCCCTTATTTTCAGCTTGTGTGACAGCGTCTTTGGGTCTTATAATTTTGGCTTATTCCAGTGGAAACATTTATTTTGTGGAGACTCTTTTGATTATCATTTGCGGATTTAAAACAGCAACTCACGTTGGATTTATGGTGAGACCTTTTTTAAATTTTTGATAAGATAAAATAATAATAAAGGAGGTGATATAATTCCCTTAGTAGAAAAACCCACAAGAAACAGGTCAACCATGAAAAGAAATTCCGAAAATAAGGACAAACGTTTTGAACCTTTTCAAGTGGAATAAAAAAGACGCCTAGGATCCATTGATGGATCAAATAATGGATCCAAGTGGAATGATGGTCTTTTTTGACAGGACTACGTGTTTCGTTGTTTCGGATGGACACTTTCATAGTAGACCTATGAACGCCTACAAACCTTTATGAGAAAAAAAAAGTGTTAGGCACCCTATAGAGAGATAGTGATAGTTTAGAATAATATTTATAAATATCCTCGAAAATCTGGAATACAAAATTTTTGCACCGGAGCCCGGGTTTGTTTTGGATCACCTCTTTTAGTGAGTTTTATAATAGAAAGAACGTTTCTTGCTCGCACTATACGGATGCGGAATGAGCTCCCAGCCGCTGTGTTTCGAAATGAAATGAAATGAAATGAAATGAAATGAAATGAAATCGTTTATTTCAGAAATTAGACCTTCACAGGCACTTTTTCTTGTCATTTACAACTTGTTTAAATAAAAAAAATAAACTACGTTATATACTACCACCATTTCGGACACAAGCAAAATGGCAACCGGTAAAAAGAAATGGCGAAAGAAAACCGGTTACGGCCTTTTTTGTCATTTTGTACTTTTTTTTTTTTTTCCTTTTTTTTCCACTCATTAGTTACAATGTAGGTATAAGTACATAAAAATTTATAAGAAGAATACGCGGAATGTTATACACAATGGTGTGGAATGAACAAGTCTTAAATCTACAATAAAATAAAAAAAGTCAGTACTGACAAGAGTGAGCAGACCAGTCCCCCCAGGCAGCACCCGTTCACGAGTTGACGCGAGAGTCAGCCATCGCTGTGCTCAACCATATTAGAGGGAACTCAGCGACCCGACTCCCGACGCCACCACCAGTTTGGACATTTAAGCGAGCATGACATACTCAACCCTATCAGACTTTGTCCCAAATATATAATCTATGTATTAGTAAAATGTCCATCACCATTGTGGACAACACTTCGACGCGTGTACAATATATGTATAGTCTGGAACTAAAAAAAAAAAACAATAAAAAATGTAAAAAATAAAATGGACGCACAATAGTTTACAGCGCACTTGACGCCTGGGGACGCTCTTGTCGAGTGTCTTGTGTCGTTTTACATATTAAAGTCCACGGACTATCACATGGGTGTATTTAAGAGGTACATTAGATGTCTTGTCAGAGTGGGAAACGCATTGGTAGTGCTCCTGGTGTTGCTGATGTCCATAGGTGGCGGTGACCACTTTTCATCAGGTGGCTCGATTACTTGTTTGTCTGGCGTTTAACAAAAAAAAGCTAGGCTTATTAAGCCGCTAGCTTCTGTAAGGTGCAGGTTCTTCCTCGGATGGGCTGCTCCGATTAGAGCGGATTACCCGCTGTGCCACCTCATTTAACTTATTATTAGAACATTTAAAATTAATAAAAATATTTTTTGCTTCTGAAGAATATTTCTACTGCATATTTTACTTGTCCGACTAATAACTTTAAATGTTTTCTTATACACAGGTCAACCATATAGACATATCTCCAAATTTCGCTGGGACAATGATGAGTCTAAGCAACTTCACCTCCCATTTCTTTGCGTTCTTTGCACCAATACTTGCTGGATTTATATTGACAGATGATGTAAGTATGTTAAAAATAAAGTATCGTTATTTATCGAAATCCTAAGTACATTTTTGCTTGTTTCTCCGTCAAAATAAATAAATAAATATTCTTTGACGAATCACACAACGCCATCTAGTCCCAAACTAAGCATCTAAGCCTGTACTTTGGGTATTAAATTGCTGATAAATATACTTAAACACTTTTTTTTGTAACTAAATACTTATTATATATAGAAAACACCCAGACCAAGGCAAACAGATATGAACATGTGTGACAGACATGAATATTGAAATAATCAATTTTTTTAGTGTCCGAGTCGCTCCCTAGATCAATATACGACTCGCTTCTGCAAGGCTTTTGGGTACCCTGGCACAGGTCACAGTGCCTGCCACCAACTTTTAAATTATTAGTTTTGTTATAGTGGAATTTTTAATGTTCGTTTAGTTTTTTAATAAGTTTTAATATTTACTGAAAACCCTGAATAATTAATAATTGTATAATGAATAGATTGAATATAATCATGTATTTAAAACATGTAGCACAAAATTCGTGTTTTGATATATCACAAAACCTTCGTCACGATTTTCAGTAATCCTTTCAACATTATTTTGTTTGTGAATGTGTGGTCAAAATCTATACAACCTTTTCTAGGTTAATCATAACAATCATTATAATATTACGAGTCAGCGGATACCTAAGTAAGGGTTGGTTGATGAAACAAACAATTTTGATGTAAATTCTATTTACTTGGGTTTTTGTCCCACTTTGGTAATACTTCCGTAACCAGTTACAAGTGTTTTTCTTTTCGCTGTTTGATTTTATCTCCCTCCCCTTTTCTATCCCTTCCCTTTGCAATAATTTCAAAGTTATCATCTTTTCAGACTGACGAACATTTGTGGAGGAAAGTATTTTTCGTTTCAAGCGGCTTTTATTTCTTCACGAATTTAGTATTTTTACTATTCGGCACAAGTGATTTGGCTGATTGGAATGAACCTAAAAGTGAAGATGATAAACATGATTTAGAAGCCGATCCTATGCTTCCAGAAGCTAAGACGAAAAATACAGATGCATAAATCAATGTTTTATAATAAATATTTTCATATTGTGTGTGGTGTGTTTTATTAAAATCATTGTTCGATTTACTTAGGTATTTATATTTAAATAATAAGTAAGTTGTTACGTAGATTATAATGAGAAGACAGGTAGTAATAATTTTTTCGTCAACATGGTACATACATAAATCTGAATTCATTGTAGTATTCTTTGAAGGTCTTATTTTGTATGAAAGCTAAAATAACTTACCACACTAGACCAGGACTACCAGGAGACTTATTTGTTACTAAAACATTTATATCTGATAGCTAGGTTTAGGGTGATATGAAATTAAAATTCACACACACATACAGGTCATAATTTGTAAAATTGACAAATAAATATATGGGTAGAGGTCTACGTCCAGCAGTGAACTTCTAGTGGTTGAGATGATGGTGACATTATAAGTGTGTTTAATAAAAAGTGGGAGGCAGTTAGTCACTGAGAATAATGAAAAGTATTGTTTCACAGAAAGAAAATACGAATTATTAAGGGATTTAATTGCTGCTTTGAAGTGAAGTGAAGTGGTGATGTCAGACTCTAATAATAGCAATTTAGTAATAAATTATAAGATTAAAGATGAAACGGAACGGAACAAACAATGGCTTGTAATTTTTACTACATTAACATTGATTTACGTATTGTGTCAAAGTATGACCCGAATTCCTTTAATAATAAATAAATAAATAATGACGAAACCTACATAGTTAGACCACCTCCGTGGCGTAATGGTTACCATGCCAGACCGCCACCCAGGAGGTCCTGGGTTCGAATCTCGGTCGGGTTATGATAAAAAACGAACTTTTTCTAATTGGCCTGGGTCTTGGATGTTTATCTATATAGGTGTGTATTTGTTATAAAATATAGAATCGTTGAGTTAGTATTATCCCATAATACAAGTTTTGAATTTACTTTGGGGCTAACTCAATCTGTCCCTATTTATTTATTTATAAGTCCTATAAATAATAAAAATTATACTAATTACACAATATTTGGAGTTGCTGCCTGCCTGCCTGATGAAAAGCTGATGATTTCCATCTAATGCTATGGTGATCCATAGCCTATAGACGCTTGCAACCCCTTGCATCATTCACGCGTTGCTAAAAGTGGAGCTCTGGTGACCTTACTCACCGTAGGAACACAACGTGGCCGAGACCAATGCTATTTGGCTACCATCTTCTGTAAGGTGGAGGTCCTTCCCAGACGGGCTGCTCCGATTTGACTTTGAGGATTCCTCCATGAGGGTTGACGTACCGGAAACTACCAAACAACTTTATCAGCATTTATAAAACATTTATCAGTCTACCAGGAAAGAAACTATCAAAAACTTGCGTATAAGTTAAATAAAGGGGCAGATATAACAATTATCTTTACAATGTTAATGCAGTGGCAATATCATAAAAGACTTCAATAAAAATAATGTTTGATTAAGATAACGTAACGTGTCATTTATCTATTGACACATGACATTTCACTCACATATATAGTAGTAGAAGCTGTAATGACATGGAACTTAAACAGACGTCAATATGAGTACTGTTGACACTGTTGATAATAGTAGGAATTGTGATAATAGCTCAAAAGATGTAGGTGCAAATAAATTTCAAGGTAATTTTGATACTATTTTCATTATTATTTTATTGTAGTTTTTGTCATGCATTGGCCCTCTGGCCTCTATGGACTCTCCATAGAGGGAAAAAAATGTGAATAATTTTGTGTAATTTATTTACTTAATTTCAGATTCCAGATGGGGTCACAGACACCAACAATGTGTGATATTATTAATAACATTGACCATAGCGTACAGCCTTCGAGCATGTATGGGTGTAGCTTTAGTTGGTATGGTTGAGAGAATTGATAATCTTGAAAGAAATGTGTCAGATTTAAATGATACACAAAATGGATCTTATGCTAATGTATTTAACAATCAAACTGAGAAAGGTAAGGAAGATAATCTGACTGAAGATGGTCTTAATATTGGTGAAGATAATTATAAACCAAATGGTTTCTTCAACGCTTTGATGTTGACACCTCCCGTAAGTAGTTTATAGATAAAATAATTTTATTCACTTTGCTCTCACAGACACTTTCTCTAGAAAAAGTGATTAAGATTTTCTTTTGCGGTGCAACCACACCAAAGTAAATAGATGCAAAGAAGTGATAGTGCACTATCACTAAACTTAATTCCAAATAACAGTTTTTCAATGTTACTTGATTGTTGATCGACAACAAAACCTAAGCTTTACATCTGCTTATAATTTACTATATTACCTATCGCATTAGTGATTATTGCATCATAATGATCGCTACGTAACTGGTAATTTACTGGCATGTGAGTGATGTGCTGTCTAGCTTTTTGCTACTGGAATTTAATATTCACTACAAGTAACATATTTAATGGTTTGTAAAATAAAGCATCAGCATTCTGACAATGTTGCTTTTCAAAATTTTATATAAAACTATATGCCTATACAGGGTGACAGGGTTTAAGTCCTATTCCTTAAAAGTGGTTAAAACTAAGGGTCATTTGCAACAAATTAGCCGCTATCAATAGGGGGTCGAAAGTGACCGGTTACCGAAATATTTAAGGTTTTCTAGGTTTTTTCGATATTTTCCGACTTGGAATGGAAAATCCCCCTTAACTAAAATAGTATTTGTTTCTCCGTACTCAAGTGACATATTTTTGGAAGCTAATGTACTATCAACTATTTTTAGTTAAAAATGCGGGTTTTAGATGTTTAATATCCCCGAAATAATAAGGTTTTAGGTGACAAAACTTAAAATATCTTTTTCGCACCTTCTACCATCGACATGGATTACATGAAAAAAATGTATGACACTTGGCGTACAAATTACGTAGATAACTGCAGAATTTCATAACCTTTTTAGAAAGGTAAAAATATTGATTAATTTTGTACCAATTTTGTACAAATACCAGTTTTAAGGAATAGGACTTAAACCCTGTCACCCTGTATATGTTACAAAATTTACAGTACCCACAATTCAAATGGCCAAAGAAAATTCAAGATACAGTGATATCTTCCTTCTTTTTCGGATATATGCTACTCCAAGTACCGGGTGGACAGTTGGCTCATAGATTTGGATCCAGAATCTTAATTACAACGGCAATGAGTATAAATTGCATAATATCCTTATTTTTTCCACTTCTTTGTTATTATGTAAGTGTTACTTCTTTTGCTAGTATTCTTAATTGAAAGATAATTCGGTTTAATTTATTACACAGACTAGTAGTTATTCTGTGACACAGGGTGAAATGTTTGCCATAGAAAAACCAACTTTAAGCAGAGGTTATTTTTTATCTAGCAGTGGACTTCTTGCTGCAGATATGATGATGATTTATTGGGCAAACCTTTCAGGGTGGCTGGAAACTTGCAGCTATCTGCAGAATGATGCAAGGTCTATCTCAAGCCGTTATATTTCCATCTATACACACGTTTCTTGGACAATGGACACCTTTAGAAGAACGTGGTAGATTGTCAGCAATGATTTATGGAGGTACCGTTAAAAATAAATTATTGCCAAGTCTCACTTACCAGTTCTTCTTATTACAAATCTATGTCGCTTGAAATCCCCAATAATAAATTATTACTTTCTACAGGACAAGCTTTAGGACCAGTTTTAGGACTTCCAATAACCGGTTTTATAGCAGCGTCACCACTAGGTTGGCCTGGCATTTTCCGTTTCTATGGAATATTAGCTGGAATAATGGCAGCTGTGATAATTTGGATGTGTGCAGATTGTCCAGCAAAACATCCAAAAATATCATCAGAAGAGAAAAAATATATTGAAGATGCTTTAGGACATACCGAAGACAAGGTAAATCGAACATATTTGGTTATATTTAGTGAATATATTTCATAATGCACGATGAGTTCGGTTTTCAGCTCTCTGTAACCAGTTATATTGACTGAAGATCTTCGATCCTGAATGTACAGCGGTCACGGACAAACCTAATCATCGTCTTCAAAGAACTCCTCAGCAGTGGTTATCGGTTCGTTTTTAGCGATTAAATTATAAGCGCGTATTACCACTATGCCAAGATCTTTTTCACAGTTAACTATAGTTTTATAAGTCATGATTAATTTTATTAAAATGCAGGCCGCACAATAATTTGAAATGTACATTATCTTTCGCCATGGTATAGTGGAAATACGCTCTAAGTAAAACTGTTAAGAAATTCGGTCACGCACCCATTCACGAATATAATATTCTCTCATATCCAATACATAAAGTTATTAATTACTCTATCTGCATGAACCTTCATTTTCAGATGAATTGCTGCGAAATCTTAAATTAACAGTAAATCTTTCAATTTGTTTTCGTTTTTAGCATAGTTTTTAATAAATTATAATATTACAGAAGCGGTTACCAGTACCATGGTCACGACTGCTTCGTTCGCGAGGTTTATGGGCTATTGTCATGGCCCATATTGGTCAAACTTGGGGCCAGTTGACTCTATACGCAGAAGTTCCAGCCTTTATGGACAAAATTATGGGAGTCAATATAAAAACTGTAAGTATTATTACGAATAAAATAATGTATGGTATAAATTCATCATTCAGTCAACATTCGGCGAAGGTCGAAAGTCAAGTATGTTGGTGAGCGAGTCGGCAGGCTGAAGTGAGGATGGGCAGGACACTTGGCCAGACGGGACGACGGCCGATGGACCATAGCGATAACAGAGTGGTGGCCGAGGCAGGAGAGGAGACCGATTGGCAGACCACCGGCCCGTTGCTTGGTCAGACGACATTGTGCCGATTGCGGGACCCCACTGTATGAGATTGGCACAGGACCGAGTAAAGTGGCATGAGAAAAGGGAGGCCTATACCCAGACGTGGGTGGATGTTGGTTGAAAATAAATAAATAAAAATAATATAGTCGAAAATAAATGAATTCACAAAGTTGAAAATACGACTTTTTATTGTAAACACTTTTATTTATTTATTTATTTAACTTTATTGACCACAATACACCAAGTACTGATACAATAGGCGGACTTAATGCTAATTGCATTCTCTACCAGTCAACCATTGGGAGTGCAGAAATTCACGATTGCGGCTAAAATGAAACAATTATAATCAAATATTAATAACATAATACACTGGGCGTCAAAAATAAGTAGTACAGTTTTAAAATTGCAATTACTCTTAAACTATAGAAGTTAGAGTTTTGAAATAAAAGTCATTTTATAGCAAATTTAACAAAGTTTTCTAAAAATAATACTTTATTTAGCATTAGTAAAGTTTTACACTGAAAATTAGGAAAAAACTAAAAAGCTAACCATTTTGAAGGAACTATCAAGAACTTAATTTTTACGTTTTGGGCCTTGTTCCCACTTTAGTAACTTGTGTTGCCGCCTCGGGCTCTGATGACAGCTTGGAGCCGGTTTGGCATGCTGAACACTAAGTTTCGGAGGCGGTGTTGGGGAATATTCACCCATTCTTCTATCAGGGCCTGTTTTAGAGCCCTGAGGGTGGCGGGGGGTGGTCTGCGTCTTCTGACTAGCCTCCCAAGCTCATCCCAGGCGTGTTCAATCGGGTTAAGATCTGGGCTTCTTGATGGCCAAGCCATCAAGCTGATGCCAACCTCCTGAATGTACTCTTGTACGAGATGAGCGGTGTGTGGCCGGGCGTTATCATGCATTAGTATAGCTCCATCACCCATATTTGCTAAATATGGCCCTGCATACTCGTTAAGGATCTCTAATGCATATCTTTCACCAGTCAGAGTGCCATTTTCTATGACCACTAGCTCTGTGCGACCCTCTGAAGAGATGCCAGCCCATACGTGTACAG